>JARHVA010005544.1:337500-507500 GCA_037957365.1 Torreya grandis | reverse complement strand
GATTGGTAACCCATTCTTTCCAAACATGTTGTATTCAAGTACATTGACAAATATGTAGAAAAAGTAGAGAGAAGAGATCTCAAAATTATCATCAAATGTTGATTAGGATTTCAAACATTGAAAACCCAAATAAATCATTAGCATGAGTGTATATAAGACTTATAATTGAAACAATTTTTGAAAGAGACATTGGGGAACAAGAAACATGTAACATGTTCTTGAAACTTTCACTAGCAAAGAGCAATAGATTATTTGTCAATTTGAGCGATTCATATGAGGTGTTGAAACTAGTAGCTAAACAATATGAAGATGACCATAACGAACATATAAAGCCTTTAATTTATGGATATAATAATAAGACTTTTTCCATGGAAAGCTATTTCACATATAATCCAAGGCAAAAAAGAGATAAAAATGAGAGGTAAGGAGTATCACATCTATTATAAGAGTATTCCTAAGGTTTGCTTCCATACCTATATGTGAATCACATAAATATGTTGACTTTTTTTTGTCATAACTGATACTTTAAAATCCATCTCATGATATACAAAGAGATATTGGACTTGATGATGATGCAATAATATCAAATTTGGAGTCTTTCAATTATAATCCTTGACATGTTGAATGAAGGAATATTCCATAATATGTTGAAAATGATAGTGATTTTAAATATGAAGATATTAATCTAGTCCAACAAAACACAGTGGAACATCAGTAAAAATCATATCTAGGCTAATATGTGGCTAAATTATGGATTTTACAAAAGTAGATATGTTAAGAATAAGAGATATTGATAGACAAGAACCATGGAATAATGAATATTGAGGTGAAGAATACACAAATAAAGTGATAAATTTCATAAGCATCATGAAAGATAATGGGTTTATCATAGATGATGATATAACACCAAATATGCATTATGCAATGTTAGGTGCTAAAAAGAAACATTAGATATAATAATGACACACTATCATCATGGTCAAAATAATTTTTCATTATGCATGATAATTCAATGAACAATAGCAATAGGGAAATCATTTCTAATTGGTAACCTTCATCTAGCTCTTCATGATGTAGCATTCTCAGAGTGTTCTCTAGCTATGATGCTTAAACCAAATAGAATTGTAGCATTTAATATTGGTACATCAACCATCCATTGACAACCCTAAATTTAAATCATAGATTTTGTTAAATTAGAAGGAACAAGACTTACAACTTCCCAAGAAGAGATTCACCACGTAAAATACATATTGATTGATGAAATGATCTTTGTTGGATAAATGTTTCTGCAAAATATAGACTCTCAACTTCATCAAGCATTTCCTAAGAATGTAAACATGATTTTTGGAGGTATTTTTTTAATTTTGGTTAGATATTTGGGACAATTACCTCCTATTAGTGATAGACCACCATATGATAGTAACATGTGTGCAAAACTTAGGTGAGAATAATTCAAAATAGTTGTTACTTTGGATAAGATGTTTAGACATCAAGGAGAAATTGAAGAAAAATAAAGGCTTCATAAAATTCTCACAAATTTGAGAGATGCAATCCAACAATTGATTATTTGAATTTATTGATGACAATAACCAATGTCAAAATAGATATAGCCACCAATGAAAAATTTGACAATAGTTTTGATTTTTTCATCACAAATGATAATGTGCATAACCAAAAAATTGCATTCATTAAAATAACCCATTGAATGTAGCATTTAAAATAAGGTAAATAGTACCAGTGCACTATTAGGAGGTCAAAATGATGAACTTGATGTGGAACTAATAATTGCTAAAGATGCAAGGGTCATATTAAGCTAAAGTCTTTTGATAGAAGTACGTCTTGTAAATAGAACTATGGGTTATATTTAAAGTATAATATATAAAATTGGGAGTGCCACACCATAACCATAGACATATGTTATGGTTGATTTTGACAATTACTTGGGATTACTATTTGAATATGAAACTCCACGTACAATTCCGATTTCACTATTACAAAGGGGACACACAAACCAAATACCTTTATAGTTGGATTAGGAATTAGAAATACAAAAATAATAAGGATTTGTTAGAAAAAAAACCACTAAGAGGGGGGTGAATCAATGTATTAACTTTTATTTCAATTTCATATATCATTCATTAACCTTTCAAACCAATAGAGTGATCAAGCAATGCATAGAGAAATAACCACATAGACAAGAAGTAAGATATCAAAACATGAACACAAGAGATATGTTGTAAACCATCATGGGGGATAAAACCCATTGAAACACAACTTTTTACTACTATCTTATAAGAAATGGATCAACATTTAGTGAGGCACTAACCCCACAAGGATCACCAACCCCTCACTAGTCAAGCACTAACTCAATTCGTCCTTTAACAAGATCCAAATTGTAGGGAGGATCCAACCCAAGTGAATTTACATCAACCCATAAAATTAAAGAAAAATTATTCAATATATACCCAGTAAGGCATCTCCCACTCCCCCTTAACTAAACACTAACTCAACCAAGACAAGCTTGATCACCTTCACAACACCTTGTTGCTCAATCAATAGATGGTGACATCTTCTTTAGATATTTATCTTTTCTATCTAGATTACACTCTCTATAATACGTTATGAATAAATATATGATGAATATATGGTGGTATCTAAACATAAAATTAACTCATTTAGCTCTTCTCATCCTTCTACCTCTTTAAAATAGCCTTCTAGGTTCCCTCACTCAATATGCCTCTTACTAGGCTCGTTAGGTCAACTAAATTTACCATACACATGCATAATATCTATTATATGTTCACCATATTTTATATCCCATATTATTATGGTCCTCAATACCACCTTATATTCCTCAAGGTTGTTTGCTTGCACACATGTTCCTTAACTTACACAAATAGGCCTATTATGCCTTGTATTTATACTTGACTCTTACTCTCACCCAGCTAGGTCAGCCAAAAACCTTTCCACACTTATATTAACATTTTACTGGTTCAAAAAACATATTTAAAAATGTAAACAATAATCACATAGGTCACTCACCACTTATACATGCCAAAACCCCATTAGGCATAATAGTGACCTAATACAATTAGGTCTTCTTAAAGCACACATTATAATTGGACCATCTTGGAACACCTTGAGCCTCCACCAACACATGAAAAACTTAAAATAAACATAAAATAGACACAATATAACATTCATGTAGGTACATACCACATTTTAGCTTATATCACTCCTTGAAGCATTTTATTAGGTCTACTTGTTATTAGCTCTTCTCACTACTAGAAAGTCTATCTCACATACCTGAAGCATAAAATAGACTTTACCACATAAAAAAACAAAAAAATTACATTAATATATTATGCATGACATAATTTTCATCACCATGTTCATTGGACATTACAAAACACAAAAAAGACCTCAAACACACTCTTGCAATATAACCACTCAGAACTGTTTGACTGCTCCAAAACCTAATAAAAAATATTTGAATACCAACATATGTATATGTATATGTATATGTATATGTATATGTATATATATATATATATATATATATATATATATATATATATATATATATGTATGTATATATGTATATGTATATATGTATATGTATACATATGTATGTATACATATGTATGTATACATATGTATGTATACATATGTATTTATACATATGTATGTATACATATATATATATATATATATATATATATATATATATATATATATATATATATATATATATATATATATATATATATATATATATATATATATGTATGTATATATATATATATATATGTATATATATATCTATATATATATCTATATATATATATATATATATATATGTATATATATATATATATATATATATATATATATATATATATATATATGTATGTATATATATATATGTATGTATATATATATATATATATGTATGTATGTATATATATATGTATATGTGTGTGTGTGTGTGTGTGTGTGTGTGTGTGTGTGTGTGTGTATATATATATGTATGCACCTTAAAACAATCAAAATTCATGAATTATATCATATATAATCTATATGACAACATCATATGCTTGGTATTCTTCCTAATTGGACAAGATTGCACAGGAACATCAAACTCATTAGCATACAAAAAATTTCCTATAGTTCCAAAAACACAGTCATGTAGAATGTTGTCTTTAGCACTTTTAAGGAAGATTTCATGACTTATACTTAAAATTAATATTTCATATGTTATCTCTATATAATCTTCCAATAGATAAATCATTTGTTCTAGTGTCAACCATTAGTCTTATAAACCAATTTGTTAACTCTCTCTTTCACAGTTCTTACACTATTAGATAAGCCAATTTGGATTCCATATCTCAACTCCTTAAAGTGAATATAAAAATTACATAAATCATGGATAGTTATTTTAGGTCCTAAAAAATAACAAAATTTTCATTAGATACATTAAATCTTGTCATAGTGTCTCAAACTCTTCACTTCATCTTGCATTCCTAGCCTTTGTCAAACTGTCTTAAGAACTAGTCATGGTGAACATGATTTAGAGAAACTATAAAATAAATTAAATGATAAATTAATGAATTTATATGATCCTTAGACATATTTATAACATATATAATCACACAGGTAAAGAGTTCTAATGGAAAATATAGAACATCTAGATCAAACTCTAAGCCTTACTCCTTCAATTTCTTAACTCAATTAGATGGGCCATTTTTGTGAATACCATTTTAAACATTTTCAATGAAATCCAAAGAATATAATAAATATTAAAATTAGGTATAGGTTTTTAACAACAACTTTGAGTAATTATATCCATTCTTAATCCATTGTAATTAATTCCTAAACACATTTTCATGCTGACTAGTTTTTCTCACTATCTTCACTCTTAGCTAGTTTAGCGATAGGTTAGCTTGAGTGAAAAAAATAGTTGAAACATAGGATAAAAATTATTCAACTAAAACTATATAAAATAATCATAGGTATCAATCATTAATCTCCATTGATCTGCATTCTTTGACCTAGTCAACCCTGGCTGTTATATAAAATTTCTAAAAAAAGGGTTTTTCTATAGCTTCCACTCACTATCCTGATAAACCACCACCACCTATAGATTATTGGAAGCGTCCTCTACCACCTCCAATCATCAAAATAGACTTACCAATCCATCTTGGTCCATTTACAACAAGTTCTTCCTTATCAGTTCGTTATGAGGGATGTAGAAGGGTTTTATATATAACAATTTTTCATGTAGTATTGCCCTTAAAATTCCAAACTAATACCTGGAGATATTATCCAAGACCATTCCCCATATCTACTTAAATTATCAAGACACCATACATAGTTTACACATGCCAATGAGCATCAAAATTTCCTTCTAGGGTCCTCATCTCTTCATTCTGCATACACATGAGATCTTCAAACTCATTTTCTTGTTTTCTCCTTTAACTCAAGACTTGAAACTTCATGAGAAATATTAACACAACCTATTACACCTTTTTAAAAACTAAAATGATCTATATTACCTTGGAAACTAACTTTGACCCCTCATTAGGCCACACTAGGTCTCTTTGCACACTAGACCTAAAACTATCAGTCATGCTTAAACATTGATCACACCTTAAAATCCTCTTTTACTACTCTTAATATCTCATCTACATGTCATGCACCCTCATACCATGCTTACACAAGGCATTTTACACCTTCAAGCTCATACACATCCATGTCATCATCACCATGCCTTTACAAACTATTTATATGCTTAGGAACTAGGCCATCAAATAGACCTACTAAATACCAAACTAATTTGAGACCTACCTACCATGGTGGATGCACTTTAAAACTCACTCTCATACCAAAAACCTTATGCCATGTTCAACTAATACCACACATAACTCCACATACATGTAATCATTCATTTCAATGAGCCACTTTCTTGTGAGCCAACACTTGACCTCAAGTATATGACATCAAAGGCAAATCTCACCTTACAGACCCTTCTTGACATCAATGGTAGTGTACCAACACATGACCTCAATGACAACTTGCAACATGTTTGACTCTTTCAAAAGCCACACTTGATATAGGTCAAAAATAAAAAACATAGTTAATATGTGTGGCTATATCCCATGTAAATTCTTTGGAAGGACTAATAATATTACCACCATTTACATATGATCTCTATGAGAATCTGAAAAAAGGAAAACAACTTTTCAAATTGAAAGTTGAAGAAGAGATATTGAAAATTTTAGAGGATAAATAATGTCATGTATTTATCATAAATTTATATTACACACAATTCTTAAATGACTCTTTAATTTAAACATTTTATCCTATTGATATTACACATGTAGATGATTTACAAAAGCTTCAATTATTTTTTATTTCATCTTATGTAAATTAAACTTTTGAATGATTTAATATGATGTATATTACACATTTAAAATTTTATGAAAAACTTTATATTATATATTAATTAAATACATAATACACATATATGCTTTAACATATCTATTTTAGATAAATTTATGTAAAAGATACCAAAAGCTATCATACTAAATAATATATTGAGATAAATTCTGATAGTCTTAACATACTAAATAATATGCTAAAATTTGTATTCCATAATACATATACATTGTCAATAGAATTTTATATTATGTTAAATGATATTATAATTTTCTCTTTATTGAGAACCACTCATGTATTTTCTAGAGTTTAAATGGCAATGAGTAGAAATACACAATTATAATATAATACTAAAAAAAATAGAGATATTTAATTTAAATTTTAAACTTTTTAAGAAGATAAGAATGAAATTTAAGTCTTAAAACAACCATTTTAAAGAATAGGTTATAATATAATAAAAAAGAATTAAAGATATTTTTTTAATATTTTAAATTTTTTTAAAAGATAAAGTTGAAATTTAAGTCTCTAAAGGCATAATTTAGAATTAAGATATTTTATTTAAATTTTAAATTTTTGAGAAGATAGAGATGAAATTCAAGTCTTAAAGCATAAATTGGCCATTTTGGAGGACAAATTGATTTTTAAGTTTTCTGAATCGACACTCACGATATTTTATTTGTAACATTATCTGATTCACTATAATTAATATGTTTTGACTTTATAAGAATATGATTAATAAAAAGTTACATTAAAAATATTATAATTTATGCATTAGTATTTTAGGTAAAAGGGTGAGGTTATATGGTGAGATTTGACTAATTTATTAACTTTTATCAAGTTCGATACCTTTTAGACTAAAATAATTTTGATTTTAAAGTTTTAGAATTGAAAATATAAATTTAATATGTTATAATATTGAAGAGACATACATATACATATATATATGTATGCATATCTCTCTCTCTCTCTCTCTCTCTCTCTATATATATATATATATATATATATATATATATATATATATATATATATATATATATATATATATATATAATTTTTATAGTGAATTAAATTATGTGATATTTTTTTTTGAGATTTGTAGTTTATCTAACATTTATTTTAATAAAGATAAAGTATTAATATTTTTCAAAAATTCTTCCATCTTAATATGGAAGGGTATTGGTGGTATCCATTTCCTAATTAGCAAGTATTAAGAATAAGATAGAAATATGAAAATGGAGTAACAATATAATTCTATTGATCTGAGACAACAAGTATTAACGGTGGGGTAACAATACAAGTTGTTACCCTATTATTGATATATACCTATTGATTAGGAGTCAACAAACTAAACTTCATGTGATGGTTATGTAAAACATCCTAACACTATTCAAACTAAAATGTGTTAAATTATCTTATTTGTAAATGTTGTCATCCCATTGTTAATATCTATTAATTAAGAGTCAACGAGCTATTGTGATGTAAATTTGTAAAACTTTCAATTACAACTCCAACTCAAATATATTTAATTATAAGAAAATCAAACTTACTTAACTTGTTACTCTATTTGCAAAACCTTCAACACATTATAAGTTATTGTAGTACTCTAATATCATTTTTAATATAGTAAATTATTGAAGTAGATTTTCGATAAAAACAAATAGTCCTTAAAACTCCTTATAAAGGAGAAGGAGAAGGAATATAGAATTTAAATTATTGTCCACTAAACTGGAAGAAAAGTACATCTCAAATCAAAGCCTTTATTAAAGCTAAAGTAATAATAATCACATCCGGTATGAAAAAAAATGTCCTAAAATACTCATTGGCCTTGCAAAAGTGGAGTCACATTTTGCATTGAGGAAAACATCAGGGTGGACCATGGCATCCCAAAAAGAGCTGAAAAACAAAAATAAACGAACAGAATCTCTCGACAGGATTATAAAACAGATTCCATCCCACTTGTATAGCTTAAAAGATGGAAAGAGAGTAAAGGAAGTGCCTATTTTGCCTCAAATATCTGGTGTATCAACGGTTTAGATCCACTCCAAACCGTTTGCAATGCATCCTCATTAGTTTACCATTGGTAAGAAAGGAATAAAATGTGTCATGGAAAAACAAATATGTGCTTTCAAGGACCAAGATGGTTTGATGTTACTATTCAGCTTTTTCAAATTATAAAAGTCAATCAGATATTCTAATTTTCATGGTGTCTGGTCACATTGTTATCAATATTATTCTTATAATATTTTTTGCTGAGATTCATTATTCCTTTAATTTATTTCTTTAAGTGGAAGAAGGTGGTCTAAAACGTTGAGAATCATGGACAGTCCGTATTGGTCAATAGTACTGATGCAACTATTTGATATTTAAATTAGTATTGAATATATATATGTTAAATAGTGGTTTTTACGAGTATGGTGAGAGTAGTTTTTTTTTTGTTATAATTATCTTTATAATATTATTAGATATATCGATGAATTCTAAAAAATTATTGGAATCATTAAATAAATTGTAATCTAATTAATATGAATGGCATACAAATCTCAACTGATACTAAAAAGATGATGACATATCCAATATCAAATTGAATATTTATCTTCTAATTAAAAAATATTAAATTTTTTATAATAATTTTTTTTTTTTTTTTGAATTTTTATAATAATATGAGACTTTTAAAGTTAAAGTTCAATGCTGGTCACCACCCCAAAAAAAAAAAAAAAAAAAAGTTGTTTTTAAATATGTGTTTTGGAATAATGGAATGTTTCAACTTTTTCCTTTCTTTATTAAGGATCCTTAGATGGGAGTTGGTATATGCCTGCACATTTCCTTTTAAATCTTTAATCAAAATATTAAGAGGATAGTCTAAACACAACTTTATATTGCAAGTTGAAGTTGTGGTCCTAGTCGAGGCAATCACAAACATTCTTATATTCTTTGAAATAATACTACATATTCTTACATTCCTTGCAATAATGTTGGTTATATTTTTAAAAAATATTCTTATATTCCTCACTATAATGTTAGGATAAGTATGGACATTGTTGTGTTCTTTAGTGCTGCATAAGTTTCCAAGAATAACATAAATATTATACAAATGTACTTTTAAGGTTGCATTTAGATTTAATGGTGGTGTTACAATCTTAAATTATATATATATATATATATATATATATAAAATAATGATTCTAATTTTATTTTTAATTAGAAATGTAACATAAAAAATTATATATATAATAAATAATTTTTTTATAGTGATTATAATTTCATTAAATTAAAATATATCAATAAATTATTAGTTAGAAATAATATAATATTACAAATAATTTATTGTTAAAAATTTGTTAAGAATTTTAAAACTTTGAAAACATGTCTCAAAAAAAGAGAAAAATACATTGTTAATAAGAAACCAAAAAATTAAAAATAAAAACAAAGAAAAACATTCAATTATGATAATTTTTAATGTATCTTAAATAAAATAAATTTATAATATTTATAAAATAAGTAAATAAGTTAGTTACACACTCTTGAACTCTTTCAAAATAAATTGACACTAAAAAAATAATAAAATAAAATATTATTATAAATAAATTTAAAATAAAATAAATTTTAAAAAGATTATTTTTTAAAAATATTTATCAACAAAACTTCATTTAACGTGTACATACATACATACATATAGTAATTTGCAAATCGTGTACAATGTAGGTGAATGCATCATAACATATATGTTTTAAAAGGTGATTTAAATGGCCATCCAAATTTTGAAAATTCTTAGAAATGTCAATGTTAAAGAAGAGAACAAAGGAAAGTTTAAACCCAATTGGATTGGACCATACATCATCATAAAATAGCTTAACTTAAAGGTATATTGGCTAGCCTTGTTTGATGGTAAGGCAACCAAAAATCCATTGAACATCATGCTTCTAAGAATATTCTATAAATAAAAAGTGCACTATTCATTATCATTTTACTTGTACATACTTTCCCCTCTCTCTTGCTCTTTGAACACAGTTTATTTTCATTTGATTGTATATATCTTATATCCAAAAAAATAGAAAAATAATATAACATATCAAAATCTAAAAAAATTCAAATATTACTCAGAAAACACAAAATTTATAGATTTTATGCATTTCTATTTTTACATTTCTTTTACTTGCTAGATATTACATATTGATAGCTATCTTAGTATAGTTAGTTTTATCATACACATATGCTTCACTTATTTTTGTTGAGTATTTTCATATTATATACTGAACTTCATCCACTACACTGATCTAGACTTGCTATCATCTACCCATTGGGGGAATTTACACCAATCCAGATTTATTCATTTGATACATCCACCCACTTGGGGGCATCTTATACATAGTTGCTTTTACGAAGTTCTATCCTTATATACTCTACATTCTAGTTTATGCATTGATATATCTTGATATTGAACATTGCTACTCATTGCTCATATATATATATATATATATATATATATATATATATATATATATATATATATATATATATATATATATATATATATATATATATCAATTATCACTAGTTAGACTTAGCATATGTACATCCTAGCATTTACACATATTTTCACTGCATAGTTATACATACTTTCATTTCTATCTTTCCTAAATTATACTTGATTGTGTTTCTTATGCTTCTTCTATTTGAGAAAATTTGAATATGCCATTACTCTTTGGCTCTATGCCAATTCTATGTTTATATGCCTTTCAAATGTGACCATGTCCCTTATGTGTGATTTTATGCTAATAAATGTTATATAGAACACACTTCCTAGATTCTAAAACACATTTTTTTAAAAAAAATTAATGTTTGTCTGTGAATATAACTTGGGTGTACTTTATCATATCGGATATCCTTTATCAACCAAGAAAGCATCTAACCATATGGGTTAGGCATCTAATATCTTTTTCCAAATAGGCAAGTGTCTAACCATACAAGTTAGACATCTACATATGAGTAAGTTATGCTCTGGCCAGAGACTTGACTTATCAAGATCAACTAGATCCTGAGTCACTCACTATTCACCACTCATCTCTACTAGATAAGCACCAAGGTCATCGTGACATTAGAATGTATAAAACATATAATAAAAAGTTGCATTCTACCTCAAAATTTAGCCTAAAGCCTTGAGAACTACAACAATCTAATTGGGATCCTTTCGAGTATATCACATAATTTTTATCTTTATTTTGTTTATCTAAACTAGGGTTTATTATAATGATCTTGCCTTTTTATTTAATGTTAATTTTGTTTAATTCATAATCCCAACCACATCCCAATCACCTATGCTCTAGAAGCGTCCTTCACTTCCCAAACTACCTACATACCTGCTTCTGAACAAGATCAAGGTGTAGTATGCATGTAGTTCTATTTTCTATTCTATGTTTCATGTGAACTATAGGTTTGAGTATGCATCCCTTTCTAAGGCCTAGTTTAGATAAAAATGGATGCATAAAAAGTATCAGTTAAAGTGATTGATAATTTTTACAATTGTTATTGCTAAAGTTTCATTATCTGAGAGCCATATGGTTGGTGGATTCTTGATAATAATTGGTTTAACACTCTCAATCTTAGTTTTTATTACTCCTTTTCGGTGATACTAAGTTTTGAGAAAGAAATGTACTTTATCCATTTTTGTTTCATAACTTTACAAGTAAGAATCATCTAAGGTAGTCAAAGTCATTGTTTTGTTTTGATTAGTGTTGTTGACCAAGAGGGATTATCCCACCTCTTAGCCTTAGTGACATGACATGGTCCTTATTTCTCCCTAACGGTTTATAGGGACAATGCCTAGACGTCATTGTTATACTGTGTTAGGCTATGGATGAAATAACTCAAGCACGATGACATTACCCATAAACATGAGGTAGACCCACCACTTATACCAAACGTTGCATAGTTTTGTTTAACCTTAAATTTTTAGTCTAAGTTGAGATTTAAAAAGTAAAGAATGCTTGAAATGAATTAATGCATTGTATTTCAAAAGCAAATTCTTGAGCAGAAAGGTAGAATTAATTATGTAACATAATCTCCTACTTTAGTCATCATGTCAATATACAACAACATTTTTTTTCTTGACAATCATACCTTTAGTATACTTAGGTAACCTTTCCTATAAGATAACCTATACACATGTAGTTTAAGAATGCTATATTGAACTTGAATTTAACGTTAAAAAAATCCTTTATGAAGAGTATATTATTATGATATGTTCAATAATAATAAATGAGAATTTTAATTTCCAATATATAAGAAACAAAAATAGATTTTTAAATAAATTTTTCCAATGTGTAATTATAAATATAAAACTTTTCATTACATTTCTACTTACAATTATAAAATCGATTATAATGAATCTTTAAGGAATTCATTGGAAAATTAGAAAAGAAATAACTTCTAGTTACACAACTCTAAAATTAGAATTTGTTTCTAATTAACAAAATGTAAGATAGGTTGGAATACCATCTAATTATAAATGTGAATTTTGAGAATTATTTCAAAATGTATGGAGTATGAGGATACTTCCAAATATGTAATATGAATCAAAACTATTCCTAAAGAATGTGCTACGTTGATCATTTTGCTTTGTGGTTCTTATTCAAAATAGATGAGTAAAAATGTCATTAGGATCATGACTACTTATAGAAGTCATCTTGATATGTCTTAAACATGCAAAAGTAAAACCCCAAAAAAGTAATAATCTAATTAAATTACTAGTTGAATCGTTGAATAACTTAACACAAAATATATGATTTGGGTTGTCATTAGATTATTCCCTATGTTAATACAAATTAGGATTAAGAATTTTACATGGAAAGAACCATGGAGATAATCCATGACCCCTAAACTATCCTAATCTATAGTAGAATCTCATAATGAGCAGAGGAAGTAAATGAACATGCAAATCCACAATATTTATAAAACAATTATTATTTTACCCAAAATAAGACACCCATTATTTATCCAATGAAACCTATAAACAAATCACATTATTTTAATGGTAATAAATACTATGATTTCATTTTATTATAAAATAACAATTTATTATTGTTAGGAAAATGAATACTAAGAGCACTTATTTGATTTTAATTTATGAATGATGAAAATGAACTAACCTTCAAATTGTCAATCATTTCTTCTCTCCCCTTCAAAGCATTGACCTCCCTTCTACCTTTTAGCATCGATGTACCTCCCTTTTTACAATCCTTAATAAAGCATCGATGTTTCTTATAGCTAAAAACCTCCTTATTTCATTCCTCAAAGTGTCAACCTACTCTAAGCGTTGATCCTCTCATCTGCTTCCAAGTGTTGGCTTCTCCCTTAAGCATTGGCTTTTATATTTATAAACTTTTTTTCCCAAAAATTCCTCATCATTATGCTACCATTTCTAGTTTTGATTGTTTTCAACTTGAATTCAATGGTTTATCACTATCTCTTGAGGTAGTCGACGTGGTAAAATATGGGGTTGATCTATATCTTAAAGCATTCATATCCCTCTTAAAGCATTGATCTATCTCTTAATTTTTAAAAAAAAATCATGCAACATTTCCTTTAGTTAAGGTTTTTTTTACTATTAGTTAGGTGGATGGTGATGTGGTAGTGATTGCATGGTTGATGCATTAGTTAAGGTGGGCGGCGATTTTAGAGGTGGAGTAGTTTTAATTTGAACTAAAGTTTATTATTGCCCATGGTAACATGTGGTAGATTTGGTATGTAGGCTTAGGGTGGTAGGTTGTTTAAGTTAGATTAGTCTTAACTTAAAGTTTTTTAGGTTAAATTAAATATAATTATTTAAAAATATTAAATTATTTAAAATAATATAATTTATTATCAACAAAATAAAATAAAATTCCATTAATTTAAAGCAATCTTTGGTATTCTAATATTATAAAATTGATATTATTCTCATCAATATTAAATCCATTCATTATAAAACTATTTTTCATATGGTGATTAATTATTTTTCCAATGAGAGTAATGGAAAAGACTAAATATTCATCCCATTTAATTTCCCTCATTCATAATTATAATTTATGATAACATTGCATATATTTCTACGTAAAGATAATAACTTTAATATTCTAAAAATTTAATTTCCTAACTTTGGAATTTTAAATTAAATCATATCTTGCTTTCATGATTTCCCATCGATGACCTGATAGACTTTTGAAATCAACACAAAAGTTAAAGCATCTTGATAATCAACTCATCCTGACATAAAATACTAAATGAGATCCAAATCAACTTAAAGTATGAGCATGAGTCCACAGTGTAGAAAGAGATGTTGTGACATCCTCCCCCCCTTAAATTGTGCATTGTTGCAATTCACTACAAAAGTTTGATTAAATTCATAATTTTTTTAAATAAAAATAGAAACATGTTTTTCATTTCTTCAGTGACCTCCCAAGTTACACTTTGTCGTATTAATCCAACTATGCCTTGCACTGATCAACCTCTCTATTTCATAATTGGTACTGATGCCTCTCTAGCACTTTGTATGGATCTATTGTTATTTTGTCAGATTCTTGGACCCGTAAATCATTCTAGTTTAAAATGTGTTTATTATCGAGCACATATTTCTTAAGAAGTGACACATGGAAGACATCATGAATGTGACTCAGTTATGGGGGTAAGGCCAACCGATAGGCTACTAGGTTTATTCTCTCTAAGATATCAAAAGGTCTTACAAATTGAGGAGCTAACTTTACCTTTTCCCCAAAGGTTATGGAACTTTTGTGCAACTTGACCCTTAAAAACACCTTGTCACCAATCAAGAATTTGTTCTACACTCTTTTCCTATTTTCATAGCTCAACTATCTATTTGATGCTTATTTCAACCTATACCTATAACTTTCACCTATTCCTCCATGTCTTTCAACATTTTAGGACCAATTACTATTTTGTCCTCAAGGTTATCCCAACTAAGTAGCCTTTGACAACTTCTCCCATATAGAGCCTCAAATGGAGCCATACCTAAAGATGTTTGAAATGAGTTATTATATAAAAACTCTACCAATGGGAGATAAGTTTCCCATTTGGTTTATTGATCCATACATTACATCATTAGGAGGTCTTCTACAACCTAAATTTTCCTTTCTATTTACCCATCTATCTTGGGATGAAATGCATAGCTAAAGTTCAATTATGTTCCTAAGGCTGACTTTAGGGTTGTCCAAAACCTTGAAGTAAACTTGGAATCTCTGTCTGATATGATATTTTTTGGAAATTCATGTAATATAACCACTTCTTTTAAAAATTGGTTGGCTAAGGTTGGTGCATCATCAGTCAAATTTTTGGGTATGATATGCGCTACCTTAGTAAGTTTGTCGATTACCACCATAATAACATCATGCCTATAGGGTGTCATATGTATTCCTTGTATGAAATCTATATTGACAACTTGCCATTTATATTGCGGAATGTCATGCAGATATAAAATTCATACAGGATGATGGTATTCTGCTTTAACCCTCTAACATTCTAAGCATCATGACACATATAATACTATATCTCTTTTCATCCCTTGCCAAAAGTATAGTTTCTTAAGATTGGTATACAGTTTGTTTACCCCTAGATGACTTGAGAGGGTGAATCATGAGATTCATTCAAAATTATCTTCCTTAAGTATTATACATTTGGAACATAGATCTTATTTTTATATTGAAATAATCCCTCACCATCTAAGGTATATCCTTCAGTTCTTGGGTCTTTTTAATTTTCTTTTATCATCACTCTAACTTTATATCTTCCATTGTAATTAGGTTAGGGTTTCACTTATGTAGATAAGGGGAAATCATAAATCAAATATAAAAGCCAATGCCTAATAGAGGATAAATTTAAAACCTTAAGAAAATATGAAACACTAAGGTAGAAAAAATCTATGGCTTTTTGTGCTCAACTCAATTTTTGGGTTCACTATAAGGTTTTATTTATTTTGGATTGGTGTGTTATAAATAAAGTAAAACTAGAGCTAATTCATATTGTGGGAAGTATAGCAATAATATCCTAATCTGAATTGATAAATGGATGAATAGATATTGCACTTAAATGATTTGAAATTCACAAAGCAAGAGAGGAGAGATGTACTTAGCCTATTTATGTATTTTGTTTTTTTGGGTATGAGATGTGCTACCTTAGTAAGCTTGTCAATTACCACCATAATAACATCATGCCTATAGGGTGTCATAGATATTCCTTGTACGAAATATATATTGACAACTTGCCATTTATATTGTGGAATGTCATGAAAATATAAAAGTCATACAGGATGATGGTGTTCTACTTTAACCCTCTAACATTCAAAGCATCATGACACATATAATACTATATCTCTTTTCATCCCTTGCCAAAAGTATAGTTTCTTAATATTGGTATACAATTAGTTTACCCCTAGATGACTTGAGAGGGTGTAGCATGAGATTCATTCAAAATTATCTTCCTTAAGTCTTCTACGTTTGGAACATAGATCTTATTTTTATATTGAATTAATCCCTCACCATCCAAGGTATATCCTTTAGTTCTTGGGTCTTTTTAATTTTATTCTATCATCACTCTAACTTTATTATACCAAAGATCTTGATTTATTACTTTTAGTATTTTCCCTTTTAGATTAAATCTAAGCTTTGTTATATTCATCAGATGTCTTCTCCTACGCAAAGCATCAACAACCCTATTCTCCTTTCCCTTGATATACTCAATTTCAAAGTCATACTCACTCAAGAACTCCAACCACCTTCTCTACCTAACATTCAAATTGGGTTGATTAAATATGTAATTTAACCCTTTATGGTCAGTTTTTAGTTTAAAAGGTTTCTCAATAAGGAAATGTCTCCACTTCTATAAGGCATGAACAATTGCTACCAATTCTAAATCATGAGGGGAATGATATAATTCATGGTTTTTCAATTTCCTGGACTCATATGTAATTATGCCATCATTATGAATGATTAATCCTCCCAATCCTTCTATGGATGCATCTGTTACAACCATGAAATGTCCATTCAAATCAGGTACCTTCAAGATAGGTGTTATCATCAACTTTTCCTTCATAATTTGGAAAGCTTTATCACACTACTCTATCCATATAAACTTCTTACCTTTCCTTCATAATGTCATAATTGGATTGGTAATCTTAGAAAAACCTTCAACAAACATTCTATAATATCCTCCTACCCCATGAAACTCCTTACTTCTGATACATTCTTGGGGATTGGCCAATCTATTATTGCCTTTATGTTGTTTGGATCTACTAAAATTCCTTCTTTGGATATGATGTGGCCTAGATAGTGGATTTCCCTCTTAAAAAATGCAAATTTGGATAACTTACCATATAGTTTAAGTTCTCTCAACCTATGAAGAACTAATTGAAGATGTGTTAAGTGATCTTTCTCATTCTTAGAGTAAATTAGAATGTAATATATGAACACCAAGATGAACTTATCTAGGTAATTATGGAACACATGGTTCATTAAGTTCATAAATATTGAAGGAGCATTTTTCACTCCAAAGGTTACAACAATAAACTCATAGTGTCCATATCTGGTCCTAAAAGAAGTTTCTGGAATATCCTTTTTAATTCTTAGTTGATGATATCCTGATCAAAGGTCTATCTTTGAGAATACCATTGATCCTTTCATTTCTCAAAAAGGTCTTATATACAAGGTAGGGGATATCTATTTTTGATCATGACCTTATTCAACATTCTATAATGAATGCATAATCTTTGAGTTCCATCTTTATTTTTAACAAATAAGACTAGTGCTCCCCATAGAGACACACTTGGTCTAATCAATCCTTTACTCAAGAGTTCCTCTAGCTAAATTTTAAGTTCCATCAACTCAGTTGTGTTTATTCTATAGGATGATCTAGAAACTGGCTTGGCTCTAAGTAAAATATCAATTGAGAAATCAAATTCTATCTTAGGGGGAATTCCAGGTAATTCTTTAGGAAACACATCCTCAAATTCCCTTAGGAATGGATACCCTTCCAGGGTTGGTTCATCTTTGCTTTCATCCTTATCATCTATCATTACCATGAAAATTAAATCTCCCTTCCTTATCTCCTTTAGCTACATAGCTTATATGGTTTCTACTTATATGGGTGATCTGGGCAACAATTTAGGCGACAATTCGGGTGACAATTCCACCCCAATTGATGATGGAACTTTCGGGAGCCATAGCTTTTGCACCATAGCTCCAATTGACTCACTGTTTGAACCGTTAGAAAGCTAAGACTGAGGAGAACATCATGAGATGGAATTGAGATTTTCTCAATGAAGTTTGACCCCCAAAAACCCAATGTAAGTGCCCCAAATTTCAATTTTAGTAGTGTAATCTAAAAATAGTAAGTTTCTAAAAATAGTAATTCCTCAAATTCTATATTGTTTTAAATCTTAGAAGTTAAACCACTTAATCTCCCTCGATATTGGTGACCTTCCACATCCTCTCCATGCTTTAATAATGTGTATAAATGAAGAGGTAAAGATAAATGTGAAGATAGACATCTCTTCCCAGAGATAAGCATATATTTGTATTGCGATCTTGAGTAATACTACATCTCTTCTCAGAGAATTCATTGTTAATGTGTTATTTCTATGCAATTGAAATAATTATCAACCAGAACTTTTGAGTTTTGGATCAATTGGCCTATGACTCACTTGAATCATGACCCATCTCCCCTCATTTCTATAACACCTAACAAACTTGCTATAAAAATTTATTTCAGCTTGGTGTTTGGTAAGCCAACTCATCCCTATTATCACATCATAGGCTCCTAAGCATCCTAAAAATAGGTCTAAACTTGTCTCAAAAAATAGAAATTGTATTTTTGACTTGGGTAGAAATTGAGACACTTCTTTGATTGGCTTATCCCCATACTAGACTGTCCATGATGCATTCATGTGATTCATTAGAAGATACATTTTTCTTACTAATTTAGGAGAAATGAAACATTATGATGAACTTGTATCTATGAGAATTGAAATGGATTTACCCAATAATATACATGTAGCTTCAACTGACACATTATGGTATATATTTTATTGATTCCTTACTTCAAAATTGATCTATTGTTGTGTACCCCTCTGAGGCGGATTAGTCCTTATATGTCACTACATCCTTGGGCACTCTTGGGAAAATTGATTTCCTCCACAAGTAAAACATCCTCCTAGTAGCCCCTTTGGTATTGGGTTTTTTGGGGCATCATTTCTTCCACCTGAAATCTGTTGAGGATACATGGGGTGATTGTAACTCCTTTGATCATTCCTATTATTATCCCTTATTGTTGTACCTTCCAAAAGTATTTATTTGATTTTGATTTGGTGGGGGTACTCTACTTGTTAGATTTTTTCTTGGGCCTTTCTCCATAACTTTCTCTGTCCTAAAATCTATTTTCCTTTTGAAGGCTCTATTTATATCATTGTTAAATTTTTGTCTTATTGTAGCTAGGGCATATAATTTACGTTCCTATTTGAGAGATTTTTATAGAACTTCATTCATGTTCTTAGGGTTGTGCATATCTACTTCCATTATTAAGTTTGAATTCAGTCCACGGATGAACTTTATATTCTAACCTCTTTCATCCTTCTGGCACATGGGCACATACTTAAGTATTTTGGTGATTTTATCCCAATACTATTAGACTAACATGCCTCCCTACCTTAGGTTGTGAAATTCAATATTATTCTCATCAAATAATAATTGGGGTAATTATATCTTCCTAAAATGGTGGTCAAAGTGATCCTAGGTTATATTTTCCTTAGTTATTCCATTTAACTCCTTGTTATTCCACCAGCTAGCTGCCTTTCCTATCAATTGGTAAGATCCCCACAATACTTTAGTTGCATCATTGTAGTTTCTGAAGTTGAAGTAATTTTCCATATTTTTTAGCCAATTATCAACTCATTCACCTAACTATTTCCCATCAAAATTAGGGGGTAAGATATTCTTTAAATCATTGCTAAAACCAGAAAATGGAACTTCAATTCTAGAAGCTACAACCTCCATTTCATTGACTAGTGGTGTATCTTCTTTAGGTGGATTTACAAGGTTAGGTTCCATTATGTTTTCTATATTTTATTGCCTTGACCTAAGATCATTAATCCCCTACTCAAGTGAGTCTATTTTATCTCTTTGCTTAGTCAATAAATTGATGAGGGCTTTTATCCCCGATTCGCTATTTTCTATAACTTATTGTTCAACATTTTCAATATTGGGTTCTGCATATCTCACATTTTCCCTTCAATTCCTAGTTGATCATCTAGGTCTTTCCATTTGGTTTCCTGATAGTAATCACACAATATTCTATGTTTTTATTCAAGATAATTGATAGCATAACTCTCTTTTAGATAACTCTAATTTATTATACATTATATTATTGATCATAAGTCACATATAGGATTAACAAAAAGTAAGCATTTGATAATCTTATTCAAATTTTTATTACATAGAGTTCTTAGATTTATATAGGATAAGCTTTATGACTATAAGATATAGATGTTTGTATAACATTGATTCAAAAATTCTTCTAAACAAAATCTTCTTCATCTAGTTCCATTTCTTTGGGAACTTCATCTTCTAAGTGAATCACATATTGGTGGTATTGGTTATATTCCTTACATACTTCAAAGCTTATGTAAGGTGCATCAGAACCTATTCCAAATCAAAAATATCTTATTATTGAGGGCCTCTTAAATGGAAATTTGACTATATGTTTAATCATAGCTGGTTTTATTTTAACTAGCTCCACTTTCAAAGATTTGAGTTTACTCTGGATTGTAGATATTGTATCCAAATTAAAAATGTAAATGGGTTTTTTTGAAGTGGAGGGAAGTTTTTTTTTCCCCTTGTTCTTTGTTCCTTTTCCTTTTTCTTTCCTTGAATTTTTTCCATCAGCCATGTTCGAACAACTAGTTTTAACCAAATTAATTTCTCATAGTTTTCAATTTTCTCAATAAGCTATCATCAATAATTAATATCTTATTAAGTGTAGGTCATAGTAGGCTTAAGGCCTAACTTTAGAAACCTTGATCTAATACCACAATGTAGAGAACACACTTCCTAGATCTTAAAAAAATAGAAATTTTTATTTTTTTAATTAATTTTTGTTTGTGAATATAAATTAGGTATACTTTATCCTATTAGATATCCTTTGCCAAACAAGCAAGATTATAACCATATGGATTAGGCATATAATATCCTTTTCCAAATAGGAAAGCATCTACATATGAGTAATTTATGCATTGGCCAAAGACTTGGCTTATCGAGATCAACCAGATCCTGAGTCATTGTTCACCACTCATCTCTACTAGATAAGCACCAAGGTTGTCGTGATAATAGAATGTATAAAACATATAATAAAAATTTTCATTCCACGTTAGAATTTGGCCTAAAGCCTCAGGAATATAATGATTCAATTGGGATTCTTATGAGTATATCATAGAATTTTTATCTCTACTTTGTTTATATAAACTAGGGCTCTATTATAATGGTTTTTCCTTTTTAATTACCTTTAATCTTGTTTAGAACACAATCCCAACCCCATCCTAATCACCTACATTTTGGAAGCATCCTTGACTTCTTAGACTACCTACATACTTGCTTCTAAATAGGATCAAGGTTTAGTATGAATTTAGTTCTATTTTATATTCTAAGTTTTATGTTAATAGTAGGTCTGGGTATGCAACCCTTTCCAAGGTCCAATTCCCCACATAATTCCTCTATGATTGCTACCTAAATGGGAGCATAAAAAGTATCAGTTAAACTGATTGAATACTTGTTTGACTAAACTAGCCCTAAATATTAACAAGACATAGGAATGAATATTTGCAAGCTACATCCCCTTTCTACCTTTTATTTATATCAACAATGTTTTTTATCCTTACTTTAATTAACCTAATCTTTACAATTATTATTATTAAATTTTAATTATCTGAGAGCCATATGGTTGGTGGTTTCTTGATAATAACCAGTTTAACACTCTCAATCCTAGTTTTTATTACTCTTTTCTGGTGATACTGAGTTTTAAGTAAGAAATATACTTTCTTCATTTATGTTTTATAATTTCACAAGTCATAATCATCTAAGGTAGTCAAAATCATTTTCTTATCTTGATTAGTGTTATTGACCAAGAGGGATTATCCCACCTCTTAGCCTTATTGACATGACATGGTCCTTATTTCTCCCTAATGGTTTATAGGAACAATTCCCAAACATCATTATTGCATCTATGTTAGGCTATGGATGTAGTTTCTCAAGAATGATAGCATTACCCATAAACATGAGCTAGAGGCACTGCTTATACTAAACGTTTCATAGTTTTGTTTAACCTTAAATTCTTGGTCTAAGTTGAGATTTAAATATTAAAGAATGCTTGAAACGAAATAATGCATTGTATTTCAAAAGCAAGTTCTTGATTAGAAAGGTAGAATTAATTCTGTAACATAATCTCCTACTTTAGTCATCATGTTGATATACAACAATATTATTTTCCTTGGCAATCATACTTTTAGTATACCTAGGTAACATTTCATATAACTGATACACATGGAGTTTAAGAATGCTATATCGAACTTGAATTCAATGTTAAATAAATCCTTTATGAAGAGTATATTATTGTTATTCTATTTTTAATGATAATAGATGATAATTTTAATTTCCAATATATAAGAAACAAAAATAGATTTTTAAATAAAAATTTCCAACTGTGTAATTATAAATATAAAAATTTTCAATACATTTCTACTTTCAAGTATACAATCGATTATTAAAAATCTCTAAGGAATTCATTAAAAATTTGGAAAAGAAACAACTTCTAGTTACACAACTTTGAAATTGGAATTTGTTTCTAATTAACACAACGTAAAATAGGTTGGAATATCATCTAATTATAAATGTGAATTTTGAGAGTTATTTCAAAATGTAAGGAGTATGAGGATACTTCCAAATATGTAATATGAATCAAAACTATTCCTAAATAACATGCTAAGTTGATCATTTTGCTTTGTGGTTATTAGTCAAAATAGACGAGTAAAAATTTCATTAGGATCATGACTACTTATATAGGTCATATTGATATGTCTAAACATGTAAAAGTAAAAACCCATAAGAGTAATAATCTAATTAAATTACTAGTTGAATCCTTTAATAAATTAACACAAAAATATATGGTTTGGGTTGTAATCAAATTAGTCCTTGTGTTAATATAAATTAGGATTAATAATTTTACGTGCAAAGAACCATGGAGATAATCCATGACTCCTAAACTATCCTAATCTATAGTAGCATCTCAGAATGGGTAGAGGAAGTAACTGAACATGCAAATCCACAATATTTATAAAACAATTATTATTTTACCCAAAATAACATATGCATTATTTATCTAATGAAACTTATAAACAAATCACATTATTTTTATGATAATAAATACTATGATTTCATTTTATTATAAAATAGCAATTTATTATTGTTAGGTAAATGAATACTAAGAGCACTTATTTGATTTTAATTTATGAATAATGGAATTAAACTAACCTTCAAATCACTAATCCTTTCTACTCTCCCCTTCAAATTGTTGACATCTCTTCCTCCTTTTAGTGTCGATCTGCCTCTATTTTTATAATCTTTAATAAAGCATCGATCTATTTCTTGTAGCTAAAAGCCTCTTTCTTCTTTCATCAAAGCATTGATCTACTATAAGCGTTGATCCTCTCTTCTACTTTAAAGTTTTGGCTTCTCCTTTAAGCACTCATTTTTCCCTTTTCCCTTAAGCATTGGCTTCTATATTTATAAACTTATCTTTTCCCAAAAATTCCTTCTCACTGCACTACCACTAGTGGTTTTAATTGCTTTTAACTTGAATTCAGTGGTTTTAATTGCTTTTAACTTGAATTCAATGGTTTATCACTATCTCTTGAGGGCAGTAGATGTGGTAGAGTATGGGGTTGATATATATCTTAAATCATCCATCTCCCTTTTAAAGCATTGATCTATCTCTTAATAAAAAGAAATTTGTGCAACTTTTCCTTTAGTTAAGCTTTTTTTAACTATTACTAAGGTGGCTGGTGATGTCATAGTGATTGCATGGTTGATGCATGAGTTAAGTTGGGTGATGATTTTAGAGGTGGAGTAGTTTAATTTAAACTGAAGTTTATTATTTCCCATGGTAACATGTGGTAGATTTGGTACGTAGACTTAGGGTGGTAATTAATTTAAGCTAGATTAGTCTTAACTTAATGTTTGTTAGGTTAAATTAAATGTTACTATTTAAAAATCTTAAATTATTTAAAATAATATAATTTATTATCAATGAAATAAAAGAAAAGTCCCTTCATTAATTTAAAGTAACCTTTGGTATTCTAATATTATCGAACTGATAATATTCTCATCAAATATTCAATCCATTCATTATGAAACTATTTTTTGTATGGTGATTAATTATTTTTGCAATGAGAGTAATAGAAAAGACTAGATATTCATCCCATTTTATTTTCCTCATTCTCAATCATAATTTATGACAACATTGCATATATTTCTATGTAAAGAAAATAACTTTAATATTCTAATAATTTAATTTCCTTACTTTAGAATTTGAAAGTGAAATTAAATCGTACCTTGCTTTCATGATTTATTTTCAATGACTTGATAGACTTTTAAAATCGAAACAAAAGTTAAGGTATCTTCATAATCAACTCATCTTGACATAAAATACTAAATGAGATCCAAATCAACTTGAAGTATGAGCATGAGTCCACAGTGTGGAAAGAGAGGTCATGACATATGTGGACATTTGAACACATCCTTGTATGTGGCTCTAAGCTAGTCATGAGGGACCTCAATACTACAAGGGACATGGGAACATGGGAACATCTATCGTGAGCATATTTCTTCTTTTGAGTATGCTCATAACAAGGGACATGGGAACATGGGAACATCTATCTTGAGCATAGTGAGCATAGCTACTTCTTTTGAGTATAGTTCTTACACATGTTCCATAACTACCCATATTCTTTGGGTTTGGTAAGGAAAGTTGTAGACATCAAGGTGACTAGACAATGCAAGGTCAAGTTTGTTATTAATATTAATTTCATTGATGAGGTTATAGTGGATGTTGTACCTATTGATGGGTGTGGTGTAGTTTTTAGCATCCCATACTTGTATATCTAGGATGCCATCTTCATGAGGATATTTAAACAATACCACTCAGTAAAGGATGGTAAGAGCTATATCATTTCAGTCTATGAAGGAGATTCTAAAATATCCTTAGTAATTGCATGTATAAGGGTATATATAGGAAATATATCTATATATGGACTTAGGTGTTCATATAAATATATAACATAAATTAGTGTATTGGGTCATGTGCCTATAACTATAGTTTTATTGACTTCTAAAAATAAGTCATAGGATCTCGAGGGTTAGAAAACTATAAATAAAAGAATACAATCTCCTTAAAACATAAAAAGTCATATAAATGAAAGATCGTGTTCATACAAGATATAACTTGGTTTATGAGCTATTTGATTCTCTAAAATTATTATGACTGGCTATGTAATTGAGTATATGTACATATAAATAATGGACCATGATATTATTTCTTGTCATAGAATGTGTTATATTTGAATTTACTTATGGAAATTAGAAATATGCAATCTAAATATAGATTATACTCAGTTGATATAAATTACAATTTATTATTATTATTATTATTATTATTATTATTATTATTATTATTATTTATGTGATAAATAATATAGTGGGGATTCATTCATACATTTGATGGACTAAATGTATGCATTTTAATTATTCATGTGTTTAGCATGTTTCATGCCTACTAGTAGGAAGTAATCTATATGTATCTATTGGTTTTATTTATATTAAATAAATCTCATATTTTTTTTATACTAAGTAGTGAGATAGACTTCACTAGCTTACTAGTATCACCAATGCTAGATGAAAGTAATCTGATTAAGTGGTGTGTATAAATTTGACTAATTCTAGATAAAAATAACTATTGAAAACTTTGGCCAAAATAATGTTAGTTAGACATTATCATTTCATATATATTATTTACATGTTTGTGTTATTTAATGTTAAAACATATTTTCTTTATGGTACATGCTAAACACATGAATTTATAAATTTTATAGCACACAGGAACTAGCTTGTTTCTCTAGATTCTTGTACCATCACTATTTACTCATCCATGAAGGGAGGGTCATTCTCTAACAGAGGATTGTGTAGGGTATTGATGGTTCATATTTTGTGTAAAAAATCACTCAAATAATGCTCTCCCTCCCCATAGTAGTACTTTTTTGGAGACTACACTTGAGATTACCATATATACTAGATTTTGGGAAACTCGTGATCTATGGAGCATTATATATTGTATTATATTTATCATTATTGAAACATAATCCCTAATGAAATGTAATTATTTAATTATTTTACATTGATAGTAGTGCTTGTATGTTTTTATTAGCCATGGTTATAAATATATAATTACTTTCTATATTCAATTATATATTGTTTTATCTGAAGATAATAATCAGTGGTAGATATGTGTTACATACTTATTTTATAGTTAACATACATAGAGTGTTTTATCTAGACCATGGTGAAATTTAATGAAAAAATATCTTGATTATTTTTTTTTTAAAAGTTCACGTTATTCTAGGTTAATCCCAATGGGGATGTTCCATGTGGTATCAAAGCCTAGGCTCAAAATCTAAGATTTAATGAGTCCAATAATTTTTTTAATATCCTTCTATTTACCAAAAAGGATAATGGTGAAGACAAGAGTATCTAGATAGGTTCCTTCAAATGTCAATGATGATAACCCTCCATTTTATCCTAATCAATTTACCACTGAGAAAATAACAAAGTTTAATTAGATTTTCATAGCCATGAATGAAACCATGGACCAAATTTCATCCCTGAAATAGGAATTTCATGGCCATGAAGAGGAAGTACACCAAGATGTCTAAAGAACATCTTGATGAACATGAAAATCCTCAGGGTATAGGAGCATAGTTAGCTACAAAATTGGCTAGAGATATAGAAAAGGTGAATCCACCTAAGTACAATGGAACCATTTTGGGTGATGGAGATTAAGCATGGTTGACTGAGATGGAGAATTATTTCAATATATGAAACAACTCCAAAGTCACTAAAGCAGTTTGGGGAGCTTTCTTGTTGGCTAGTGAAGCAGCTACATGGTGGTCCAACAAGAAGTTGGAAATGAATCTTATCTCAACCACCACTATGTGGAGGTAGTTTGTAACATTTTTTATATCATGGTGGCTTCCACATCTATACTTTGACCAAAAGCTTACATATTTCTATAATCTAAATCAAAGAGACTTATCATTGAACTAGTATAGAGAACAATTCACCAAACTTATTAAGTATGTACCTTAGTATCAGGTTGATGAGAGGTTAGAAATTAAGAATTTTATCATGGGATTAAAACCCTAGAATAGGGGAGAGATGGAATTTCAAAACCATCTACCATGGACAAGGTCTTTGATAAGGTAATCAAGCAAGAATAAAAGTTAAAATCCCTTACTCAAGTCAGGGACAAGTTTAAAAAAAAGTTTGCAAGTTCTAAACCAAATCTAAAAAAGAAGAAATGGAATCAGAGTGGTGGAGACTCCGAGAGTCAGTTTAAAGATTAGAATACTAAATTTAACAATGATTCAGGTAACAAGAAAATGGGCAATGGTTTCAAAGATAGTTTTAAGGGAAACTAATAGTATGGGAAGATAGAACCACATGTAAGTTGATTCATTTATAGAGGTGAACATTATGTTCATGAGTCTACCTAAGATAAGATGAAGAATAAAGGTTCTAATTCTCAATAGAGAACTTTTTATCAATGCATTCATGTGATAGTTGATAAGCGGTAAGCCAAATTCTAAGCTTCACCCATAGAAATATCAGGTATTTTATTTGAACATCTAGTTTCTATTTTGATAGATATAAAGACTACATAATGTTTTATAGATCCTAAAATTCTAAATAAGTTATCTATAAAAGTTGGGGTAATATAAAATATATGGTTGGTACAATATGGGAATGAGTCAAATGTCAAAGTTGACAATTGTTTAGTTGAAGAAGAGATTAAGTTTCCTGAATTCATAATAGTAGGGGATATTTATATAGTGCCAATAGGGTCATATGATGTAATATGAGGATTAAATTTCCTTGTAAAGCATAAGGCTAAGTTTGAATTCTACCTGAATAATATTTAGTGTCTAGAAGATTTTGTAAATTAGACACAAATTCAGGGTGAGAAAAGAGAGTTGAGGCTTAGGCAAATTTTTGTAATGCAACTTAAGAAGGCTCAAGGAAAAGGGTGCCAAGCATTTATTATCAATATAAATGAAATGGATGAGTATAAGGAACCATACATTGAAGATTATCCATTTCTTATGAAATTTAATATTGTGTTTTTGGAGGAATTACTAGGATTGCCTCCTAAACGTGAGTTTGATTTCTTTATCAATATCATACCTAGATCAGAGCCATAGTCAAAATCACCATACATGAGGATAACCACTTAATTGGTTGAGTTAAAATATCAACTATAATAAATGTTTTCAAATGGTTTTATTAGGCCAAGTGTGTCATAATGGGGTGTACCAATTATCTTCCTAAATAATAAGGATGGTACTCTTTGGATTTGCATAAATTATATAATGTTGAATAAATAAACTATCAAAAATGGATATCCACTACCTCGTATAGATGATATTTTTGATCAAATTTTAGGGAGAATAGTATTTTATAAGATTTAACTTAGATAAGGATATCATCATTCGAGGATAATGGATGAGGATATTCCCAAAATAGTGTTTATAATTCATTATGGTCACTATGAGTTCACAGTGTTATTATTTGGGTAGATAAATGCTCTAATAGCATTCATAAATCTCATGAATAATGTGTTTAGATATTATTTAGATCATTTTTTTTGGTCTTTATTGATTATGTTCTTATATACTCTAATAATTAAGAGGAACATATTCAACATCTAGAACTGGTATTGTAATGGTTGTAGAATTAAAAATTATATGGTAAGTTTTCCAAGTGTGTATTTTTCCAAAAAAGAGTGAAATATATATGACATGTTATCTATGTGGATGGAATTTCAATAGATTTGACAAATTTAAGAGACATTATGGAATATCTATCACTAAATAATGTGCACGAGATAAGGAGTTTCATGGGACTAGTGGGCTATTATAGGAAGTTCATTATGAATTTTTCTAAGATAGCTAATTTGGTTACCTCTCTATAGTGTAAAAACCAAAATTTTATCTAGTTATACAAGTTTGAATTATTTGTCATGACCAAATTTTTCACCCTAATATAAGTTTTTTCAGACCTCTCCAACTTTGGTAAAACATGGGATTACCCCTAGACCTATGGGTTGTCTATAATAAGCATAAACTCTAGATTGAAGGGTTACCTCCCCTTGATGAATCATTTAGGATCACACATTAATATATCACTTATTAGGAAAAGGGAGATAATACTAATCTAATGAGGTGGTGTACCAACTATGTTTTGAACTCTATCAAATCATTGCACATGCACTTGTAAATCAAGAAAACTAACCTTACATATACTACTCTTAATATGAATCTCTCACATGAGTGTTTTAATGTAAAGGTTGTGATGGTTGATTAAGATAGGATAAATAACCAATAGGTATTGAATTATAATATAAGATAGATAAACTCACACAATCTTGCAAAGAACTCATACACTTCATATGACCTACAAAAGAAGCTTTCAAACTACATCTAGGTGTTAGAAAATGGTAACACAACAAGGAAAACAAGATAAAATATTATCATATGCACAATAATTAATATAAAAAGAAGAGGTAAAAATATTTTCTTATCATTTATTAAATTATTACAAATGGTTAGGTATTTTTGATACCCAGGTGGAGGATCCAAACATAGCCAAAAATGGCTCAATATATAGAGAATGTGAGAGAGAGGAGAGAGAGGTGTGATAGAAGACGAGTGAAAAATGTCCATGAGAGTTAAAAATATAAAAATATTTATGAAACAATATAATATACCTCAAATTCCATGTGTCTCACTCCTGAAGTAACTTCGATCTTAATAGTGGCATGGGGGTTACACATTTGCTTGACACTTTGACTAGCTCCTTAGAAAATATCTTTCTTTGATTCAAAAGAGTGAAAAATAAAAATTAAAACCATGAATTATAATTTAATTAATATGAAACCACTCATTTAAAATCTTACATTCATTAATTAAATCATCTGGCCTGCCATTCCATCATTCAAGGCATATGTGTCTTGCAACTCTTCATTTCCCATACCTAGTTTGGTCCAAGAGGCCCAAAATTGAAGTGAATACTATTAAAAATCATATAAAATATAGGAATGGTATTCATATATTTTATTAGGTCTTAAAAAAACTATTTTTATTATTGTACCAACTCCTAAGAACTCATTTTTCTCCTTAAACCTTTACTAGGATTAATTTCCTTATAACCTTTTTTTCCCTATAAATCTCCTTGTGTGGGATTTTTATGCATTATATTAACAAAATAATGGAATATTATATGACCCTTTATGTAATTATAGACTCATTTGAAATTTCATGTTTATAATCTAAGTGGAAAGCCATTTTGTCTACCTTTCTCTTCTGCCAATTAGGCCTCATTAGGTCTATAGGCCTAGAAAATGGATTTTGGATCTAAACTTTTCATGCACATGTGAAACATATGGGAAGTGTGTGATTAAATTTACCCATTACAATACCAACCTCCACGTAAATTTTGGGCTTATGTAACATTGTGCTTCTATCCAAAATATGAAATGGCCAAAATAAACCCTTCACAAGCCTGTTTTGATTACCTTGCAAAATAAACTTTGTCTAGTCACTTTAGGGGTTCTTGAGATTTTTTCTAGGATATGAAATATGTCTCAAGGGATATATTATAATGATTTTAAAGTTTCCATCTCTCCGAAATACATATAAAACACTAAAAACACATAAAATAGTGTATTTATAGCAATTTATACAATAGTTCGTACAACTCAAGTACATTTGGATGAGCCAATTAGAGTATATAACACTCTACAAGAGGTTTTAGGAGAAAAATATGGAATTATGTGTTATCTAAAAGTCCATCTCTATTAATCTATCATTTTTGGGTTTTAAGAAAGGTTTAAGATGTGTTTTGGATCATAATGATTGTTCATAAAGAATTCTCTCTCTCTCTCTCTCTCTCTCTCTCTCTCTCTCTCCTCTCTCTCTCTCTCATCTCTCTCTCTCATCTCTCTCCTCTCTCTCTCTCTCTCTCTCTCTCTCTCTCTCCTCTCTCTCTCTCTCTCTCTCTCTCCTCTCTCTCTCTCTCTCTCATCTCCTAATTCCACAATATTGTTATTAGGGGACCCATAAAACACCACAATAAACATTAAAAAACCCATGCATTTTATCATGAAATGTGTGATCAAAAGTTGATGACCCTTGAGTTGAAGAACAAACATTATGATGGGTATGAGCAAGAATGAGGTTTGTGTATGTTTCAAACTTGAGTTAATCTTAAATGACCTTAATTATGTCTAATACATCTTACTTTTCCTATACCAATGTATACATTACCACCTCTATCCATCAATCCCTCTAACTATCACACTAACTCAGGCATAGGGTTGTTGAACGAAGATGAATGACATACCCTAGCTATTTATATTTTGCTCTTTTCCACTATCAGGAAGTCTAAGTTTTTTCATGGAGTGATTTTATGTGCATTTCAACATCTATTAAAGTTTTCCAAAGTCCTAACTAACTCCTTCTTACCTAAATACCTCTCAGCTATCTACCCAAATAAAGTTTGTCTAGGAATTGGACTCCTTGAACTGAATAGGGTCATGAATTTATTCTACTTGTTCCTCTCTTTAATGGGTCCTAAGACTTTTGTCGAGTGTTGTTCACACTATATAATTACCTAAAAATAATTTTAAACATTCTACTTCCCTCAATAATTCTAACCATCTTCAACACTTAACTCTTCCCATGAAGAGGTAAAACTATAGGTTTCATGTATTGACTGAGTGTGCAAAGTTTTGAGTGTTTGCCATCTTGAATTTAAATGATATTGGCATTTTATGGATTAATTAATGAAACCATTATCAATTAAAATATATATAACTTGTTAGTGCCAAAAATTGCTCTGAATAAATTAGGCCCTTGTCAAGTTTAAATGTCTAAGTCCTCATTCATATTCCTATTTTTGAATGTTTGTCAAAGGTTAGGTTCTAAGTCAAATCAGTTAAGTGTTAAATACTTGGCATATGTGTAAATCCTTTAGACATTTTTGGACCTTTTTCATGAACACTTTACCCAAAGGAAATAGGTCTTTGAGATTTTTGTCTCAGATAAAAAGTTTGAAGATTTATTTTCGTCAAGTAAAGTGTTCACACAAAGTCCGAAGAAATTTTATGTTTTAGGCCAAAGTCTTATTTTTTTTGGACTTTTTGTCCATGAAAAAAAATTTGAAAGTCCATTTATTTTGGAATTTTTATCCATAGTAAAAATTCATAAAATTACTTGCCCTTCTATCATTTTACCTGTGCAAAAACCCTGAAAGAAAATCAAAGTCAATTGTTTCAGTAAAATGTCAAGTTCAAATCTTTTGGCAAATTATTGAGTCCAATTTCTTCAGGGAAATTGTTTTGGATAAAATATTTGAAAAATTATCTTGACAAAGAAAAAATTGTTGAGGACTCAATTTATTTGGTAAAAGTGTAATATTTAATTTCTTTGACAAAAGTGTAAAGTCCAAAATTCCTTTGGGGAAAGTACAAAGGTCAATTTCTTTGAGAAAATTGTTTCAAAAAAAATGTCTAAAACAATTGTCCTAACAAAGAAAAAGATGTCAAAGATCAAATTTTTGCAATAATAAGTGTGTGAGAGAGTTCATTTCTTCAAGAAAATTATCCCAAACAAAATATCCAAAATAATGGTCCCGATAAACAAGGGGATCGGATGCTGAAGTATCGAGAACAAAAAGTCAGTAATAATTTTACTAAAAATAGGAATGTTGTGGATAAAATGTCCAAAATAATTCTTCTAAAGACCTAGTTATTTCAAGATAGAAATAAAGACAAAGACCTGAAATAAATGCCCTAAGATTGAAACTTGGTAATTTTCCTTATTTATTTTGAGCTGATCATAACTAAGCTAGTAGACTATGATTGAATGGTGTGTGTCAATGTGAAATAAAATGATCCAATGACACATAGGGGTTAACAAAGTCAAAGGAGCTTCTATAAGTGTAAAGAGGACACATGTCAAATTATCAACAAGTGGAACCAACAATGTGATGGTTGCATGAACATCTTGATAGTCATGTGAACATCTTTTGATGGTCGTACAAATGTCAATTTTAATCCATAGAGGACAGCCATTGGTGTTTGATTCATGGAAAAAGGGATCAATATTCCATGTTTGATCATGCTTCAAGATCAATAGGGTGAGTGATAGTTGACTTGTCAAAGGACTTATGCCAAATAAGGAGTAGCCATCTGTTGGTAGGGTGACTTGGACAATCTATAAATGAGGAATGATAATCCTAAGGTTGAAACTAATGCATTTTTTGCATTAAAATATATGAGTCAAGCCCTAAAAGGCTAGATGTGAAAAAAGTCAATTTTTCATGATGCAAAATGTGAAAATAAAATTTAGAGCCAAAAAGTAAAAAGTTGGAAATAACCTTTGTATTTTCATTTTACTTTGTTTGCCCAACCTCCTCCATGGAAATATATTGAAAGTTTTCAATTCCAAGGTAGGCCACTCCAAAGAAGATCATTCAAATATCCATGGATGCAGAATATTCCTAAGAAATGATTGTAAGAGTAAGTTGTTCCATGGTGTGCACTAAAGGTGGGGTAGTTGTTAAGGAAGTTCCAACTATGTAGGTAAGTAATTGATTAGTAGGAGAACATCTCTAGATGGTTACACATGAGGACAAATTCTTCTTGTCTCCTTAAATGATGTTTCTCCCTCTAGTTCATGGTCAACAACATATTTAGGTAGTTTCCTATGATGACAAATGATTTGTTTAGCCTCCATTACAAATTTCCACCTTCCAGCTCATGTTCATTGGCATTTTTAGCCAAGAAATCAAAATTTTGTTGTAAATCTTCATCATTCCTTACAAAGGTAGTTGCAATAATGATTTTTTTTGTAAATGGATAAAGATTATAGGTGTGGCAAGGGAATAGTTTATAGCTAGAAACATCTTCAAGGACTTGAAAGCTTGTTTTGGAATTTTAAAAATTGTGACCCATAATTTTCAATTTGAAAATGTATATATAGAAGGCTTGTCTTTTATTTCAAGGTTATTATTGGTTTTTGGTTGTTATTGTTGGTCATTATTTTAGGTGTCCATTTTCTCTAAGCCTATGTTCTAAATATTTTTTTCTAGAATCAATTGATGTGTGTAGATTTTGTCTCCCTTGACAAGGTGGTGTTATAGTTGTATAACCATTAGCAAATTCTGAGAGCATGTTTATGTCTCCCTTGTCAAAGGAGCAATCTCACCATGATTTTCCCCATGGTAGCATTTTGAAATACTGATGAGTGTAATATCTCTTTTTAAGTTAATGAAAATGCTTGTAGTTCTTTATTGTTTCCTATAGATGAAGTTTAATAATCTATTTTACAAATATTATTGACTAGATATATGGTTTTATGCTCATTATTGGTTATCATTTTGAGCATGGATCTAGGTTATAAAACCCTTTATATAATATTTTAGAATTTTTTGTTGAATAACTTATTAGGGCATGCTAGGTTTATGGATTTAATAGGAAAAGGCATTTGAAGAATTAGTTTCATTGTATGTTCTAGGATTTCAAGGATCATAAGGTATTTCCCCTCAGCTTACATTTGATTTTTTCTACATCATTGCTAAGGAATATTGTCATGAAATATTGTAAGAAACCCTATTATTTAGAAGCCACGAACACACCACTCTCCATTTTATAATTATCCAATTTTTCTACCCTATCCTACCCTACAAATAATATACCATGTTGCATATTATAAGTGTTATTTTCCTTGTAAATGCATAAGATCTTATATATTTAAAATGTGTTTGCAATTTGTATTTTAATTTCTAACACTATAGTCTTTTATTCACCCCATGTTATTGAAATATTCTATAGAATAAAGACTATAGTCTCTTTCCCATCTATCTTTAGTATTTTATATATGACTTAGAGCATTTGTGCATTTAATGTGAAAACCCTTCATGGGTGAAGTGTGCAAACTTGGTTATTCCCTAGTCATATTTGTTCCTTGTGCCAAAAATCCCCATGGAAGTTGAATTATATAATCTCTCCATGTATGCAAGCTACCCCTTAGGTTCTCTCACCTTGGTTCAGGTAGAGCTAGAAGTAACAAGAAGATGACCATACCATTTGTAGATGCCTTTAATTCATTTTTTGTGTTCGATCTAATTTTGATGATAAACCCTTCCCTGAATACAATGATATAATAGAAATTTTTTAATCATTGTTTGTCATTTTCTTTCAAGTGTGTAAGGTTGAGAGTATGAGGTGTACAATTGGGAACCAACACTTTTTTGGCACCATCATCAAGGAACTTAAATTGAAATTTTGGTTACCTGTGTTTCTAAGGACTCTTGTAGAGATCTATAAATATTTATAATTTTAAGGTTATCTACTAGTTATTTTCTATAATCAGACTATCTTGGCTATCAATGTCACATTACCCCACTGAGGACGTGCTAGGATTTGAGATTTTTGACAATTTGACTTATGTTGGGTTTATTACAAAGAGTTGATAATATTACATGTTGAAAGGTGTTTTATCCCTTTCAAACATTATTATAAAAAACTTTAGTGTCTTTGTATTAAATCTCATCATTAACTCATCAAAATATGTTTTCAACATGTATTGTTGTTAGTTTGTTAATTGTTTTATTCTAAACTTTTGATTCTAATGGCGACTCCATTTTATCATCTAGTTTTAGAGAGATCAATGCCTATCTTGAATAACTTTGTTAAGTTTCAAATTTGGGTATTTTATTTTTTGCAAAGCTAGAAGATTAAGATCATCCATCAAAGGTGACTCATCCAAACAACTTATCTCACCCCTAAGTCTGCATCAAAGATGAAGGAAAAAGTTTGGATGCCTATTGAAGGGTAAAGTTTAGCTACTGAGGGTTCTCAAGATTTTGATAATCTTAAACCATTTATTGACCCTCCCATTGTTGAGGAATATCATATCTCCTTTAGCAACTCTAAAATCTATAGTCCTTTGTATTACCTAACTCCTTCTCAACTAGTTGAATCCCCTCCTAAGTTTGATCTACCAAGTCTACCTCATTCACCCCCTCATATCCCTTTGCCATTTTTTCTTGAACCTCCCATTGAAATAATCATGAGGCATACAGACCTAGGTGATAATGAGCATCCTACATTCTATATTCCTAGATTCAGGTCTATCAATTTTGATGAAATGGCAAGTTATCCTAATGAAGTCCCAAATGAAGTTAAGAAATGCCTCCCAATGTCTCAAGGAAATAGTGAGTGGTGATCAACACTTAAGGGATTTTAAAAATATCATTAAAGATGATGAGGTTGAGTATGTGTATATATACATCAATCTATTTGTGTACACACTGGAGGAAGATGATCATCAGTGGTTTAATTCCCTTCCCTATGGATGTATTGATTTATGGGAAGAGATGCACAATGTTTTTATAATTTAGTATGGTACTAGGATTGGTATAAGGTTTATTTTAGTTGAGTTTGAAAATATCAAAAATAATCCTAATGAATGTGCATAGGACTTCAATACAAGGTTCAACAAAAGTATGATACAACTACTCGAAAACATCAGTCCCAGTGATGCAACATGTTTGATAAAATACTATGATGCCTTTGATAATAAATTTTCATACTACTTGAGGGACAAGGATCCCACTAACCTATAGTTGGCATTAAATATGGCCATCTAGATTAAGAACAACATAAATGATATAAAAAATCCCATGAATAAGTTGGCTAATGTAAAGTTGGTCAATCCTAAAAAGACATAGTTCACTAAGACAACCAACCTTGAGGATACTATTAAAACATTGGCCTTTATTGTTAAATAAATTTCATACAAGTTGGCTAGAGATGATAAGGGTATGCCTCATATGTCTACTAGTTAAAAAAAATGGCTCTAAATCCAAATCAAGCACAAACAAGCCCTAATTTCCCTGATCAAGATAATGATAGAGGGAAGAGGCCTTCACATGAGGAAAGAATGGATAGAAAATAGAATAGAGGGGCTGGAAAAGAAGTGCCTAATCCATTGAATACCAAAGTACATGTTATAGATTGTGACATTCATTTTGATTGGTGTGACAAGTGATTCCTTCCACATCCTCCATGTGATACTTCTAAGAAAATCGATGAAGATTCAGATGAACTTGGGTATGCATCATCTAAATATGATATTTTTATGTTTAATTGTCGAATCCCCTAAAGTGAATTGACTACCTCGATGGAAAATGCTACTATAGTTGATCAATTTTGGAGCACTATCAAAATGGAAAGTGTCTTGGCTTCTAACTTTGCTTGTGATGTTAATATGGCATAGGCATATGAATTTCCCATTCATGATTTTGAACTCATACGCTCTATGATTATTAATAAATATCATGGGGGAATTCCATCAGTTAAGGATAGGTAGTTGTTAATTAATGTAGTAGAGACCCAAAAGAAATAAGACAACTTGAGAAGTAGGCAACTAGGTGATATTACTCAAGACACTTCCCTTATAAATACAAAGGCAAAGAACATAAGCAAGGAAGCAAATAGAGATATAGTAGTCCCAGAAGATTCCAAGATAGCCCCTATGTCACAAGAGGCTAAACCTAGAGGTGCTCCTAGCAAGAACAATAAAATTCCCATATTATATATCATCCCAAAGGATACTAATGAGTTGAAACAAAATCCACCTTTGAAAGCTATTATTAAAGATTCAAATTCATCCCAGCCTACTCCACTTCAGACCTTGAGTGACTATATTCTAGTTGAAGGTGTTGTCACCTTTCCACCGAATAGTCTTCCTTAGTATAGTGTGTGTAATATGACTTAAGTGTTGAATTAAATAAAAATCATCATACCACTTGTTAAATTATTACGAATACCTAAACATAGGAGAAGGGCTTTTAAATACTTATAATTTGGTGAGAGGTCTACCAAAAATGAAATCTAGTTGCCCTAAACACACATGGAAGTGATGAATAATTAGAAGATGTTGAACCTACTCTATAGGTCTATTTGGGGACTGCATTAGTGGAAAGTCAACTGAATGTGGATCCTTTTTACACAACCTTGTTGATCAATGACCTAATTATCCATAGCTATATGTTTGATTATAGAGATTATTGTAATGTGATTCCCCTAGGTATCCTAAATGATTTTGGAGTGAATATTACATCATCCTTTGGTAAATATTATGCCATGGACTCATAAGAGGTTCTAATTGTTGGACAAGTCAAGGAGTTTGTAGTGTAATTGGTAGTGCATCCAAGTAAGTATTTGAATATGGACATGGTATTTATGTACTACCTACCTAAGTGGGGGATGTTATTATCATGAAAATAGGCTGCTAGCATGAGTGGAAGTGTGAAATGGACCTTTCCTATGCCACCATTCCACTAGAGGGTTAGATGGTCAAGCTTTATAGAGAGCTAAAGATGTTACATATAATTGAAGATACAAAACATGATCTCAATGAAGTTTGTAAATAGATGTTGATTTGGGAAGTTTTATAGGGAATCGTAATATTGTTGAACAACCTACTAGTTTTGATGTTGAACTTGACAATGAAGGAGAAGTTTGGAGGATGTGCTTTGATGGGGCTTAATCCAATATTGGAAATAGAGATACGGTTGTTTTCTATGCCCCCAAAGGTAAATGTTTTAGGGTTTCTTTTCAACTATATTTTTAGTGAACTAAAAATATTGTTGAGTATGAGGCACTTTTGCTTGGTTTAAATATCCCCACGAATATAGAATTAAAATTTTAATTGTCAAGGGAAATTCTAAGTTTGTGATTTAGTAGATCCATAATGCTCATGCCACCAAAAAAAAAGTTGAAATAATATCGTAATGCTATTTGGGATTTGCTTGAATTATTTTATGCATTAAATCTTTGTATCATGATAGAAGTTTTAATGAAGAATTTGATAGACTTGCATGGCTAGGTGCTCAATTTAACATTGTAAATATGATCCCTCATTGTAATTATCAAGTGGAGGTGCTTGTTAGGCCTTCAGTCGCAGATAATTTTTTTTAAAGCCTAGTAAACTTTTTAATGTGACCGACGACACTGGCTAGACACACCTAATACCAGTACCATAGGGTGGGGGAGACTAGAACTTGAGACCAGTAGAGCCGCAGCGGAAATACTTAGCCAACCAGGCTAGGGCCCTCACCCAGTCATAGATAATTTTCATCATTGATAGGTCTTTGAATATTATGATCAGATCAGAAGGATTCTACATTATGAGGTTGAGTCCCATGATTAGTTCATAGACCTGGAATCTATGGTTTAAGTTTATGATGGAAATGAAACCCTGTTTGGGAAAGACATTATTTAGCTAAAGAAAAACATGCTTGCTAGGGGTTTGGTAATTTTGGAAGCATATTTTGATGGAGTTGATAAAATCAAATCAAGAGATTCATTTATATCAAAAGATGTAACTGAATGAAACTTGGGTTATAATAAGAATCCAAGAAAGGTTTGATTGGGTACTCGCCTAAGTGTAGTTGAGAAGCAAGATTACATGAAGTTGTTAAGAAAGTACCAAGACTATTTAGTATGGTCTTATTCTGAGTTGAAAGTGTAAAGAGAAGACTTGTTTAAGCATATCATCCCATTACAACCTAATATCAAGCCTTTTAGGCAAAAATAGAGGCCTATTAACCCCATCTTAGCCACCAAGATGAGGGATGGGTTAAATAAGCTGAGGGATAGTGGGATTATTCATCCCATTAGGTATTTGTCATGGGTAGTGAACTTTTCCCTTGTGTGAAAGAAGAACTATGACATCCACTTGTGTGTGGATTTCTAAAATTTGAACAAGGCTTGTTTGAAAGATAATTATTCCCTACCCAATATGGAGAACCTACTACAAATTATTACTAGATCAAAGATTTTATCCACATTAGATGGATTTTTAGGATATAACCATGTTATGGTGAAGGAATCCAAAAGATCCAAGACTATATTCACTATGCCTTGGGGCATGTATGTATATATGAGGATGCATTTCAAGTTGATTAATGTTGGTGAAACATTCCAAGTTATGGATGCCACTTTTGTGGGGATAATTAACAAGTTCATCATTGTGTATCAGGATGATATTACTATGTACTCCAAGACTAGAGAAGAAAATTTAGAGCATCTAGAGCAGGTATTGATTAGATGCAAGTAGTTTGGAATTTCACTTAATCCTAAAAAGTGCCACTTTGGAGTATAAAAGGCTAAGTTTTTGAGATATATAGTGTCCAAGGATGGTGTCATGATTGAACCTAAAAGGGTTGAATCCATTGACAACGTGCCTATCCCACAGTCTAAGAATGGATTTCAATCCTTTTTTGGATAAATTAACTTTGTATGGAGGTTTGTGTCCAATTTTGTAGAGATTACTCTATCTATTACTTCCATGTTGAAGAAAGACCAGACCCTCAAATGGGAGGATAAGGTCATTATAGCATTTAATGACATAAAAGGATCTTTAAAGTCTACTCCTATCTTAGTTAGCTTTGATTACACAAAGTTGTTTCAGATATTGTCTTTTGCATCATATAACACTGTTATTTTTATCCTACTATAAAAGAGTGAAGATGGTCAGAAGAAACCCATAGCTTTCTTTAGAAAAGATATGCAAGGTCTTGAGTTGAATTACACCATTATGGAAAAACAAGATTTTTCTCTCTTGAAGGATGTTAAAACATTAAAGCCCTATATTTTGAGTTCAAGGATTGTCTCTTATATCCCACATACCATGGTGAAGGACATCTTGACTCAGACTGAAGTATCCACCAAGAGATGTAGGTGGGTTAACAAGCTACAAGAGTATGCCATGGATATTCAAACCACCAAGTTAATAAGAGGGATGGGTCTATCCAAGCTTATGGCTAAGACCAATTTGTAACTTGTTGAGGTAAACATTGTTGTTTTTAATGTTGATGATTCCTTGAGTTAATTTAACACCTCTCTATGGTATAAAGATATTGTTTCCTACTTGTAAAAATTGAATTATCCCCCTAACTTAGACAAGAATCAAAGGGTAAATATTAATCTTATTTCCCTAAAATACCTCTTGGATAAAAGTGGACTTGTATGGAATAATTTAGATGGAGTTCTCACAATATGCTTACTAGAAGAACAAATTGTTGACCTAATAGAAGACTTCCATAGTGGAATATGTGGTGGCCATTTTATGCCTAAGGTTACAGCTCATAAAATTATGAGAGTTGGTTATTAGTGGCCATCATTGTTCAAGGATGTTGCTCAGACAATCAAAATGTGTGAGAAATGTTAGCACTTTACTGGAAGGATGAATGTTTTTGGTTCCCTTTGTAGCCTATGGAGATTAAAGGCCCATTCAGATAATGGGGAATAGATTTCATTGGATAAATGGTTGATTCATCAAGCACTAGACATACATGGATACTAGTTGTAACTGATTACTTCACAAAATGGGTTGAAACGGTCCCTACAAAAAAAGTAACACACTTCGTAGTTATGGATTTTTTGTTGAATCAAATTATTTATAGATTTAGTGTGTTTATCGAATTGATCATAGATAATTCCATGAGTTTTAAATCCAAGCCTTTGGTGACATTATTCAGAGAATATGGGATTAAATTTACCTATGATTCCAACTACAATAACCAATGGAATGCACAAGTAGAATCCAACAACAAGAACTTGATCAAAATCATTAGATGAGCATTGGAAGCAAATAAAAAGAAGTGGGGTGAATAGCTAAAGTTTTCTCTATGAGCTGATAAGATTATTCCCAAGAGAACTATGAGAAAAATCCCTTTAAATATTGTTAATGGATATCAAGTATTTTTGCCTATGAATTTTCAGTTGCCCACTTATCAGCTCAAGTAACAACTAGAAAATGATGAACAAATCAACCACTATGAAAGAAGGATGTACCAAATTATTGAGTTTTATGAGATTCAAAGACAAGCTCATGAAATACACCTCAAGTTCAAAGAGAAACTAAAGAAAATATTTGATAGGAAGGTCACTCCAAGGACTTTCCAAGTAGGTGAGCTAGTTTTGCTTTGAGACAATAGGCATAAGGAGAAAGGAAAACGTGGAAAATTTGATGCCTTGTGGATGGGTCCCTATTCCATTGACTACCAAATTGGGCAAAATAATTTCTTTCTAAGAGACCTAGATGGTGAAATAATAGAGCCTCCAATTAATGGTAGACATCTAAAACACTTCCTTAATTGAGTCCATAACCTACACCTATGAACCATATTGTATAGTGTATAGTTTTGTCTTTCTATTATTTCATTTTTTGTCACCCCTCTACTTCAAGATTTGTTTGTATAGTTCCTTTCTATTTTTATTTATTGTGTGTTTATTTTCATATCATCCTAATCTATTTTTTTCAAGTATTTCATTGTTTTGTTGATCCTTTGTGAGCGTTTTTTAATAAAATGCTAGGTCTTGACTATGTGACCCAATGGGTTAACACCTGGTCTTATGTTTTGGGGATCTTTGCACACCCAAAGTGGGTATGAATCCATAGGTAAGACACAATGTTAGTGCCCAAAATTGAATTGAAGCAATTAGTCCCTTGTAAATTTTAAATGTCTAAGTCCTCAATCATATTCTTGTTTTTGAATGTTTATCAAAGGTCAGGTTCCATGTCAAATCAGCTAAGTGTTAAATACTTGGCATATTTATAAAGCCTTTAGAATTTTTCAAAAATTTTGCATAGACACTTTGCCTAATGGAAATAGGTCTTCATGATTTTTGTCTTGGACAAAAAATTTGAAGACTTATTGCTATTTGGTAAAGTGTTCACACAAAGTTCAAAGAAATTCTATGTTTTATGCCAAAGTCTTATTTGTTTCCAACTTTTTGTCTATAGTAAAAAGTTTGCAAGTCTATTTGTTTCAAAAAATTTGTCCATGGTAAAAATCCTAAATGGTGCTTGCCCTTTAATCATTTTTATTACACAAAAACCCAAAAGAAACACAAAGTCAATTGTTTCAACAAAATTTCAAGTTTAAATATTCTGGTAAAATGTTGAGTCCAATTTTTGCAAGGAAATTGTTTTGGATAAAATGTCTAAAACAATTATCTTGATGAAGACAAAAATGTTGACTCAAATTCTTTGACAAAAGTGTAAGAATCAATTTATTCAACAAAAGTGTAAATTCAAAATTCCTTTGTGGAAAGTGCAAATGTCAATTTCTTTGAGGAAATTATTTCAGACAAAATATTTTAAATAATTATCCTAATGAAGATAAAGATGTTGAATATAGAATTTATGTGGGAAAAGTGTTTGAGAGAATTCATTTCTTTGAGAAAATTATCCTAGATAAAATGTCTAAAATAATTATCTCAATAAACAAGGGGATAGGGAGTAGAAGTGTCGAGAATAAAAATCCAGTAATAATTTTACTGAAGACTAGAATGCCAAAGACATGAATGCCATAGATAAAATGTCTGAAATAATTTTTCAAAAGACCCAATTGATACAAGACAAAAACGTTGAAGACAAAGACCTAGAAAAAATGCTTTAGGCTCAAAACTTGATAATTTTCCTTGTTTATTTTGATCTAATCATAGCTGAGTTGGTAGATCATAATCAAAAAATGTGCATAAATGTGGATAAAAATGATCCAACATCATGTAGGGGTCAATAAAGTCAAAGGAGCCTTTAGAGGAATGTAAAGAGGACACATGTCAAATTCTTAGCAAGTGGAACTAGTAGTGTGATGATCGTGTTAACATTTAAGATGATTGTACAAACATATTTTGATGGTCATGTAGACATCAATTTTAATCCATAGTGGACAAACACTGGCATTTGATCCATAACAAAAGGGATCAATGGTCTATGTTTTATTGTGCTTCAAGATAAACAATGTGAGTGATAGTTGACTTGTCAAAAGACTTGGGCCAAATAAGGAGTAACCATCTAGCAATAGGGTGACTTGGAAATTTTTAAAATGAGGCATAGTAACCCTGAGGTTGAAACTAATGCATTTTTTGCCTTAAACTATATAAAGGAATCCCTAAAAGGCCAAATGTGAAAAAGGTGAATTTGTAAGATGCAATCAATAAGTTAGAGCCAAAAAGTAAAAATTTGAAAATAACCTAAGTTGTATTTTCATTTTTCTTTATTTGCTCAAGCTTCTCCATGAAAAGATATTATAGGTTTTTAATTCCAAGGTGGTCCACTCCAAACAAGATCATTCAAATAGCCATAGATATAGAATATTCCCAAGAAATCATTATAAGATCATGTTATTCCATGGCATGCACTAAAAGAGGGGTAACTATCTAAGAAGTTCCAAATATGTAGGCTAGTAATCGATTAGCAAGAGATCATATACAGATGGTTACACATGAGGATAAATTTTATTTGGCTCTCCAATCAATTTTTATCCCTCTAGCTTATGTTTAAGAGCATCTTTAGGTAGTTTCATATGATGACAAATGATTTGTTTAGCTTCCATCACAAATTTCCACCTTCTAGCTCATGTTCACTAGCATTTCTAGTCAAGAAATCAAAAATTTGTTAAAAATATTAGTCATTCCTTGTAAGGCCATTTACAACACTAATTTTTCTTGTAAATGGATGAATATTTCAGGCATGGCAAGGGAATATTTTCCAACTGGAACCATCTTAGCAAACTTGAAATTTTGTTTTGCAATTTTGAAAATTGTGACCCATAGTTCTAGATTTGAAAATGTTTAAATAGAAGTCATGTCTTCTATTTGAAGGTTGTCATTGGTTGTTGGTTGTTATTGTTGGTCATTTTTTAGGTGTCTATTTTCTCCAAGTCTAGGTTATGTATAAATTTTTTTGGGATCAATTCTTGTTTTTAGATTTTGTCTCCCTTACTGAGGTGGTTATAGTTATACAACCATTAGCAAGCTTTGAGAGCATGTTTATGTCTCCCTTGTTAAAAGAGAAATATCACCATATTTGTCCCCATGGTAGCATTTTTAAATACTAATGTGTGTAATATCTCTTTTCAAGTTTAAAAAATGTTTATGGTTCTTTATTATTTCCTGTAGATGAAGTGAAATAATATGTTTTACAAATATTGTTGACTAGATATATGGTTTTATTCTCATTACTGGTTATAATTTTGAGCATGGATCTAGGCTATAAAACCCTTTCTAAAATATTTTAGAATCTATTATTGAATAAGTTGTTAAGGTACACTAGGTTTATGGATTCAATAGGGAAAGACATTTGAAGAATTAGTTTTATTGTATGTTCTAGTCTTTTAAGGATCATTTGGTATTTCCAATTAGTTTGCATTTGAGTTTTTATGTATCTTTGCTAAGGAATATTGTCATGAAATATTTCAAGATACCCTGCTATTTGGAAGCCACCAACATGCCACCCTCCATTTTATAATTATCCAGTTATTCTACCCTATCCTACCATACAAATAATACACCATGTTTCATATTATAAGTGTTATTTGTCTTGCAAATGCATAAGATCTTGCTTATTTAAAATGTGTTTAAAGTTTGTGTTTTAATTTATAACACTACAATATTTTATTCACCCCTTATTATTGAGATATTCTATAGAATAAATATTATAGTCTCTTTCTCATCTATCTTTAGTATCTTGTATATGACTTAGAGAATTTTTGTATTTTGTGTGACAACCCTTCACGGGTGAAGTTTTCAAACTTGGTTATGACCTAGTCATATTTTCTCCTTGCACAAAAAATCCCCATAGAGGTTGAATTTAAAAATCTCTCCATGTGAGTAAACTACCCCTTAGGTCCTCTCACCTAGGTTCAGGCAGATCTAGAAGTAGTAGGGAGCTGACCATACTCTTTGTAGGTTACAATCAATCATTTTCTATGTTTGGTCTAGTCTTGATGATAAACCCTTCCCTAACTATAATGACATACTAGTGGATTTTTCATCATTGTTTGCCATTTTCTTTCAAGTGTGCAAGACCAAGGGTACGAGGAGTAAAATTGGGAACCAAAAAAACTCTACCAATCAAACAACCTCATTAGCCATGATTAGTAGATAGGATTGTTGAGGATTGTATATAGGTAATAATTCATTATATCCCCTATGTATTCTCTTTGTTCTCAAACTCTACTTAGGACCTCAATGACTTTAATGTCTTGATAACCTAAAGATCATTTATACCCTTAAAAACACACATTAAAATCTCAATTTGTTCATAATCTTGAGTCATCGAAACATTATTGTAGCTCTAAGAATGTGAAGGGAACAACTAGTGTTTGGTAGGGGGTACATATGGTACATAGACAAATAACTAATAGGCTAGAAGGCTCAATTATTCTATGGTTTATAGGATATATATATAGTGGCTATTTAGTTTGTAGGCTTGTACCAAACTATATATATACTTGTAAACTAGGTTTGGGATAGAATAATCAAGCACACAAAGGATGCCGGTATCTCTAGAGGATCTAACCATAGTAAATCAATTTTCTCAGACTAGATAATTGATTTCATATGAATTATGAAAACAACAATGTCAAATAAAGAGAGCTAAAAAATGATATGTAAACTTAGAAGTAAAGTCACTTGCAAGCCAAATGAAAGATTTTTTAATCAATAAATACATTTTCAATCAAGGGTTCAAGAGCATGCCTAATATATGAATAATCTATATTTCACTTTCAACACTATTATTTTCTAACAATGCAATTTTCTAGTTTAATAAGAGAGTATTTATGGAAATTGTATAGTTTTTTTTAGCATGTAGAATTATATTATTCAATGAGAAATGTTTCCAAAGAGGGCATGACATGTAATGGTAAATATTTCAAAGAATTAAAGTATTATTTAACCATATACAAATGTAAAAAACTTTAGAAACTATTCTAAGAAAAGCCCTCGTAAGCTAAATCACTAAAACAAATAAAACAATATCATGTATACTACTGCAAACAAACAAGAATTTCACTTTTCAAATCAAAGTGCACTCATATAAAACTTAAGAGAGATGTGTAGACTTTATACCAAACTATTATCCAAGCTAGGAAGTAAGACAGGAAGAGGATTAGGCTGTGTGTGAGCTGAGTCCAGACCAAGAGCCAAAAGATATAGAAAAGGTGAAGGAGAAGCTACCAATATTTTAGAGAGCCACTGCAAAGAGCACAAGAGATAAGTGCAATATATTCTTGAGGGAACAAGGAAAACATCACAAGATTTAGGAACACTATATATAGCAATCTAAATCACCAAGATAAGTTGTAGTAGAGTAGGGCTTCCCCTATCATAATGAAAGTTATTGTGCCAACAAAAAACCAAGAGAGATTCAAGGAGGCAGTCAAGATTTGAGTGTGATGATCAAGTGGGAATATTAGAGAAATAATGCATGAGATGGATTAGAGAGAGCCCTAAAATGAATAAAAAAGAGGAATATATCTCAAACCTAATCTATAAAAAGACCAAAATTTACCCATTTTTAGCTATTTAGGTCTAAACATGGGCCTTTTTCATGTGTTATACCTAAGCCATAGCTTCTGTGAAGGAAATGTGTGGCCTAATAAATGATTTTCCTCCCTAATCCATGACCTAGGTCAAATAGTTGCCTAGGGTTGTCAACAAGTCTCTAAAAGGGCCTTGAGGGGTCCCTAGAGAGTCTATCTATCATGAAAAAGGACCAACATAAACTAAGGATGTGTAGGGAATGAGAATATGATGTGGGAAAGGTCCAAATGAATGGTGCACGTCTCAAAATGGGTTAACTAGGGTTGGTAGTCTATATCTGAGCTGATGTGTAATCATAAGGAGGAGTAGGGTCATGAAAAGGATGATTACATGTGCCACCAAGGTACAAGTAGTCAATGTTTGAATGAATGAAGAGTGTTGTCTATTACCTAGAAGCCACACAAAAGACAAGAAAATAAAGAACTAAAAAGATAAAATAGAACATTACCTATACTTACTAAATAAGGATAGAGGTGGAAAAATTTGATGATGTGATCCATGAGTGAGAGTGTAAGCTACATAATATAAAATCCAACTCCAGCTCTAGATCCAGCTCTAGATCTTATGAAGAAGAGACACATGTGATATCAAATAAAATCATATTATCCAAAATGACATTCACTAAGGCATTAGCCATAGTGTTCTCCCTATGAGGGATATGGGTGAACTAGACATCCTTGAAGGAGAATAAATTGCATGCCACATTGAAGAGGGGGAGAAACTCAGAGCTAAGGATGGCCTAGACACTAGTGATATGAGACACATCTAAGAGTGAGTCAAACAATAACTAAACATAGCATGTGCCTAACTCATGGGCATCAGTCAAGGTGATAATGATTATGTGATACTCGATAGCATTATTCATCTCATTTGTAAGGAAGAAACTAGTTGAAATAATTTAATGGCCTCATAGATCATTGATAACCGAATCCATAACTGTTAGTCTTGGGTTTCTTTTACTATAGCCATTTGTGTGAATCACCACTGAGAGGTGCACCATGATGGGGTTCAAAGATGAAAGATGGGCATTTATTGAAAAATAATCTTGAAGCAAGGAAGTATAAGTGAGTTACATGAAGGAATAACATAATTAAACCTGTTGTTCCCAAAATCAGTGACGCTCAATTTTGGAACAACCCCTATGAAACTTGTCCATTTCGTGTTTTTCTCTCTAAGTTCATTTTTTGAGACAAGCTTTTCTTGTTCTCATGTTTGTTCAACTGGCATCATTCGAAGTTCATAACATTCCTTTATTACATCTTCTCCAAAATGCTAAAATCATTATAGTCTCAATGGAACTAGGGGACAAATTTTTTGTTTCCCAGAGTTAGTCTTTTGTTGGATTTTGATGCAAGGTTGGCAAAAAATGCTGCCAATGCATCTTTTGTTTTGATTCCATGCAAAGGCACAATTTTTTTGCCACCCTTGCATCTAACATGCAGAGACATACATTTTTTTTGCCTTTTCATGTGTTTCTTCCCTCCCATGCAAGAGTGGTGAAATTTTCCACCCCTGTATATCTTTCAAACTCCAATGCAAGAGCGGCAATTTTTGCCACCCCTGCATTGCCTCAGTTTTCATGTGTGACATTTATGGCCACACATATCAAGTGGTTGGGGGTAGTTTTTGCCCCATTTAATATCTTTTTGATCCTTTTCTACCTCATTTCTTCCATTCCTCCTCCCACCTTCTACCTTTAGATGATCAAGCAAGTGAGAAGAAGTGTATTTTTGCCAGATTCAAGCCTCGTCTCACGTTATTTTCCAAGTAGGTCTTTGTTTATGATTTTTGTTTTATTTTTATTTTCCTCTTTCTTGTTCTTTCTCTCTCCTTGGTTAGTTTTCTTTTTCTTTTTCCTCTTCTTACTCGTTGAGGCATTTTTCTCCCTCCACTGCACCTCAACCCTCCTCTTCCCTTCCTTCCCATTCGGCCTTTTCTTTTTTCTTTTTTCCCCCATGTTAGGGTGGTGAATTTCACCGCCCTCTCATTTCCTTCCTGATTTCCTACCCTTGTAAGGACAAAAAAATTTGCCACCCTAACACATTGCTTTTAATAGATGTGCACTGGCAATAATTTTTGCCACCAATGCGACCTGACCCGATTTGGGTGTAAGGGCAGCAAAAAGCATAGCCACTACACCCAAGTTTCTTAACAGGTGCAAGGGTGGTGATTTATTCTACCCTTACATGTTCCTCCCCTCCAACATGCATCAGTGGTTAAAATTACCACCAATGCATTTCCTTTTCACCCTGGCATGCAGGGGCGGTAATTTTTGCCACCTATGCATGTCGGCCCATTCCACATGCAATGGCAGCATTTTTTTCTAGCCGAGCATTCTTTCTCCATTTTTCTCCAACTCTGGGGAATTTTCATTTCTTCCATTTCTCATGCATGTTCCCTCTTTCCTCTCACTTTCCAACCTACTTGCACCTCAGCCTTTTCAAGCACCCTTCCTTGGTCATGATCACCTGACGTGTAATTTCCCCAGATTGTCAACATTATCAGTATCAAGGTGTTTTCACAATCACCTCGGTCACTTCTAATGTCGACAACATTAGGGACATAGAGATTAGCCACATTGATATGTCTGAGTTCATGGAGAGAACCAAGGCAAAAAACTTGAGCTCAAAAATGAAAAGAATAATTGAAAGAAACATCCATCTAGTCTCCTCTTTCCTTATGGTGGCACATCACATTGAGGTCATCCTCCAGTGTGCCCAATTCTATAATAAATAAACCAGAGTGGTGTTAGATGCTAGTGGAAACATGATAATTTGACTAGACCCCAAATTTATTGATAAAGTTTTTATGTACCCTACTACTACCGAAGTGTTGAAAATTGACTTCATCGAGGCATAAAAGGAATACTACAAAGATTCTGAGAAGGCAAAGAAGGTTATCAACAATAGATGGCTCAAGACTCCTAGATCCAACTTGTCTAGATGGCCATGGAATTTTCTAAGAAGTGATTTTATAGAGGAAGTTGGTGACTTAATTAATCTTCTTAGCAGAGTATGAGGTCTACCATCTTCTTTGCAATTCCATGAATGGATGTATCCCTTTATCAAGATAGTTCTACAAGGGAAACAAGTCATCTTCTCAAGTGAGTAGATCAATAATGCTCTTCATGAGAAATTGACAAAGGTGTCTACTACTTTGAATTTATATATGACTTTGTACTTAGTATGCATCATAGCTTCAATGTGAATCTTTCTAGGTTCGATGACAAAAGGAGATAGAAGAACCACCCCTGTTTATCAATATTACTCTCAGCTAACACTAAAAGGATCAATCCATCACTTTAAGAGGGTAAATGATGCCTTATTCATAGTACTTTTGTGTCTTTTTGATCCTCAATTAGAATAGAAGAGAGTATCAGATGAATCCTAGACTATCGTCAATGATTTCGACTACATGTTTTTACAATTCCCTACTTTTTACTATCTGTAGGTTGGATTTTTTAAAGGCTATCCTTACATGCTCCCTAGATTTCCTTGTGACAAATTGGTACTAATGGAGCTATGTAGATAGATTATTATCGCACACAATAAACAAATGGAACTTAAGAAACCTAGCTTCAGGTTCCCAATAGAAATTGGTAGATACTCGATTTTGACTACCGCCAAGGCAAGGGTAATGGAAACTGAAATGCAACTGGTCACCATGAAGTAGTTCTAAAGAAGGTCCAATTTTGACTATAGGGGTGTTAATGACATGATCAGAAAAAAGACTCAATTTCATGAGCCCATGATCAAAGACATCTAGATAGATTTGAGGACAGTAGAAGATATCATAAAAATGGACTACAATAGACTATCTTTGGAGCAAATTAAATATCTAGGGCTCACTGATATTCCTCTAAATCTGGTAGATGAAAAAGATCTAATTAACAACAGATACCTAGCTAAAAAATTTGCTAACTCTCCTCTTTTCCCAATCCAATGGTCTCAAAAAGAGTTGACCTCTTTGAGGATGAGATTCGAACCAATATTGGCTAACACCAATGATTGGCTAGCAAACAAAGGGATCACATTGAAGGAATTCATCATAGGATCAGAGGCTAAATTCTAAGAGGAGATAAGGAAGAGAGAAAAAAATAGAACTAAGAATAAAAGTGGCGTTCTTTCTCCTTCTAGGCCCCATAAGCCTAGGATCATCTTTGTGTCGAAGAAATCAAAGGCCGCTGAGAAAGAACCAAAATCAACAGATATGGGGGTTGGAAAATAGATCACCCAAGAATAAATGCCAAAATATATGGAAATAGATGATAGGCCTACAAAGAAACAAAGAACAAAAACTATCTCCAAAAGAGGGGGCACAACCAGTTGCAGGAGTTTCTTCTTCTCCACCCCAATCCCCTGTTGTGGCTCCTTCACCCATTTCTCCCATCAACATTCCTTCCTCTAGAGCCACCTCTCCTTCTATATTTATTTTTGATGACCCTCAAGGCACTTATATAGATGTTCTTCAATCATCTAGATCCATCCCTAGTCTTTCATCTCCTTCTTTCAATATTAGAGACACTTCCACCATCGACCAATTAGCGGTTGATACAGTTTTGCTTGATACTACACCTGCTACACCCACTACGCCCATTGTTCTCACCAGTAGTATAGATGTTACCCTAGTAACACTAGCTGCAAGTATTGTTTCTATAGTAAGTGCTTCTGCTCTTCTGCCTTGGTTATCAACTTTCACATCTAAAAGGAAAAAGTAAGCCATCTCTATAGATGACATTGATTTTGGTAAAATAGTACCGGTGAAAGCTAAGACCCCTAAGAAACCAATAATCCTTTCAAAAATGGTTGAGGATATGGGGCACAAATTTATAGAGATATCCAAACCTCCATAGGATGTAACTCTAGATAATTTTGACATGAGTAGTTGCTCCATTTCTCACGTTGAGTTGGGGAAAATAACTCATGAGGGCACAAAGAGCGATCTGCAGTCTGCAATGGATATCATGGTCCAACAATTTGATAGAGAGTGAGAGATGAAAGATTATTACAAGGCAAAGGTAGAATAATTGACCACAGTAGTAAGGAGATTCATTTTGCTCCAGAGGTGGTGGCTCTAGAAGCCTTTTCTATAGATGTTCCTGTTATTATCTAGAAAGTGGAAAAGACCTATCTAAAAGAAAAAATACTTGAAGATTACATAGAAAAGATGCATGCACAAGGAATTTCCTTGCTTATAGAGGTTGCTGAGAAGATAGATAAAATGAAAAAATGAGGACAGAGTTAGAAGACCTTCTCTCTCTTATTTATCAAGATATTGATAGCACAAACAAATATCTTAGCAAGTGGATAGAGATGAAAGCTCTGAAGAAATGCACCTTAGTATCGATCATCATCATTGCCAATAAAGATTCTTATATTGAAATTAAAGAATCATTAGTATATAGGATCTAGGTACTTAAGGAGCTGATCAACAACCTTGAATATTTCAAGGATGCTAGTGAGAAAAGCAACACCAGCCAATTAAATAGATTGGAGGAATTACTTTGTAGACTCACCTCTGAAGACAATCAATTCCTTTTAGCAGAGGAAATGATTCAGGAATTCAAAGGTATGATCCAAAGGGAATTTGAGGAGAAAGCATTTTCAATGACTTCTGTGGATAACATTTTAGATAATCAGCTAACTCTAGATAATCTAAGAGCCAGGTTAACTAGTCATGCAAAAGCAAACATAGCATTGAAAGATGCTACAATCAGAGCTAAAGTAATCTTCAAGAATACCATTGTGCTAGATAGTATCAAGCTGCAAGCATCTATCACCATGTATGATGCTCATCTGAAGAAGTCCAGCAGCAAGAGTTGAACTATTCTTCCATACTCTCTTCTTTATTTTTCTCATGTACTTTGTAATTGACTTGGGACATTCACACATGTACTTTTGTCATGTGTAAATACATGTACTTTTGTCATGTGTAAATACATGTACTTTTGTAATATGTAATTACATGTAAAAATCTAGAAAATGTCTCAAAGTCAATGTTGACTCATATTTGACTAGCTTTTCAATATTTAAATATTTTTCTCAATTTTGAAAACTTTTTCCTATATATAGAGGGAGCCTCTTTTGTAAAATATCTAGGGATAATTGAGAGCAAAAACTCTGCTGAAATTGAGATACTTCTTGAGACTTTGTGCTCAGTTTGTAAATCATATTTCGTTGAATAAATGAAAAATAGGTTAATTTCAAACTTTATGTTGAAGTAATTTGTGTTACTTAGGAAATAGTTCTTATGTTCTCTTTCCTGATAATCTCTCATCTATTCTATTTAATAAGTAAAGTGTGTGTATTTAAATTATCTAAAGACATTCTTAAGGGTATCAAAAAGACTTTGAGCTACTTTTATCCTTGTGATCTTTTTATCTATTATAGTTTTAGGTGAAGACTTTGAGCTTTACTTCACTCTATGGTTATGTACACTTTAGATCAGTGAAAGAGGCAACAGAAGACTTTGTGCTTTCATGGGTTTTCTTGTGGACCTAGTTACTACTCTAGGATATTTTTTGCTAATTGTTAAATACCATTTCTAAAAGAAGAGGAAATATTTCAGTCATCAACTAGGATCTCTCTCTCTTTGTTCTGTAAGCATCATCTTTGAAAAAAGAGAGATGGATGGTGTTATCCTACCCTAAGTCTTATTTTTTGCTTATTTATATATGCATATAGCATATAAGTGATTTATAGGGAACCTCCCCTTGATGAGAGGAGAGATTTATCTCATTACGATGTTATAAACCCACACTTTTTGTTGTATAAATCTCCTTGTATTGTGGTTGATATACCCATTTTATCATCAGTTAGTTAACAACAAAATATTCACCCAACAGCTTTTGGTGACTTTACTGTAGATTATGAATGACCATTTCGAAGCCTCAAGCTTCAACTTGAAGCATCTTCAGTTCCTTTTTCATTTTACACTCTGGCAAATCCACCATACACGTGAGGCCAGAGAGCTCAAGTTTTTTTTGATCCCATATTTGAGTTGGTACGATAAAATAATTTTGAGATTTCTCCTCCACCATCTTGCCTTCAGTGAACTAGGAGTTTCCCTCCCACAAATGCTAGATCTCCCATACTTGGTGAATCTTCTAGTCTCAATAATGGTAAGGTTTTGTCTATATTGATCCCACTAAGATTTGTTATCCCACCATTTAATCATCCTATCATAATGGCCCAAGGTCCTTGGGGCAACTCCTTTGGTCCTCTCAACCTTACCCCACCTTTATATGAACTACCTCGTAGTTAGAGAAAGAATTTTCCTAAATTCTATGGTGACGGGAAGGTTCATCCTGATGAGCATATTGTTACCTTCTCTATAGCATGTGGTGTGATAGGTGTGGAATATGAAGATGTGGCAGTGAGACTTTTTGTTGAAACTTTGCAAGGCACCACCATGGATTGGTTTTACCACCTTCAAGCTCAAACTATAATTGATTGGAATACACTCAAATCCAAGTTTTAGGCTAGGCTCAAACTTGCTAAAGATGCACATGCCTTGTTGCCTCAGCTTACACAAATGAAGAAGGTGTTGGAAATATTGTCATTGATGTCAAAGGTTTAGCATTTTTGGTGATAAAGGCCCCATTGAATTTAATGTTGTTTGTAATAAATATATCTTGGCTAATATGAGTTAATATTTATTTAATATTAATGAATATATTTTTGGTTGCATATGAGACAAAATAAGGGCCCATGGAGAAGTCGAAGAGCCATGGGGTAAAGACAAAAGAAGGATGGGATGAATTTTCCCATGAGTCATTTTGGGGAATACCAAGAGTCACCAAGTGAAGACAAAAGAGTAAGGGTGAATTTCTCATGAAGGGACACTTTGAGGAATACAAAAAGTCACCAAAGATAAGGACAAAAGTGGGAAAGATGTTTTTGATCATGAAGGGTCACCACATGACTTTTCAAAGGCTTGAATATGAAGGGTCATCCAATATTGGTGCCATTTCTATGAGGATTGAAAGGTCACAAAGGGGGAAGGCCAAAGGTCATTTGGAAAGCTATAAATAAAGGCTTGAGTAGCCATTTGTAATATGAGAGTGAGAGGTTGATTTGATATTGTGATATCTAGCTTAGAAGAGCAATTGTGAGAGATGAATATGATTTGTATTTGTTATATCTAGCTTATAAGAGCAAAAGTGAGAGAGAGGAAAGAGATGTTGTATTGATCTATCATTTGTTGAGATAGCAACATTGAGAGATAGGTGTGTGGTATACACAAAGGGGTTGGTGCTCCTATGGGTTGGTGCTCACGAATTGTTTCTGAGTTGGTGCTTGGCAAATGGGTTGGTGCTCCCGTGGGTTGGTGCTCATGAATAAGTGTTGGGTTGGTGCTTGGAAAAGGGGTTTAAAGCTCTTGTGGGTTGGTGCTCATGAATTGTAGCTGAGGTTTGTACTTGGCAAAGGGGTATGGTGCTCCTATGGGTTTGTTCTCATGAATATATTTGAGATTGATTCTCTGTGGTTTTTCCCACATTGGGTTTCCACGTTATATCTGGTGTGTCTCTCTCTTGTGTGATGTTTATTGTTTGAGTGTTATTACATATCTTGAATGTTTGATTAAGTGGAATTTGATAAAGGGAAAGTTTTATAAGATATATAATATACTAATTCACCCCCCTCTCAATATATTCCATTCTTAACAATTGGTATCAGAGTAGGTTCCTTCAGAAAGGGTTTAACAGCTTAAAGGTAGATCAAAGGAAAAGCACAGATGGCCAAGCAGCTAAAGAAGGAGAACCAAGAATTGAAATCTATGGTTGAAGCTCTTAAAGAATAGGTGTGTATCTTGGATTCTAAGTTGGTGATAGAAGTAAAAGAAAATAAGATATTTATTCAGGATCTTAAGAATCAGTTAGAGGTCGCAACATCAATTTTAACATCAAAAGAAGAAGAGTGTAGTCAATTGAAGGTTGAGTTAGATTCTTTAAAGGATAATCATGAGAAGCTTATACTCAAGGTTGAAAAATATCATGAAATATTAGTCCAAGGAAAGAAGGATGTAGGTTTTGTAGGCAAATCAAAGAAGCCAATCAGGCAGCCCAATGCTTTCAAGTTTTCAAATTCTTTTCATGGCCGTTGTTTTATTTGTCATCATGTTGGTCATAGGACAAGAGATTGTATGAGGAGAAGCAATGAGTCAAAGGGATATCTTAGTCACATTCAAGAAAAAGATATAAGAAATATTGTTTGCTTTTGTTGTCATGAGGTTGGCCATATTGCTAGATTATGTCAAAGGATATAGAGCCTCTAGAAAATATGAGAAAAGACAAATTCAAGTTTGGAGACCTAAAATAGTAAAGGTTGATCAGGTTGAGTTTAAGAGTGAAAATGAATTACTTGTTATAGTAGATAAAGAATCAAATAAGAAGGATTGTAAAGAATCTCTTGTTACATTTGAGCATGAGCTTCGTCAAGATAAGATAGTTGCAAAAGTTGAGAAAAAGAAGAACATCATAAATGATAAGGTTAGTAAGTCAAAAAGGTTAGACATGCTTAAATGGATTCTAAAAGAAAAACACAAGAAGATCAAGGAAGAAAAAGAGGAGATGTGGGAATCTCCTGAGATTTATTTCTAGAACCCTTTTATGTGGGGGTGTCTCTTCTAGGCTTCAAGGAGACACTTTTAACAAAATTGAAGCATGGTGGATGCTATTGGGTCTTGGATATTTTGCATGACAAGAAGGTGAGTTGATGGATTAATTTGTATGTCTTTTGAGGGAATATTTTTTTGAAGAAAATTTTGCATCAATTAAATGGTTTGAGGCTATTAGAATGATTCTTGCATATGCAGTGTTTCAAATGATTATGGTCATAAGAAATTAGAATGTTGAAAAAGAGCTAATAGTTTTAGAGAGAAATAAAATGATACTCATGCAGATTCAATCAAGAAGGATCAAAGTTTCAAAGCTCCATTCATCAGGGAGAAGGTTCAGACATGTTCATGGCAGAAGAAACAACCTGAAGATTCTATGATGGTGCAGATAGCTTTGCATGTGAGAGGTAAAGATCAGCCATGGTTAATTGATAATGGATGTTCGAGACATATGACAGGTGATAAAAGTAAGTTCATTTCTCTAAAGAAGATAAATGGTGGTACAATGAGCTTCAGAGATAAAACCACTGCTAGGATAGTTGAAAAAGTTACTTTAATTTTGAATAATGGTAGAACCAAGACTAAGAATGTTTTATAAGCATAATCTATTAAGTGTAAGGCAAATATGTGACCAAGGATACACATTAAAGTTTCATGTGGAAGGTTGTGAGATTAGAATAATATATTCAAATAAGTTGATTGTAGATTCTCAAAGGACAGGTAAAATCAGATATCTTCTCAAAGATCAGTGAGAGGAGTTGAGAGTAATTTCTATTACTTCCTTCCATTTATGTTTAGCATCAAGTGAGGGGGAGCTAAGTGTTAACTTCAGGTAGGCCCTTTACCATTAATGTCAAAGGAGGAGAATAATAGGTACAGGTACAAGTGCAGAAAATAGGTACAGGGAATAGGTATAGGTTGCTACAATAAGGGGGAGTTACTGTATGTTTTTAGATGATAGGATGTGTAGGTGACAGGATGTGGTAGTTTCAAGATTGAGGTTGCCATCAATGACAAAGGGGGAGATTGTTGAAAATATTGTCATTGATGTCAAAGGTTTAGCATTATTGGTGATAAAGGCCCCATTGCATTTAATGTTGTTTGTAATAAATATATCTTGGATAATATGAGTTAATCTTTATTTAATATTAATGAATATATTTTTGGTTGTATATGAGATAAAAGAAGGGCCCATGGAGAATTCAAAGAGCCACAGGGTAAAGACAAAAGAAGGATGGGATGCATTTTCCCATGAAGAGTCATCTTGGGGAATACCAAGAGTCACCAAGTGAAGACAAAAGAGTAAGGGAAAATTTCTCATGAAGGGACACTTTGAGGAATACAAAAAGTCACCAAAGATAAGGACAAAAGTGGGAAAGACATTTTTGATCATGAAGGGTCACCACATGACTTTTCAAAGGCTTGAATATGAAGGGTCATCCAAGATTGGTGCCATTTTCCATGAGGATTGAAAGGTCACAAAGGGGGAAGGCCAAAGGTCATTTGGAAAGCTATAAATAAAGGCTTGAGTAGCCATTTGTAATATGAGAGTGAGAGGTTAATTTGATATTGTGATATCTAGCTTAGAAGAGCAATTGTGAGAGATGAATATGATTTGTATTTGTTATATCTAGTTTAGAAGAGCAAAAGTGAGAGAGAGGAAAGAGATGTTGTATTGATCTATCATTTGTTGAGATAGCAACATTGAGAGATAGATGTGTGGTATACACAAAGGGGTTGGTGCTCTTGTGGGTTGGTGCTCATGAATTGTTGCTGAGTTGGTGCTTGGCAAAGGGGTTAGTGCTCCTATGGGTTGGTGCTCATGAATTGTTGTTGGGTTGGTGCTCGGCAAAGGGGTTGGTGCTCGTGTGGGTTGGTGCTCAGGAATTGTAGCTAAGGTTTGTACTTGGCAAAGGGGTATGGTGCTCTTGTGGGTTTGTTCTCATGAATATAATTGAGATTGATTCTCTGTGGTTTTATCCACATTGGGTTTCCATGTTATCTCTAGTGTCTCTCTCTCTTGTGTGATGTTTATTGTTTGAGTTTTATTGCATATCTTGAGTGTTTGATTAAGTAGAATTTGATAAAGGGAAAGTTTTATAAGATATATAATATATTGATTCACCCCCACCTCTCATTATATTTTGTGCTTAATAGAGGGAACCCCATGAGCCCATGAGGGATTTCATAGAAAAATTCAATAAGTTGAGGAACTAGATTCTTATGATCACTCAGCTAATGTTGAAGAATCTCAAGTGCTTTTTCATCAACTCACAACTTCCTAAAGTAAGTTTTCTTTTAAGGTGGGCTGGCCCTATGGATCTCACTATGGCTCAAAATTTGGCTACTGAGATTGAGGATGATCTTATCTTGGTAGGTAAGATCAAAAAATACTCCAGTAAAAATAAATTTTCATATGCTAAAAGTTCTTCTACAAGTACCAATGATCCTATGGTGCAAAAATTGACAAATGAACTGTTAGCTTTGAAAAGGCAAATGGCCCAAGGTATGTCTGCTCCCACTTATCTATATATGCCAAGAAGAATATTTCAAAACCAGTCATATCAAGGTAATGCTGACAGAAATCAAGGGCAACCAAATCACCTGCCTCCCCCACATGGGAAGCTTACCATTGAAGCAACACCTGTTAATTCAATAGTTAGTTACTTGGAAGCTAAACATGATTTCTCACTCCAACCTGAGTTAGACCAATAAGATGATGCTAATCTCTTTGAAGAACAAGAAGAAGAATTAGCTGTTGACTCTAATATCAGTTTCCTAGATTATCGGGACAAAGCTGAAAGTAAAGGAGAAGTTTTTGATGGATCCTATGCTATTTTTATCAAATCTCAAAACTAGTCAACTCAACAAGCTGACAAAGAAAAAGTAGGAGAAGAACCTCAATTGGTAGTCTCTATCGTTAAACAAGGGACTTCATTACTTTTCCAACCAAAGGATCAGGTAACTAAAAAAAGTACCTCAAACCGTCCCATACCTTCCACTTCTATTTCTCAAACCAGTGCCACACCCATTAAAGATCAAGATGATGGGCCCTCTTCCTTTATCTCTAATTCACTTCAATTATTTGATATAATTGATCACACCAAAAAGACTAAGATTCAAATGACTGAGATTGAGTATTTGCAAGCCAATCTTGAACAATTTGATAGGTTGGTAGAATATGTAAAAAATAAAGTTGTTCTCATAGGACAAGATTCTTCAAAGGCAACTCATGACTCCACCAAGGATAAATCTATCAGATTTATTGCCAGAATCTAGATAATGTGAATGCAATGGAGACGTGATCACATGAGATGCAGCAAGTGCACACCACATAGATGCTAAAGCAATTTGAAATTATACAAAAAGCTAAATTACACAAGACAAAATGGAGAAAACTAAAATCTAATTAATATGAGATGGCCAAAGTGAGTAATACATATAGGAGAGTATGTAACTCCTCCACAAAAGGTGGACAAGGCACCCCAAGAATAGACTGTAACTCCTCCATGAAAGGTGGTGATAAGGTGCTAAAAATAGAGAAGTAACTCATGTCAAGGGAATTACTTATGACACATCTATGACACACACCTCCATATAAGCTAGCCTATCCCACAAATGTAGGAAAACTCCATGTATGCACAAGAAATACAATTTCCCTAATTAAAAATAGGGAAAAATAAAAACCTACACTAATACCCACTATAAGTGTAGCTTAGGTGGGTAGTGTGGAAATATGAAATGGTCCCAGTAACTAGGCTTGATGAGGTATCCATGTATAAATGCAATCTCCCATAAGATAGAAAAAGGAGAAAACTCGTAGGAAAAAACTCCCCCCCCCCAAAAGAGAGACATAAAAGAAAGAAGAGGCTAGTGGGCCCCCCGAAGATGATGTTGTTGCAGATGTGGACCACACCCCAAGAAGAACTCATAAATGAATGAACTTGCTCTCAGTGAAAGGTTTGGTGAAGATGTCTGCAACCTACTCTGAAGACTAGCAAAATATCAAGTCAATGACCTGACTATGAATAAGCTCCCAAATGAAATGCATGTGAATCTTTATGTGCTTGGTCTACTGGTGGTGAACTAGATTCCTAAAAATCTGAATGGTACTATGGTTGTCACAATAAATGATGGTGGGCTACTTGATAAGAATGCCAAACTCAAAAATTATCCCCTGAAGCCAAATAGCCTTAGTAACTACATTAATAGCTCCCCTATACTCTGCCTCTATGGATGATATAGCAATAGAATTTTGCTTCTTGCTAGACCACCTGATAGGACCTAAACCTAGAGAGAAACTGTAACCAAAAGTGGACTTGCGAGTCTGTGAATTGCCAGCCTAGTCTGAATCTATATATCCAACCAAGTCAACCTCCATGCCAAATTTGTAATGAATCCCGTATCTATGTGAACCCTGCATGTAATGCAAGATCCTCTTAGCTGCTTTCCAATGTAGCTCATGAGGTTTCTACATGAATCTAGAGACAAGTCCCACTGTATATGATATGTCAGCCTGGTGTGAGTCAAGTAGATGAGACTACCAACAAGTTGTCGATACTGAATGGCATTAACCAATGGTGAATAACAATCAGCCTCAAGCTTGACTCTTAATAGAAAGGGAGTCAGAAATGGCTTGCAATCAGCCATGTGAAACTGAGCCAATAAATCAAGAGCATACTTAGGCTATGTAAGAGAAATCCCTAAATCTAACTATGAGATCTCGATGCCATGGAAGTAGTGAAACAAACCCAAGTCTGTCATGTCAAATCTATCCTAGAGAGATGCCTTCACAGCTAAAATAGCCGATGAAGAACTCTCAATGATCAAAAGGTCATCAACATATAGAATCAAAATCAAGAGCGAATCATCCTACTATAAGAAGTAGACATTGGGATCAAAATGGCACCTATTGAAAATCGTTGTGAGAAGGAAGGAATCCATCTTGGAATACCAAGCCTGAGGGACCTGTTTGAGGCCATAGATAGATTTCTTAAGTCTACATACTAAGGAAAAATCCTGAATAAATCCTGGCAGCTACTCCTTGTAGATCTCCTCCTCTAGGTCTCTGTGAAGAAAGGCACTCTTCACATTCATCTGATGCACATCCCAACCATGTGCTACAACAATAGCCAAGGTGAGTCAAATAGAAGTCATCTTGCAATGGGTGCAAAGGTCTTTGATTAGTCAATGCCTACCACCTGTGAGAAACCCTTGGTGACCAATCACGCCTTGTACTTATCAATGACCATCTGCTACAAACTTGGTCCAATATATCCACCTACATTGAACCATCTTTCTTCGCTTAGGAAGTGAAGTCAAATCCCAAGTGTGATTTTTGATTAAGGAAGAATATTCTTTCTTCATAGCACTAAAGGCATCAAGTACCCCTGATGCCTTTCAAAAAGTCTATGGATCTAAAACTGAAGCAAAGAAGGCATGTGGATCTCTCTGAAAATCCCCTTAGTATGTCTGTCATCTACGGGATCTCCTACCCAAGTGCTAGCACTCTCAAGTGTTTGTCTAGCTCAAAGTGGCCTAAAAGTGGGCGAGTCAGGTGATAACTCCTCATCCTCTGATGACTAGAGGTGGATGACTCTACAACACTGTCCTTGTTGTCTAAACTCGAAGAAGAAGATGTCTCTGGCTCAAGAACCTACTATGGCTAACCTAAATCTGATGAGGAATCATCATGAAGAAGTAGATTTGATGAGGGAGAAGAAGTGTCAAGTGTTGAGTCTCTAGGACTCTCCTAAAAATGGACACTTCTCTCAATGAACAACTCATGAGTGACTAGATCTAGAAGGCGATACCCCTTAATACCATTTGGATATCCTACAAAGATCTAAGGCTTGGACTGATGTTCCATATCTTTATGTTTCTTCTTCAAAATATGGGCCATGGCTAGGGATCTGAAAACCCTAAGATGCTCAACATCAAGTTTCCTTTTATGCCAAGCTTCAAAGGATGTTATTCCTTTCAAAGCTTTGTGAGGAACCCTGTTTTGAATGTAGCAAGCACAATTGATGGCTTTGGCCCAATATTATGGTGCTAAGGATTTGGAGTGAATCATATAGCTACCCATATCTTTCAATAATATATTTTTGCATTTAGCAACCCCATTCTGTGAAGGACTGTAAGTGACTGTGCATTGCAAAACAATCCCCTCTATGGTGCAAAACTGCTCAAACATGTTATTAACATACTCCCCTCCATTATTAGTTCGAAGAACCTTGATAGATTTCTCACTTTATTTCTCAACAAGAGCCTTGAAGTCTAGAAAATTTTCAAACACTTCAGACTTTTGTTTGAGAAAATATATGCAAGTGTACCTAGAGAAATCATCAATAAAAGTGAGGATGTACTTGGCCCTTATGAAAGATGGTTTGGGAAAGGGTCCTAATACATCACTATGGACTAACTCCAAAGGTTGTGAAGCCCTCCAAGATTTTTCTTTGTCAAATTTTGCTTTGGGATGCTTCCCAAAGGAGCACCCCTTGCAAAGTCCTTTTGAGAATTGGACACGAGGCAAGCCAATGATGATGTTATGTTTACAAAGTTTCTCTAGGTAGCAGCAGTTAAGGTGGCCAAACCACTCATGCCATAATTTTATAACTCCATCTGAATAAGTCAGCAATGCTATTGGAGAAGAATCTGATGCAAAATGTGAGGTGTATAACCTTGCCTGGTGATCTTCCCTACCCACTGCCACTATAGTATCACTATGCAACTCCCTGATAGCCACTAAATTTGGTGAAAACTCAAATCTCATGCCATGACCAATGTGAGGGATTTGGTACACTGATAGAATATTGGTTGAAAGAGAAGGAACACTTGGAACATTATTGAATGTTCCTCCTTCCATTTCAACTGACCCTCTCCCTATAATAGAAACTGATGTGTCATCACCCAAACTAATTGAAGTCATGCTACAAGGCTCTAAAGATGAAAAATCAACTAGTGAAGAGCCCATGTGGTGAGAATCACCCAAGTCAATGACCCATGAAGATGAAAAAGTAGTTGTAGCTACAAGTTCCTTGCCCTTTTCTTTCTCCTTACCCTTGCCTTTTGCCTTGGTAGAAACTTGGGTAGATGAATTCTACTTGATGGACTCAAGAACACCTATGTTGTGCTTCTCTAGAAGATGAGTTAGGTGATCTATTTGTTTCTTCATGCATTTGTGTTCATCATACTCTATATTTTTACAATAGGCACACTTAACCTTCTCCTTCTTAGGTTTAGCATTGAAGGAGGAAGACATAGTGTTGTTTTTGGTAGGATTGTTGTTTTCTTTCTTCTTCTCTTGGTCCTTGTTCTTTTTCTTCTTCTCTTTTGTTGAAGTCTAATCCTTACCATTTCTAGCTATCAAGCTTGGGGTTGAGTAGACTTCATTGTGCCCATTTTAATTAGCTTATCTTGCTCCCTAGTCAAGTTGGCAATGAATGAATCCAAAGAAGGCATTTTCCATGTAGTGCCAAAGGCACTTTTTGTGGCATGGAAAGTGGAGATAAAGACTGAATAGCTTGGACCTAACTTTGTGAAAATAGAAAGGATGAGTTGATCATCTTTCTTCTCTATTCAACATTATTTCAATTGCAATCTAAGGGCCTTAAACTTAGTGAAGAAGTTCTGTAGGGTGTCAAAGTTGTTAGGACTTAACTTATGAGTTCGTTTTCGATCTCATGACCTCTCATCTCATCAAGCTTCCGAAATAAGTTTTCTAAGGTGTCCCATATTTATTTGGGAGTTTTAGAGTTTTCTAAATGGAATAAAAGTTCTGGAGACATGGACAAGCTCAGTAGTCCATAGGCTTCATCACTACAGTTGTACCACTTGACCTTTTCAACATCAGTGTTGGGTTCTACTTCAGTACCCATGGTGATCTTATACAACCCTTTGCTTCTAAGAATGATTGACATTTTAACCTTCCATTCATGATAGTTAAAGGGTGTTAGGGGTTTAAGTTTAAAATAATCCATTTTAAGCATAATTTAGATGATGTTGTATTGATTGCAAGTTGTGAAATTATGCAGAAAGGAGAATGAAAGCAAAGATATGTAAGTTGTGAAAAGCAATCACACCCCCCATAATATTGAGCCCCCCCAAATATGAAATTTCATGCTCAAAAGACATCGGGCTCAGCTGAAAATGTGTTTTAGAGCAATCAGTGCAAGACTATAAGCAAACAAGACGTCGGACTCAGTCGAAAATGCGTCCCAAGAGACCCAAATTTTAGGCACTTTATAAAATAGTGAATTTTTGACAAATAAAAATTCTACACTATGGAGAATTGAATTACAAACACTTTTTCAAAAAATAGCACCCAAATTTGAGCTACCATTTGCAAGATATTAAAGTAAAGGTTCAATTTTCTCGTAAACTAGTGTGTTTGCAAAAAAAGCACTAAAACATTAAAAAAATGTCTGTTTTGAGAGAGAAAGTGGCCTTCCAATCACTCATTGGATTTGGCATAGAATGAGGAATCCAAAGGAGGTTTTTGTGAGGGGGAATTGGCCTCCTACCAACCTGGGCCTCACCCTTCATCTTCGACAGGCGAAGATACAAGTTTTAAATGAAAACCCCCAAATTATCAAACTGTCTAAGAAACTAAATATTCAGTCAAATTGATTGATTTTTTTTATAAAAGTCAATTTTTAACTGAAAAAATAAGGCAAAGGACAATTTGATGGATGCCAAGTGTCCAAGGGCCCACATGGGATGCCATGCAAGGAAGGGGCGCCAAAAAAGCACAGTCCAAATTTTACTTGCAGAAAAGACAAGAAAAATTTGCAAACCTGTTGAACACCGTACGGCTGATGCCACCTTGCTATAAGGACTTTGGCATGGTAGAAGGATAATAGCAGAAGGATCTGGCTGCACCTAGACTGACTGCACCTGGACTACTACGTGGAGTGTTGAAGGCATTGCTGAAGATGCCTTATAAACAGAAAAAGGTCAGCTATTGGAGAGCGCATGGGTCTGCAAAAAGTTGGCATGGCTGTGTAGAAGCTTGGCATGGCTATGCAGAAGCTTAGTGTGGCTATTTCTGAGTGTTGCTCCTCCCTCTATTGCTCTACACAACAATGGTACCCAAGAACAGAAACTAGTTGTAGAGATCTGTCTTTTCCTGCAGAATGACCAAGAGAAAAGGAATTATACTACCTTTGCTAAAGCCACAACAGATCTAGACAAGATGTCTTGGCATATTCTAACTCAGAAGCAATTTTTTTAAACAAGTTTCTATATGGATTTGCATGAGTTTTCAAGAAACTCTACCAAAGCTCTCAAATGCAACAGATTTTTAAAAAAACTACTAAGAAAGCAAAGTAAGAATTTCAAAATAAACTAATAGCATTACCAGACACACGATTATCGGAGTGGCTCTGATACCATATCAGAGTTGTTACTAGAATCTAAATAATGCGAATGCAATTGAGACATGATCACATGAGATGAAGCAAGTGCACACCACATAGATGCTAAAGCAATTTGAAATTATACAAGAAGCTAAATTACACAAGACAAAATGGAGAAAACCAAAATTTGATTAACATGAGATGGCCAAAGTGAGGAATACATATAGGAGAGTACGTAAGTAACTCCTCCATAAAAGGTGGACAAGGCACCCCAAGATTAGACTATAACTCTTCCATGAAAGGTGGTGACAAGGTGCTAAAAATAGAGAGGTAACTCCCATCAAGGGAGTTACTTATGACACCTATGACACATCTATGACACACACCTCCACATAAGCTAGACTATCTCACAAATGTAGGAAAACTTCATGTATACACAAGAAATACAATTTTCCTAATTAAAAAATAGGGAAAAATAAAAACCTACATTAATAAAATCCACCCAAAATAATCTTGTCGTGACTCCTATTGCTCCCAAAAAAATAGAACCTTTTTATGTTTCTCTGTTGATAAATGGTTATAAATTGAGTAATTGCATAATAGACTCTGGAGCTTCTGATAATGTCATGCCTACTAAGGTAGCAGATTCTCTTGGTTTAACTTTGACTAAGACTTTTGGGAGGTGATTTTCTATAGAAAATAAGTAAGTCCCACTCTTGGGTCAAATCAAAGATGTTTAATTTGCATTCTTTTCCAGAGAAGAGAATCAAAATGACAATCTTGGTTGCCGATGTTCCATCCTCTTATGACATCCTTCTTGGCCAAAATTTATACAAAGATTTTGGTGGTGAATTAAGCATGGACTTATCTGAGGCGACGATCCTAGTCAAAGGTGTTATGAAGAGATTTCTTCTTGAAAAAGAAGCAAAATATGTGGTCACCCAATCATCAACACCTGAAGCTCAAATTTTGTTTGAGTCTTCAGGCATGGGTAACTACTTTATATCTACAGACGAAGTTCATGAAGCATCTGATAAAGCTCCTACAAGTGTCAACCCATAAATTAGTTTAGTTGGAATAGTAAAAGAATTAGTGAAGCACAACGGAAGTGTGAAATAATCTCTTCCTCTAAATGAAGAAGATTTCAATGAAAAAATAATGTCTAATGAAGTATGGATTCTAGAATTTGATGGCAGCTGCTCCTCTACTAATTTAAGAGCTGAGTTATGTTAGTATCTTCTCAAGGAGATATTATTCCTTCATCCTACAAGTTGCAGTTCAGCAAGACCAACAACATAGCTAAGTATGAATCCATGTTGCTTAGATTGTAGGCTGCTAGAGCAAAAGGCATCAAACTCCATGCTAAAGGAATCACTGAATTAATGGTTTGTCAGGTAAGAAACCTTTATCAAACCAAGAATGAAAGATTGTGCCACTACCACAATCTAGTCTAGAACCAAATTGAAAATTTTTATGCTTTCAGCATCTCTACCATTCTAAGAGAATTTAATGATCAAGCTGATGCATTGGCTAGTTCAGCTACTCTCTTAGTCTCCCACCCAAAATTTAAAGGAAATAAGTAAACTATTAAATTGGTCTTTCAACCAAGTGTACCTAATAATACCAGTCATTGGCAAGTATTCAATAATGAAAATCAAATCGTTACCTTTTTGGAGTAAAAAGATAGCTTTAAACAGCTACATTTTGAAGGTAGTGAACCTCAAAAGTGTGAGCCAGCTTCTGAATCAAATACAAACGTAGGTGAGGAGTTCTTGAAACTTAAAGGGAATAAGATTCCCAAAGGCCTAGTTTTCCTAGAGAAATTGTTTGATAACCATGACAGATTCATTAGACAGTGGAAAAATAATTCAAGCTCCTCCCAAGAGTTTGATCAAGTGAATTTAGATACCAAGGAAAATCTCAAAGTAGTGAACATTGGGAAACGCTGCACTCAAGAAGATAAATTCAAGTTCATTGCTCTACTCCACCAGTATATAGACATTTTAGCATATTCTTATGATGACCTGAAGTCACTCAGGCTTGATGAAATCTGCCATGACATTCCTCTTAAGGCTAACTCGGTGCCTTACAGGCAAAAGTCTAAGCAATATAATCTGAAAATATTAGGTACCATTTTATCTGAGATACAAAAAATACTAAATATGAGGATAATCTTCCCAATCCATCACTCCACATGGATTGCCAATATAGTGCCTGTAAGAAAGAAGAATGGTGAAATTTGCATCTATGTGGATTTCAAAAACTTGAATCAGTCATCCCTAAAGGATAACTACCATTTGCCTATAATGGATCAAATTATTTAGAAGGTGACTAGTTCAAAAATGTTATCAATGCTAGATGGCTTCTTAGGGTATAATCAAGTTGAAGTTGGAAAAGCAGACCAACATAAGACTGCCTTCACCACACCTTGGGGCACTTTCACTTATCGAAGAATGTCTTTTGGTCTGATAAATGTAGGTGCCACATTTCAGAGAGTAATGGACCTCACTTTCAAGGATGAAATGGGTAAGTTCATTGTAGTATATCTAGATGGTTTAATGGTCTTTTCCAAGCATCGCTCTGATCATGTACATTATTTACAATAAGTGTTGGAATGCTGCCGCCAGAATGGCATTTCATTGAATCTCAAAAAATCTATTTTTGGGGTAATGAAAGGGAAAATTCTCAAGCACATTGTTTCCTGAGAAGGCATAAAAATTGACTCAAAAAGATTCAAGTCCATCCAGGAGCTTACCCTACCAACAAGTAAGACTGTAGTTCAGTCTTTCTTTGGAAAAGTGGATTTTTTATGAAAGTTCATCCCTAATTTTGCTGAGAAAACTCACCACATTGTCAACATGATGAAAGGAAAAGCCACCTTTAGGTGGACTATAGAGGGCAAGTCAGCATTTAAAGACATCAAAAAAGCAATCACCCACACACCAATTCCGATTTGTCTAGATTACATAAAAGACTTCATAATATATAACTATGCTTCTGAGCATACACTTTCAGCTATTTTGGTTCAACAAAACCAAGAAGGTGTGGAATCTCCTCTTTTTTTCATGAGCTGTCATCTCAAAGCTCATGAGCTAAAATACTTGAAAATGGAGAAACATGCTTATGATGTGGTTAAAGTGGTGAAGCATTTCAGATTTTATATCCTGAATTCACATACTATGGTTTCAGTGCCTGATACAATGATGAAGTCCATTCTGACTCAACAGGAGTTTAACACAAAAAGGGGTAATCAGATTGCCAAGATTCAAGAGTTTGATCTCAACATCAAACCTACCAAATTTGTGTGGAGAAAAGTCCTGTGCCAATTGATTGTTGATAATATCCCCAAAGAAGATGAAAATGAAGAAGTAGAGATCAAAGATGTACCTACGGTCCTCTTCATTGCCACTACTAATGAGTGGTATTCTGACATTGCCCATTTTATAATTTATGATGAGTGTTCCACTCATCTATCTTATAAAGAAAAATTAAATGCTAAGCTAAAGGCTGTTAACTATGTCTTGTGGGATAATAGTTTGTATAAGAGAAGCTTTGATGGGGTATTTCTTCGTTGTGTCGATATGGTGCAACAAAATAAACTTTTAGAGTCTTTCCACAATTTGGCTTATGGAGGACATTTTAATGTGCCAGTAACAACCCATAAAATTTTATGATCAAGGTACTATTGGCCTACATTGTTTCAAGATGCTTACAGATGGGTGCATAGGTGTGAATTGTGTCAGCAATTCGTCAGAAAGCCTAAACTATCTGCATTACCCCTCAAGCCAGTGGTAATTGAAGAACCTTTTCAATAATGAGGTATTGACTTCATTGGTGTAGTTAATCTATCTTCAAGTGCCAGGCATGATTATGTTCTCATGGAAACTGACTACTTTACCAAATGGGTGGAAGCCATCTCGACTAAGCATGCTACTTTAAAAGTGGTATGTAATTTTCTTAAGGAAAATATTATTTCCTAGTTTAGGATTCCAACTAAGATTGTGACAGATAATGTAGCCTATTTCTCTTCTTATGAGATTACTTAGTTCTACTTTTATTATGGAATTACCCTATCCCACACTTCTGATTATTTTCCACAAGGGAATGGCCAAGCAAAATCGAGCAATAAAAACTTGGTTACTATTATCAAGAAACTGGTAGATGATAATCAGAGGACTTGGCACAAAGCATTGTTTGATGCTTTATGAATAGATAGAATTACACCCAAGAGGGCCATAGGCATGTCACAGTTCCAACTTCTATATGGCTTGAATGCAGAGATACCCATCACTCTAGAACTACCAGCACTCAAGTTAGCAAAGGCAATCAAAGATTCAACTTTCAAAATTTCAATTGACCAAAGGATCATGTGTTTAACCAAATTAAATGAGCAATGAATAATGGTAGTGGAATAGATTACTACACATCAGAATCAAGTGATGAAACTTTTTGACAAGAAGGCCAAGGTTCATGATTTTCATATTGGAGATCAAGTCTTGTTGTGGGACAAGAGGAGAGAACCAAAAGGAATGCACGACAAATTTGATTCTTTGTGGAGAGGTCTATTTACCATTCATCAAATTTGTGGTGAGAATTACTTCTTGTTGGAGTATCAAGATGGAGCACCATTCTCACTACCCCACAGTGGGTAGCATCTGAAGCACTTCAATCCTTGAAATTTTAGATGAATTCACTTGTACATTTGTATAGTTTTTATGTTTTTTGTTTTCTTTTAGTTTTTCACATCTTTTCATTTTTGGCTTGACCCTGTATCCCAATGGCTTGGATGAAGGCACTTAGAGACTAGTTTCTAATCCTGTCAATTAGTTTGATCAATGGAAGTTCCCCAACAGGAGCCAGCTATTGTTCCCAAAATCAGCTATGCTCATTTTTGGAACAACCCCTATGAAACTTGTCTATTTCATGTTTTTCTCTCTAAGTTCATTTTTTGAGACAAGTTTTTCTTATTTTTGCATTGGCTCAGCTGGTATCATTTGAGGTTCATAACGTTCCTTTATTATATTTTCCCCAAAATGTGAAAATCGTTACAGTCTAGTTGTGACCAGGGGACAAATTTTCCGTTTCCTAGAGTTAGTATTTTGTTGGATTTTCATGCAAGGGTGGCAAAAAATATCACCAATGCATCTTTTATTTTGATTCCATGCAAAGGTCACATTTTTTTTTGCCCTTACATCTGACATGCAGAGGTGGAAATTTTTTCTATCTTTGCATGTGTTTTTCCCTCCCATGCAGGAGTGGCAAAATTTGCTGCCCCTACATATCTTTTAGACTCCAATGTAAGAGCAGAAATTTTCACCACCCCTACACTGCATTGCATTAGTTTTTGCATGTGGCATTTATGGCTGTGCACATTGAGTGGTTAGGGGTAGTTTTCACCCCATTTAATCTCTTTTTAATCCTTTTCTACCTCATTTCTTCCATTCTCATTCCTCCTCTTGCCCTCTACCTCTGGATGATCAAACAAGCAGGAAGACACATTTTCACCGGATTCAAGCCTCATCTCACATTATTTTCCAAGTAGGTCTTTGTTTTTGCTTTTTTATTTATTTTTTTCCTCTTTCTTGTTATTTCTCTCTCCTTGGTTAGTTTTCTTTTTATTTTTTTCTCTTCTTGCCTATTGAAACATTTTTCTCCCTCCACTGCACCTCAATCCTCCTCTTCCCTTCCTCCCCATTCGGCCTTTTCTTTTTTATTTTTTCCCCTGTGTTAAGGCAAAAAATTTTGCCATGCTCTCATTTCCTTCCCAATTTCCTACCCATGTAAGGGCAGTGATTTTCACTACCATAACACATTGATTTTAAGAGACGTGCACCAGTGGTAATTTTTGCCACTGATGTGACCCAACCAAATTTAGGTGTAAGGGTGGCAAAAATCATCGACGTTACACCTGAGTTCCTTAATAGGTGTAAGGGTAGAGATTTTTGCTGCCCTTAGACATTCCTCCTCTCCAACATGCATCGGTGATGGAAATTATTTCCAATGCATTTTCTTATCACCCTGGCATGTAGGGGCGGCAATTTTTGCCACCTATGCACTCTGACCCATTCCAAATGCAAGGGCAAATTTTTTTCTGCCCCTGCATTCTTTCTCCATTTTTCTCCAACTCTAGGGAATTTTCATTTCTTCCATTTTTCATGCCCACTCCCCCTTTCCTCTCGCTTTCCAACCTACTTGCACCTCAACCTTTTCAAGCACCCTTCCTTGGTCATGATCACCCAACGTACAATTTTCCTAGATTTCCAATTTTTCCCTAATTACACGATCATAACTCTTATCACAATTCCTCCTAGTGGTCCTCCTTCATCAACGTGCTCTCAACAAAAGCTAATCCTGATGACTAAAGCTTCTCCAAAGAAGTTGAAGCAATGAAGTATCAGTATCAAGGTGTTTTCCCCAATCACCTTGGTCACTTCTAATGTCGATGACATTAGGGACACATAGATTAGCCACATTGATATGTCTAAGTTTGTGGAGAGAACCAATGAAAAAAAATTGAGCTTAGAAATGAAAATAATATTTGAAAGTAACATCCATCTAGTCTCTTCTTTCTCTGTGGCAGTGCATCACACTGAGTTCAACCTCTAATGCACCCAATTCTATAATAAAGAGACCAGAGCGGTGTTAGATGCCAGTGGCAATGTGATAATTAGACTAGAACCTAAATTTATAGATAAATTTTTCATGTGCCCTCCTGCTACCGAAGTGTTAAAAATTGACTTCATCAAGGCACAGAAGGAATACGAAAAAGATCTCGAGAAGGTGAAGAAGGTTATCGACAGTAGATGGCTCAAGACTCTTAGAGCCAACTTGTTTAGATGGCTGAAAAATTTTCTAAGAAGTGATTTTATAGAGGAAGTTGGTGACTTAATTACTCTTCTCAACAGAGTAAGAGGTCTACCATCTTCTTTGCAATTCCATGAATGGATGTATCCCTTTATTAAGATAATTCTACAAAGGAAACAAGTCATCTTCTGGGGTGAGCATATCAGCAATGCTCTTCATGAGCAATTGACAAAGGTGTCTACTACTTTAAAGTTCTATATGACTTCGTACTTAGTATACATTGTAGCTTCAATGTGAACCTTTCTAGGTTTGATGACAAAAGGAGATAGAAAAACCACCCCTATTTATCAATATTACCCTTAGCTAACACTAAAAGGATCAATCTGTCACTTTAAGAGGGTAAATGATGCTTTTTTCATAGTATTTTTATATCTTTTTGATACTCAATTAGAATAGAAGAGAGTATCAGATGAAGCCTGGACTGTCAACAATGATTTCAGCAACATGTTTTTATAATTCCCTAGTTTTTGCTATCTACAGGTTGGCTTTTTACAAGGCTATCCCTACATGCTCCCCAGATTTCCTTCTGACAAATTGGTCTTAATGGAGTGTGTAGAAAAATTATTGTTGTATACATTAAATAAATGGAACTTAAGAAACTAGGCTTTAGGTTCCCAATATAAATTGGTAGATACTCAATTTTGACTACCGCTAAAGCAAGGGTAATGGAAACTAACATGCAATTGGTCACCATGAAGCAGTTCAAAAGAAGGTCTGATTTGGACTACAAGGGTGTTAAAGACATGATCGAAAGGAAGAATCAGTTTCGTGAGTCCATGATTGAAGACATCTAGATATATTTGAGGATAGAATAAGATATTAAAAAAATGGACTACAGTAGATTATCTCTGGAGCAAATTGAATATCTAGGGCTCAATAATATTCCTCCAAATCTAGTAGATGACAAAGATCTAATTAACAATAGATACCTAGGTGAAAAAGTTTCTATCTCTCCTCTTTCTCCAATCTAATGGTCTCAAAAAGAGTTGACCTCTTTAAGGATGAGATTCGAACCAATATTGGCTAACACTAATGATTGGCTAGCAAACAAAGGGATCACATTGAAGGAATTCATCATAAGATCAGAGGCTAAATTCTAAGAGGAGACAAGGAAGAGATAAAAAAATATAATTAAGAATAAAAGTGACGTTCCTTCTCCTTTCAGGCCCCATAAGCTTAGGATCATCTTTGTGTCAAAGAAATCAAAGGCCACCGAGAAAGAACCAGAATAAACAAATATGGGGGTTGGAGAACAAAACACCCAAAAACAAATGCCAGAATAGATGGAAATAGATGATAGGCTTACAGAACAATAAGGAATAAAAACTCTATCTCCACAAGAGGGGGCACAACTAGTTTTAGGAGTTTCTTCTTCTCCACCCTAATCCCTTATTGCGGCTCCTTCACCCATTTCTCCCATCAGCATTCCTTCCTCTTGAGTTGTCTCTCCTTCTAGATTTATTTTTGGTGACTCTCAAGGCACTTCTAGAGATGTTCTTTGATCATTTGGATCCATCCCTAGTCTTTCATCTCCTTCTTTCAATATCAGAGACACTTCCACCATCGACCAGTCAACGATCGATACAGTTTTGCCTAATACTATGACTACTACACCTACTACACCTATTGTTCTCATCAATAGTGTAAATGTACCCTAATAACACTAGCTGTAGGGACTATTTCTATAGTAAGTGCTTCTGCTCTCCCACCTTGGTTATCAACTTTCACACTTGAAAGAAAAAAGCAAGCCATATTTACAGATGACTTTGATTTTGGTAAAATAATATTGGTGAAAGCTAAGACCCCCAAGAAACCAAGAATCCTTTCAAAAATGGTTGAGGATAAGGGGAAATTCTTTTTGGAGATAGCCAAACCTCCACAGGATGTAACCATAGAGAATTTTGACATGAAAAGCTACTCCATTTCTCATGTTGAGTTGGGGAAAATAACTCATGAGGGTGCAAAGAGTGATCTATAGTCTGCAATGGATATTATGGTCTAAAAATTTGACAGAGAGAGAGATGAAATATTATTATAAGGCAAAGGTAGAACAATTAACCATGGTAGTTAGGAGATTCACTTTTTCTCTAGAGGCGGCAGCTCTAGAAGCCTTTTCCATAGATGATCTTGTTATCTAGAAAGTGGAAAAGACCAGCTAAGACCCCCAAGAAGCCAAGAATCCTTTCAAAAATGGTTGAGGATAAGGGGAAATTTTTTTTGGAGATAGCCAAACCTCCACAGGATGCAACCATAGAGAATTTTGACATGAAAAGCTACTCCATTTCTCATGTTGAGTTGGGGAAAATAACTCATGAGGGCGCAAAGAGTGATCTATAGTCTGCAATGGACATTATGGTCTAAAAATTTGACAGAGAGAGATGAAATATTATTATAAGGCAAAGGTAGAACAATCAACCATGGTAGTTAGGAGATTCACTTTTTCTCTAGAGGCGGCAGCTCTAGAAGCCTTTTCCATAGATGATCTTGTTATCCAGAAAGTGGAAAAGACCTATCTCAAAGGAAAAGTACTTGAATATTACATAGAAAAGATGCATGCACAAAGAATTTCCTTGCTTACAGAGGTTGCTGAGAAGACAGATAAAATAAAGAAAATGAGGACAGAGTTAGAAGACCTTCGCTCTCTTATTTCTCAAGATATTGACAGCACAAACAAATATCTTAGCAAGTGGATAGAGATGAAAGCTCTGAAGAAACACACCTTAGTATCAATCAACATCATTGCCAAAAAATATTCTTATATTGAAATCAAAAAATCACTAATATACAAGATCCAGGTGTTAAAGAGCTGATCAACGACCTAGAATCTTCTAAGGATGCTAGTGAGAAAAGTGACACCGGCCTATTAAACAGATTGGAGGATTTTCTTTACAAACTCACCTCTCGAGACAATCGATTCCTTTCAGTAGAGGAAATAATTTAGGAATTCAAAGGTATGATCCAAAGGGAATTCAAGGAGAAAGCATTTTCAATGACTTATGTGGATAACATTTTAGATAATCAGTTAACTCTAGATAATCTAAGAGCCAGGTTAACTAGTCATGCAAAAGAAATCACAGCATTGAAAGATGCTACAATCAGAGCTAAAATAATCTTCAAGAATACCATTATGCTAAATAGTATCAGGCTACAAGCATCTATCACCACGTACAATGCTCATCTAAAGAAGTCTGGCAACAAGAGTTGAATTATTCTTCCATACTCTCTTCTTCATTCTTCTCATGTACTTTGTAATTGACTTGGGACATTCACACATGTACTTTTATCATGTCTAAATACATGTACTTTTGTCATGTGTAAATACATGTACTTTTGTAATATGTAATTACATGTAAAAATCTGGAAAATGTCCCAAAGTCAACGTTGACTCATCTTTGACTAGGCTTTCAATATTTAAATATTTTTTTAATTTTGAAAACTTTTTCTTATATATAAAGGGAGCCTCATTTGTAAAGGGATAATTGAGAGAAAGAACTCTACTAAAATTGAGATACTTCTTGAGACTTTGTGCTTAGTTTGTAAATCATATTTTTTTAAATGAATAAGAAATAGGTTAAGTTCAGACTTTGTGTTGAAGTGATTTGTGTTATTTAGGAAATAGTTCTTATGTTCTCTTTCCTGATAATCTCTCATCTGTTTAATTTAATAAGCAAAGTGTGTGTATTGAAATTATCTGAAGACATTCTTAAGGGTATCAGATAGACTTTGAGCTACTTTTATCCTTGTGATCTTTTTATCTGTTGTAGTTTTAGGTGAAGACTTTGAGCTTTACTTCACTCTACAATTACGTATACTTTAGATTAGTGAAGGTGGCAATAGAAGACTTTGTGCTTTTGTGGGTTTTCTTGTGGACCTAGTTACTACTCTAAGAGATTTTTTGCGAATTGTTGAATACCATTTCTGAAAGAAGAATGGTTTCAGTCATCAACTAGGATCTCTCTCTCTCTCTCTCTCTTGTTCTGTAAGCATCATCTTTGAAAAAAGAGAGATGGATGGTGTTATCCTACCCTGAGTCTTATTTTTTGCTTATTTATATATGCATATAGCATATAAGTGATTTATAGGGAACCTCCCCTTAATGAGAGGAGAGATTTATCTCATTAAGATGTGGTAAACCCACACTTTTTGTTGTATAAATCTCCTTGTATTATGTTTGATATACCTATTTTGTCATTAGTTAGTTAACGAAAAAATATTCACCCAACAAAACCAAGACACAAGCAAAGCGGTTAACCAACATCGACAATAGTAAGAGGCAACAAGGGAAAGTTGGGGGAAGTTCAAAGAAGATGAAGACCATTTAACAAGACCAAAGTAAGTCCTAAACTAACATAACATACTAATAGACCTACATACAACCATAAGAAAAAGAGAGGGAGTTAGAATATATCAACTATGTAAAATTAGATAAATGACTAAGTAAAAGAAGTATACTAAGCAACTTCTATCGCTAGTTGCCAATGAGATGGGGCACAAGATTGATAATTCAACAAGGACTTAGAAGGGGTATTGAAGACCAAAATGGGGATAAATCAAGCCCAAAAAAACCTTAGATTAAAAACCAAAGGTTTTTAATACACTCAAAACATGTCAAAACCCCTAAGATAGAGGTCTCACTATCTAGAACACAAAAAATGGTAAAACACCCAAAAAGGGTCCATACAAGTAAGCAAAAAGGCTAAAAAGAGGAAGAAAGAAAGAAAATTAAATCATTTTCACTCTTGTTTTCACTCTAAGATAGCCAAAGGGGAGCCTATGACCAACCAAATCCTAGACAAAATAAATGAGGACATGGGAGCACACCATAGATGCACAAGATGGTTTGGATAAGTCCCTTGACCAAACATTTTGTAAATTTTATTCATTTTTGGGGTTTAGGAGGCCATAAATAAATTTTGAATCATTCTAAATGATTTTATGGTTGAATAAAATGAAATATATAGTCAAAAGGATGGTCTCAAGAAGATAAATATTCCAAGACAAATGAGAGGTTGAACTATTGCCCGAGGAAGGAGAAATGGTGAGCCCTAGGGCTCCCCAAGACACCATACCCTAAGCCATGACCTATCTAGGAAAAACCATAGATTGGGGCACTACTAGGTTATGGGGACCATGGCCTAGCCCACTGCTAAGCCATGACTTTATCTAAAAAATTGTGACCTAGGGCAGTGAGGCCCTAGAACATGCCCCAAGGAGCCCAGAAGAGCCTGAGAGGTCTTAGAAGGGGATGAAACATGAAAGAGGTAGGATAAATAAGTAAAGTAGATAAAAATAGATGATTTTTACTTATGTCTACACATTTCATAGCTAGTATATTCATCTATTCTCCTATTTCTCTCTTGTGCAAACACATGTAGGAGTTAGCATACCAAAGGAAGGAGAGCCTTCACAGGTAAGGGAGTAGCCAGCATAAAGAGATAAATGGTACGAGGTGACAAAATAGAAGAGAGTCCCATCATGCCTAGCTAAGGAGGGAAATGCTCTACCTATAGAGGAGCAAGATCACCTATAGAGTGTAGGACTTTAGATATTGGTCCACATGCCTTTATTGTGTTACTCTGAGGACCTAGTGAACATGTTGGTGACCACATGGGTACCTGAAAGACATGTGTTCTAATTGGGGCCTGAGATAGAGGCCATATTGCACATTAAAGATGTCTACCATCTCTATAGGGTTAAGCCTATAGGGAGAGATATAGAGATACCATAGGTGTAGGATATAACCACAACTGAGCTTTACCTAGTGGGACCCCTCCCATAGTATAATAACTATGGATCGAATATCACACAACTATCATGTGGGTTACCACTACTATGGGTAGTGATAATAGGCACTATGTCAATCAAAGTATGATGTTACTACCACTATCTTAGATAGGATTTGTCCAATTCATAGAGGGAGGATAAATATATGCCTAGTGCTAGTATATACTAGGTGCACTATACTAGCAATTGTATCACATATGGTGCATAAGGTTATGTGGATTGACGTAACCTAGCTTACTCATGTCCTAGGTTTATGATATTCTCCCATTGACATGGCTAATGAAACCATGGGGTAATAATGCATACCTTGCACTAGAGGAGGGCACTACATTGGATTCATAGTTTATAGATAGGGTTGGGCCTATGTGGACCACCTTAGATCCAAATTTAGTGGGTAGTTACATATGTAATCCCTATATATCTATGGCATGACTAGAGGATGAATGGGTAGAGATCCATGTGAGGTAAGATGAGTTTTGAGGTCTACAATGGATGTACCATCATCTAGGGAGATAAGCTTTAGCAATGCATGAGAGATGATCACAACCTAGGCTAGATGGGGCTGATCATAATGGGTAGCTAAGATATAACTAGGGGGTATCAATGAAGAGAGGTAACCATGCTAAGGACCACCACCACCAAGAGGAGCATGACCTATAAAAGGCCCATAAAGGCCATAAAATAGCTAGGTAAGAAAAGTGTAGCTTTTAAATATCACTTTATATTTATACTCATCCTTAGTGAGAGTTGATATGTGACTAACATATGTGATATCTATGTGTGTCAGAGATCAGTCTAGCTAGTATAGACCCCAAGTGGACCTAATATTAAGGGATATATTCCTTAAAGTGGTGGTGACACCACTAATGGAGTAGGTGTTGCATCTACCAATGGGGGAAGATCCATATACTCTCTTCTAGGAGGTGGGTGCATAAGCCTTATTCAAGCTAGAGAGAGCAGGACATTAGATACCACAACTAGATGTAGAGTTCACACAACATGAGGTACATACAACATGACTCAAGATAGATGTGTCATAACATGAGACAACCAAAAAATGAGCTAAATCATGACTAGCCAGAGTAGAGGTTAAGATTAATCATCTATAGGCTGAGCTACCCTGAGAGAAGACTATAAGAGCAGATGTGCCTAGAGATGGGGTAAATTAGTTGGCTACCCTAGAATAGACTATGGCTCAAATAGTCACTAGGTAAAGATTAAGGTCTCTACCAGAGGCATGACTACCAAAGATAGATCCCAATCATAGGCTAATTAGGATAGCATCATATGTATAACCACACACATGGAAATTTTGGAGACTATGATCCCAAGTTCATAAGATGCTATGTGATGTACCTAGAGAAAAATGTGTATATGATTTTTGTGTGATATGTATGCTTCATCTGATATAGACTACTAGATATAAGTGATTACATAATGGGAATTGCTATTAAAATACACATGTGCCCGCATATATACAAGAAACATAGAGGTTAGTGGTGATAGAAGAGAGGAAAGCTTTACCTTACCACCATAGGTAACTTTCCTAGAGGGCTATGTGGGCCTTAGAAATGAAATTTATTGAGGTATAACCCATTTATCAAGTGTCATAGGGGATCACATTTTATGGTTGAGATATAATAAATTCCATTCTTTAGAGAGGTAGTGATGATTAAGAGGCCAAACCACTTGTGTGTGAGTTTTCCCTTCTTACATTTATCCTTGTCAAAGATGAGGACTATATCACCTACCTTGAATAGACAAGGGCACACCAATTTCTTGAATTGATGGTAATAATGACACTTGTAAGAAGGTTATGCTCAAGAGAAGCCAAGCATCACTCATCTAGATATTCAAGCTCAACAAGATGAGTGGTGATTTTTTCATCATTAGAGAGAGATCCAAATGTCTTAACCTATGGTGAAGGTATTAAGATCTCTAAGTGAATAATAGAATCATACCCATACATGAGTGAGTATGGGGTTGCACTCATGACTATCTAGAATCTACTTCTATAGGCCCAAAGGGTAGGATAGAGCATGATATGTTATTCCCTCTTAGATTGGGCAATGGTACATAGAATCATCTTCTTAAAAAATTTATTTGAAGACTTTGCTTTCCCATTTTCTAGGGGGTAATGGGTGGAGGAGAAGCGAAGCTTGAACCCAAAGCATTCAATGAGCTCACAAATCTTAGGTCTTTGAAAAGCTATGCCATTATTGGCCATAATCATAGTATGGAACCCAAACCTACAAATAAGTTGATTCAAGATAAACTTGGTGATGATCTTCCCACACATGCCACTAAGAGGAATGGCCTCAACCTAATTCATGAAATAGTTAGTGGTAGTGAGGAACTAATGATGGCCATCAAAAGAGGTAGGTTTGAACTCATCGATAAAGTTGAGATCCCAAATTGAGAAGGGCCAAGGGGATAAAATAGAATATGAGAGGATAATAGATGAATTTAAGGAATCCACAATGATTTATCACATCTTACACTTCTTAGCATACTATACTACATCTTTAATAAGAGTAGGCTAGTAGTAGCCCATCCTGATAATATGTTGAGTAGTGTTTTACCCTCTTTGGTGGACACCATAGACACTCTCATGAGACTCCCCTAATGTGAGAAGAATATCCTTAGGGGTGAGGCACTACATCAACACACCACATAGACCCCTCTTAAACAAGATGCCACCTATAATGACATAGGTTATAATGAGCTTACAGATCCAATGTCATTCTTGTGAAGGAGTTTATATGGGATAAGGTTGAGTCTCAAGGTAATAGACAATGTCTTGATACCACTCATTCATATAAACCTCAACATAGTCAACCAAGTAGACCATATCATCAGGAAAGGCATTATCAACCAATTCTACACTAGGATTGTATAGTGGACACTCAAAAAGTTGCTTAGCTATAGTGAGAACCTTGGTTGAATTTTGGTTAACAATGCAAAGTTCAAACTTTTGATAAGCATCATCCACCTTATGGTCCTACCATTAAGGTGTGCCTTACCAAGTAAGTAGTAGAGTGGATCAAATTGGAAAATCATGTTGGTGGTTTGACCTAACATGTAATGTCTCAACTTATTCCTAGTGAAGAGGAGAGAGAGGCATAACCACTCAATAAGAGAGTATTTGAGCTTAGGGCCAACTAGAATGTGAGAGATGTAGTAAACATCTCTCTCTTTCCATGCCATTCTTTTGACACAACATGCCCCCAATGGAAATATTAGTGACATAGGTGTATAGGATAAACTCATGACCCTTAATGGGTGTCATCAAGATGGGAGGATTATGAATCATGCACTTCAATTCCTCAAAATACACTTGGAATTTAGTAGACTATAATAATGGTGTGTTCTTGTGTAAGAGGCATGTGATGAGTATGGATTTATGAGGATACTCCTTAAGTAAATGCCTAAGGAAGTTGATCCTTAAAAGGACTACAATTAAATGAGGTTGTGTGGGTGAGACATATCAAGGATCACCTTGATATTCTCAGGATCCATGTCAATGCCCCTTTGACAAATGAGTAATCCAATAATATTTCTAGTAAAGATGTCAAAAATACACTTCTTGGTGTTAAGACTAATGTGATACTCTATGAAACACTCAAATATTATCTTGAGTTCTTGCACATGCTCATCCCATTTATAGGATTTGCTAAGGAGATTATCAACATAACACACAACAATCTTATGGATGAGGTCATGAAAAATGTGGGTCATGACATGTTGATACATGGTCCCAACATTATTTACACCAAAAGTCATGATGAAATAATAAAAAATACCCCATAGGGTAGTGAATGTCATCATGGGCTTGTCTTTAAGTGTAATCTAGATTTGGTTATACCTAATAATCCATCTATGAGGGACGTGATCTCAAAACTAGTTGTGGAATAAACAATTTAGTTGATCAAATGAGTAAGAAAATTATCCTTTAGATAAGCCATATTGAGATCCCAAAAGTTGATGTAAATCTAAACTACTCTATTCTTCTTGAGAAAAAGTAGGATTTTGGAAACCCATTAGGGGTAGTCAATATCTTAGATGAAACTAACTTTGATGAGATTTTTAATCTCAAGCTTGACTAACTAGGAGACATTAACCTCCATTGGTCATTACTTTTGGTAAAAAGGCCAAGTTCCATCATCTATAACTAGGTTATGGATAATGATGTCAGGTTCCATACCCTTCATATCTACATATTCCCAAGTGAAGACATCCAAAAATTTTCACAAGAAGGTAACTAAGGCATCCCATTCCTCTAGACAATGGCTAGCACTAATCTTGATGATCTCTAGCTTGTTGAATTGCCAGGGTTGACATATAAGGATCCTTCAACATCCATAACATTGCCTTCCTTGAAACACTTAGGTGCAGGAGAGAGAGATTGATCTAACACCTTAGGTTCAACCATAAGGACGTTCATGATGAGAATGCCAAGGGTTGGGCCATCAGTAAGAGAGATATCCAAGCCTAAAATATCAAGGGGATAATGATAATTATGAAAAAATTACATGAGATTTCTGTAAACCTTTCTCTACTTGAATAGGTTGTGTGTTCTAACATGAATTAAATAGAACTCAAGATCATATTTAGATATTAAATTGGTCACAGTGGGAGATGATTTGAGATATCCTATAATTAATGGTAAAATCATGACATGAGGGGAAACTCAATGTCTGAGGAGACATCTTGAAATAGGTCTCCAAGTAGAGAAGAGATAGCCTAAAATTGTGGAGCTAAATAGGGAGCCAATCACTATGTGTTGGATTATGAAGGGATGAATGCTAATTTTACTTAGTCAGATGACAATGTTCATCCTTGAGAAAATGGGACTCATAAATAGGGGGTGTGTGGGAATCCATATATCCCCATTATGAGACAACCAAATCCTCACCTGAGGTCTTTATCTTTGCATAGAATAATGCCTAAGGATCTAGGTCATCCTTCATGGTATAAACCTCACCTTCATGCATGAACTGAACCATAAAAAAAAGTGTTATAGGTATAAGATGACTGAGGGGGGATGAATTATTCAACCAATAGTTCATTTTCTAATCACTTATCATTTATTGATTGGAATTCTTGAATTAACACAAAAATCATATGAAACAAGATTACCATCAAAGCAAGGATACCATATACAAAACATGAATAGGAGAACCTCATCATAACACAGCATCTAATGTAGGAAACCCTCATGGGGAATAAAACCCATTCTCAATCTTGATAATGCATGAACTACTTGTCCTATAGGTTATTAAAAAAATGATACTTTAGTGTAACACCCATTCCACAAGGAGCACCTACCCCTAGGATGGTTAAGTCCTTCTTACCAGACTTTAGTAAAACACCTACTTCATAAGGAGCATCTACCCCTAAGATGGTCAAGTTCTTTTAACCTGGTTTTAGTGAAACACCTACTTCACAAGGAGAACCTTCCCCTAAGATGTTCAATTCCTTCTTACCTAGATGTTGAGCACCCTCCCAACACCTATGATATAAACACCTCAAAAACACTGATTGCTTACCAATTTGATCGAGATACAATGTATATCATCCCATTCACTTCTCCACATAGACACAAACATCCAAAACCACCTTTTGGATCACTCTACACTTCTCAAAAACAACTCTATCACAACCTCAAAAATATGACCAAATGGTCATAAACATAGTCTACACTCTAATATGCCTCTCAAATCAACCACCGAGCTTAAACATGTATCATATATCCTTTGCTCACACTCGAGGCATCCAAAACATTAGTTTGTATCACTCTAGATCTCTATGTTCATCCTCAATATTCAAACCTATAAGATCACTAATTTTTACATAAAAAATATGACCTATAGGTCATAAACACAATCATCATCCTACTCTGCTCTATAATCCATCCACTAGGCACACTCACTTTTTTCTATACTTCGCTCCACAATACTCACACATTCATCTCTTTCACAAGTCTTCAAACCTATAAGAGCACTATTTATTGCATCATAAATATGACCTATAGGTAATACACATAGTAATTAACTTACTTTATTCTTTAATCCATCCACTAGGCACCCTTAGTCTTTTTCACCTCTCAACTCTATACTCTTCCTCCATATAGATCCCCTTCTCACAAGTCTAAAAATCATCATCTTAGATTTCACTATTTATAGAGACTTCATGAATATAAACTTATTGGTTATCCATAATACTTGTATTAACCCTTGAGGCTTCTTAGATATCTCTATACCATCCTCATAGGTCCGCCATAGAAACAATGGGTCACATTTAAGCAACTACACCTTTCGATTAGGCCATAGTAGCCCTTATAGGTATCATGGAGACCTATTCACCCATTTAAAAATCCATTGAGTAAAACAAGAACAAAATATCACTTCCAAATGCAAGCTCTACTCCACATGACCTCTTAGACATCCTAAAATGACTATAGTCATCAATAAACACCTCTACATATGCTCAGTCTACTCAAACATTAGCCTTGTATACAAGAACACCATGAAAAAACAAATAATCAACTTCTAAGCATTTTTCATACTAAATATGGATTTTTAAAACCTAAAAACTCTATTAATATGATCCTCATGGAGTCTACAATACTCTCAAATATCTTAGTCCCCTTGAAACATCTGAATACCAAAAAAACATCTCAAATAACTTTGCATGTCACTTACAAAACATGGTTAAACACATAGTCAACTTTGGAGATTAATAAATTATACCATACAAACATTATAAATAAATTCACTAGATGCACCATGAAGTCTAAAAATTTATTTTTTACTGCATCAATAAATTCATCTTGGATCAAAATTTATAGCTCAAAAACTAATCACTGGTTTTCCTTTGTTAATTTGAATATTCAAATTCCAATGATCACTATTAAACATTGAACACTTTGTCAAACGTCTCATTACATCTCATAGCTTGAATTAATAGACATCTTTGATCTCCCTCAAAATTTTCATGATATTTAATTATGCTAAACATCTATCAATTTGATCTCATCTTATGCTCCCTCGTAATTTTGACCAAATATGCATTGTTGATCATTGTGAATTAACCAAGTTTTTATCTTACATTGCTCGTCACTGATCTAAGCTCTAAGCTCCCAAGATTATTCCACTTGGTATCTATTTTTTCCTTTTACACATTTTAATCTTTAACTTCAACTTGCACCATCGATCTTCTGATAGTAGAAATGCTTTCAAACTATTGATCTTTTGTCCAAGCTCTGTGAATGTGACACATGTCACTAGTGCATTCATTCTTTGACATATTGACTTTTACGCACACCTTTGGATCAAGATATATTATTTAACATGAACCACTACATCTATTAACTATTTGACCTCAAAATTCAATGTAGTTAAACTTGACGATCTCGGGCCCATCACAGTCTATAAGAGCAACTTTGAAGGTTTATAACTTGAGCTAGAAAACACTTCAAGAGTCCAAATCTTTAGGGTACCTTCTTGGAACTATAGAAAACATCTACATTAAAACATTTGATCTTAATTGGATTTTTTAGTACCTACGTTAAATTCACAAACTTTATATTTCATTCATATTTGCATGACATGTAGTGACAGTTTGTCTAAGTATATAAAACTTAGTGAACTTCTATCTCAGATGCCAACTATGCACCCACATATCTCTAGATACACTCAACCTCATAACCTAAAATTTTAATAATATGATCTCCTTTCATAGGGTAATCCATCCATTTATCAATATGCTCTTGAAACTTCACATGTGTGAAATATGACATCATCAATATGCTCACTTAGTCTAAATTGCCACAAGACCAACTAGGCTTAGATGACCATAAGTAAAAACCTAATAAACACCAAGAATTCCAAAAGGAACTTCAAGAACTCTTGAAACCCCATAATACCTATAAAATAAGGTCTCATCATCTATAACATACATCAACTACCTATCTAGGCATATATTGAAGATCTATGCTTACATACTAGGCTACCAAGCCTATGCCAACACACTATTCCCATGCTTGTCTTCTATCCTTGACATGAAACCACATCAACATGCTAGATAAAATATGATGAGCCTTAAAAAATACTTACCTTATCTCATATACATCTAAATCCTTCCTTTCACAACTTCAAGCTCAAACTCATCATCATCATGACATCACCACTTTGGCATTACCTTTCATAGTAGTAGACACATGACATTAATGATAATACTTTCAAATAATCCACCCCATTTTCATTGACGGAAACTTCTTTTTTCCTTCTCCCCCTTTTCCATTAATTTCAAATTTGACTAAATAGCCACCAAACTCCTCTTAACATCATGAATGTATCCAAATATACTTCTAAGTGCTTAGGATACTTACATACCTCATATGAAACAATTATTACCCCTTTGAAATTCATAAGTCTAAACTTAGACATATTTTATACTTGTACATGACAAACTAAAAAACTCACAATCTCCCTTTCCTTATGCATGAAGATTCAAGATATTTTCATAATTATGACTAGGTTTTATTAAGTCATTATATTAATCTTCTTGAATTCTCATCTATAGTAGATATCACCACATATTCAATATGAATAAATAATATTACATATGATTCTCCTCACATCATACATATATCCTCAATCCACTCAATCTATTTGAGTTAGCTCCCTTTAACTCTTTACATACTACCTTGTACTTCTCAACCATGCTCCATGACTATATTCTTCTTTGATCATACTATAATTTATGAAGATAAAGAGAAAAAAAAAACACTAAAATATAATATAAATCACCAAAAATCATATGAAAGGGACTCCCCAAAATATATTTGATCCATTTCACCTCTTGAGCATCTTCAAATCTCCACACACCATGATGAACCACCACACATGCTTACTAGCCTTCTTTCTCAAGCCACTTCATGGAACACTAGTATAAATTCATGCCACTTAAAAATAATAATAATAATTGTCTAAAATAACCTAATAACTCACCTTGAAACACTCATGCCTTTCTCTTTTGGATAAACTGATAAAAAAAACACTCTTCTTCACACTAGGAATGTCTAGGCTCCTTGTAGCCCTACCTAGAATTTGCAGATCCCATAAATTTTAGTAGACACACCTTTAAAACATGAAACTTAATATATATATAAATATCATATTCCCCATAAATCACACCAATTTTCATCACCTATCTCATCCTATGCAAAATACTTCCTTCACAAACCTACTAGCCAATTAGGCCTCCATTTTGATAAAACCTTGAATAATTTGAAAACCATAAACCTTCAAATCTATTATAGATTTATTTGAAAACCCATTTCACCCATTCAACTTATTAAGAATACTCATACCTCAACTCATAATTCAAACCACTTTTCTATCATAGCCCAAAACTCTAGAATCTCAAAGTAAATAGGGTCAACAAACCTCCTTCTGGTTAATGCCCATTTCTAAAACTTCTTATACACCTGGAGACAACCATCATATACTTATGGAACAATTTTTGATCTTTCAAACCTTTGGGAACCCATACATCATATAACCCAATTTAGGCATGCTTGTCCTTAAGATAGAACTAAAAAAATTGAGAGCAATAAAAAATATCCAATTTGACTTCAACATATCTTTGAACAAAAAAACCACCTAGATCATGATACAATAAGGTCAACAGACCTTTGTATGAAAAAATATCATCTTGAAAACTCACAAATCCTCCTTTGCCATGTGGAAACCTTCAATCTGACCCTATAGACTATAACTAAAAACACCCTTTTAAGACCACATGCTTCTTCAAACTGAGAAATGTCTTCATGAAGAAAAATAAAGACATCTCTACTTCACAAGGACCTAGAATAGAAGAGCATACTATTCTTCATCACAGGACTTAAGAACCTTCTTCCTCTTCTTCTTCCTTTTCTTGGCTGAAACAACTTGTTTGGCATCCATCTCTTCTTTTCTTCCTTGATAATGCATGATGAAAACATAGGTTCTTGGAATATCTCTTCAACTAACATCTTCTCCCCTTTGAAATTAGAAAACAAGAACTATTGAAAATCATGAAACTCCTTCTTACCTAAAAATTCTTTAGCTACAACAAATAAACCATCAGATTGAGATCCTTCTTTTAGATTCACCTTTGCCTTGAATGATATATATGACTTTATTCTTGTATCATCCACTTTCTTCTCCATTTGGACTGATATAAAATTTCCTTGGCACTTTTGGGAGACCTCCAAAACTTATTCCTTTCTATAATATCATAAGTTTGATCCTTGAGCTCAATAGGACTAGTCTTCACTACCTTAGGTCTCCACATCATGTTTTGACTTTTGATATGTTTTATAGGATTCTCTCCCTTCTTTAGATTACTTATCAAATTTATTAGGACAAAGTATAGAAATATGACCTTTCTTATCACAAATGAAACAAATAACATCATTTTTACCTTTTGATAGATTTGAACTATGATCAATATTTAACTAAAAATGCTTTTTATCATATCTCCATGAATGTCCATACTTGATTGACTTCCTTAAATAGTCCTTATCTCTACGACCATACTTATTACATGTATATAAATGACCATCGAATAAACTAGCATACCTTAAAGCATATGGTTGTCTAAGAAACCTTCTTGTATTGATTTCAAAGATTTCACTCTCCTTGACATACTCAAGCTTCTCATGCTTCTTTTCAAGATTATCTAACTTGAATACAACAATATTATTCTCACTCTTTAGTGAATCCATTTCAAACTTCATCTATATACACTCATCACCTTTAGTTATTAAATTATAACTTATAGCCTCTGACTAAAATTTGAGAACTTTGATGGTCTCTTTATCCTCCTTGGCTTGTTTAGCCAAATCATTCTTCAATATACAAAATTGATCTTCAAGAGACTTGAACAAATATTGATTATTCTTCTCATTTATCTTGGTCTTGCATAAAAAACTTCCCTCAAGAAACTAACTTGTGCTTCAAGAACTTTGATCACATACCTCATTTTTTTATTCCTCTTTACGAGCTCAACTTCTAGCTCCACTTCTTCTTCCTCTCTATCACATAACAATTTTTCTCCACTGTCATGGAAAATTTATTCATCATACATGATGTACTTTTATTTTGAACAAATTAACTCTTTTGAACTCAAATTTGTCTTGAAATATTCTAGCTGAACCTTAAGATCATTAATAAATTTCTCATCCTCTTTATCATCTTTCTTCAAAGTACATATATACTCTTCAAGTTCCTTGATCACAAATTTCCAATGTTGATTCTCTTTCTTCAACTACTTAGCCATCTTGTGCTACTTAGGATCTCCTTCAAGCTATTAATATTCCTCCAAAGGACCTACTTTGATACCAATTACTAGAGGTACACGATGATTGAGGGAGAGGGGTGAATTAGTCAACCAATCTTTCATTTTCTGATCACTTATCATTCATTCATTGGCATTCATGAATCAACACAACAATCATATGAAACTAAATTACCATCAAAGCAAGGAGACCACATATAAAACATGAATAAGATAATATCATAATAACACAACATCTAATGTGGGAAACTCTCATGGGGAATAAAACCCACTCTCAAGCCTATAAATACATGGACTACTTGTCTAATAAGGTATTACAACATGAGACTTTAGTGGAACACCAATTCCACAAGGAGCACCTTCCCCTAAGATGGTCAAGTCCTTTTGACCAAACTTTAATGAAACACCTGATTCATAAGGATAACCTACCCCTAGGATGGTCAAGTCTTTATGACCTAGATTTAGGGAAAGACCTACTTCACAAGGAGCACCTACCCCTAGGATGGTTAAGTCCTTCTAATTTGGATTTAGTGAAACACTTACTTCACAAAGATAACTCTCCCCTAGGATGGTCAAGTCCTTCTAACCTAGATGTTGAGCACCCTTCCAAAACCTATGATATGAACATATCTTAAACACTAATTGTTTGCTAATATAATGGAAAAATAATGTATATTAGCCCCCTTCACTTCTTCACACAACCACAAAAATACAAAACCACCTTTTGGATCACTCTACACTTCTTAACAATAACTCTATCACAACCTCAACAATATGACCAAATGGTCATATACATAGTCCACACTTTGATTTTCTTCTCAAGTCAAGCACCAAGCTTACATAGACATCATATATCCTTTACTCACACTCAAATCATCCAAAACATACTTTTGGATCACTCTAGACCTATTTTCTCATCCTCAATCTTCAAACCTATAAGATCACTAGTTTTGACATTATAAATATGACCTATAGGTCATGTACACAATCATAAACCTACTTTTATCTATAACCCATCCACTAGGCACACTCATTTTATTCTATCATTAAATCCAAAACACTCACACATGTCTCTCTTTCAAAAGTCTTCAAACCTACAAGAATACTATTTATGACATTATAAATATGACCTATAGGTTATACACATAGTCATTAACCTAGTATGTTCTTCAATCCATCCACTAGGCACCCTTACTCTCCTTCACCTCTTAAATCTATACTCTTCCTCCACATATAGCCCCTTCTCACAATCTAGAAATTGTCATCTTTGATTTCACTATTAATAGAGACTTTATGAATATAAAATTCTTGGTAAGCCATAATAATTGCCTTAACCCTTAAGGCTTCTTACATATCTCAATAACATCCTCACATGTCAGCCATAACAACTATGGGTCACATTTAACCAACTACCCCATTAAATTAGGCCTTAGTATCCCTTATAGGTCTCATGGAGACCTATTCACCCATTTAGCACTCCATTGAGCAGAACAAGAACATAATATCACTTCAAAATGAATAATTCCATTCCACATGACCTATTAAACATCTTAAAATCATTATAGTCATCAATACAAACCTATGCATATGCTCAATCTACTCAAACATTAGCCTTGTACACAAGAACACCATGAGTGAAGAAATAATCAACTCCTAATAATTTGTTCATACTGAATATAGATTGGGTAGACCTCAAAATAACATACAAATGATCCTTATGGAGTTTAAAACACTATCCAATAGCTCAGTCCCCTTGAAACATCCAAATACCAATAAAATAGCTCAAATATCCTTCTTGGGTCACTTATAGAACATGGTCAAACACATAGTCAACTTTGGATATTAATAGTGTTGATGATATAAATATTTAGACCTAACTAGATTCAATAGATGTTCCTTGAAGTCTTCTACAACTTTTTTTAACTACATCAAGAAATTCAATCTAGATCAAAACTTATAGCTCAAAAACTAAGTATTGGTCTTCCTTCATTAATTTGAATATTCAAATTCCAACGGTCACTATTAGACATCAAATACTTTTTCAACATCTCATGCCCTCTCATAGCTTGAACTAATATGCATCATTGATCTCCCTCAAAAGTAGCTTGATATTTAATTATGCTAAACATCATTTAGTTTGACCTCATCTCATGCTCTTTGGAAATTTTGACCAAATATGCACTATTGATCACTATGGATTAACTAAGTCTTATCTTTAATTTCTCACCATTAATCTGAGCTCTGAGATCCCATGATTGTGCCACTTGGTATCTCTACATGGCTTTTACACATTTAAATCTTTACCTTTGATACATACCACTAGTGCATTCAATCTTTAATATATTCACTTTTATGGACACCAATGGATCAAGATATATGATTTAGCATGGACTATTATATCTACTGATTAGTTGACCTTAGACTTTAATGTAGTTAAAATTGATGGTCTCTGGCCCATCATAGTTTGCAAGATCAACTTTGAAGGTTTATAATTTGAGCTAGAGAACACTTCAAGAATCCAAATCTTTAGGATAACTTCTTGACACTATAGAAAACATTTCCATGAAAAAATTTGACCTCAATTGTCTTTCCAAATACCTACATTAAATTTAAAAACTTTTTGGTTCATTCATATCTACATGATGTCTAGTGATGGTCTGGCTAAGTATAGAAACTTAATGAACTTCTATCTGAGAGGCCAACTTTGCACCTACATATCTTTATCGATGCTCAACCTCATGACCTAAAATTTGAACCATATGATCTCCTTTCATAATTAAATCCATCCATTTATCAATATGGTCATAAACCCTTCACATGTGTGAAATATGATGTCATCAATATGCTTACTTAGTCTAATTTTCCACAAGACCAACTAGGCATAGATGACCATAAGTAGGAACTTAATGAACACCATGCATTCCCATAAGCACTTCAAGAACTCTTGACACCCCATAGGACCTATAAAAAATATCTCATCATCTATAACATACATGAAATTCCTATCTAAGCATATAGTAAATATACATGCTTACATACTAGGCTACTAAGCCTATGCTAACACACTGTTCACATGTTTATCTTATTTTCTTGACGTGAAACCACATCAACATTATATATACAATATGATAAGCCTCAAATAATACTTACCTTATCTCATAGACATCCAAATCATTCCTTGCACAACTTCAAGCTCAAACTCATCATCATCATGACATCACCACTTTGTCATTACCTTTGACATAAATGCACACATGACATTAATCTTTGACATCAATAAGTTCATTAAACACATGAAGGGGCATGATATTAAATATAACTCCTTCATTAACAATACACCTCTTATCATGATAGTCATTGATGGAGGTCTTAATATAAATAGAGAACCAAGCCCTTTTTACAAGAATTGAAGCGTCTAGCAAAGAGGTAGGGTCAAAAGAGAGGATGAGAGGGTGAGGATGCTTGTATGCATAAAAGTTGAATAAAAATTCAAAATCATCCCATAAGGGGCCCTGATGAGAGAGACCAAACTCATCAACGATGAGGCCCCTTTAGTCAGGGCAAAGGCAAAAAAGGTCCCAAACGGAGATCCCAACTGAGAGGCCCTGTAACTCCTCTATGATGGATTATGTATGTTTCATATCCTATGGAGGGATGTTTCATTAAAAATAAAATCTAGATTTGGGATTTCCTACCCCCATGTGTTAGACAGGAGGCCCAACACCAATAGTCTCTCTAGTAGGTCAGTTACTTGATTTGAGTGCATGTTGACAAATCACTCATACCCAATAGAGGTTATGTCAACAGTATTAATGACCTTGATAATCTCACACTTATATTTCCATCTCAATTCAAAATGGGAAGAAGATTAAAAAAAGGTTGAATAACAAGAAGGGGAACAAGGAGCCTTATCCTTCAATTTATTCTTCTTCTTCTTCTTATCCTTGTCATGGTCAAGCATAGGATACTTGAACACATTCAATTTAAGGTTGGTTTCACAATAGGATAAATTTGAGATGGAGGTAAAGCTTGTGCACCAAAATTTTGGGTGGCACAATTGGCATCATTGTTTCCATTCATCTGACGATAATTACAAAACTTGGTTGGGTCATAGGGAAACATCATCCATTTTTTTGCTATGCTTTATTCATATTCATTATTTTTAACTAGAATCTTGATCAAAGAATTCAAATCATAACTATTCTTCTTAACCTTCTTCTCAAGAGGAAAATCATTAATACCTTCATCGGTCTCATTATAATTACAATCACATGATGAGGATGACTTTTGGATTGGTACAAGCCACATGCCCATACTCACCTTAAATAATTTAATCTTTATACACTCATTAATAGATTCATCATATGAGGTGGGTCCATGTTTTAGGACCTTAGGTGAACCTCCTACATCAATGTTCATGTGAATATATCATAAAGTTGATCATTTGAAAACCTTGTTATACATGTATGGATGGTTGAACATAACCTACACATAAAATCAAAGTTTGAGTCACCCTTAGCCTATGTCATGGAGATAATTTATTTGATGTGATGGTTAAAGGGTGTTGAGATAGATAAGTACTAGATGTAGTCATTAAGAAGTAGCTAGAAACTAGAGAGAATCTAGAGGTAGATTCTAAAACCAAATAAGAGATTTGGCTCATAGAGAATGAGAAAAGAGCTTCAACATCATGCCTTCATCATGTTCCCAATATATACATGCCATCATGAATGTTGTAATATGATATATGGGATTGGATTCCTCATTCCCATTGAACTTAGGAAGTTTATGGATATGATTTGGAAGGGGAATAACATGTACCCAAGGGGCTAGATGATTTTGATGGATATCCTTGTAGGAATGGTTGATAATGATATGGTAATGAGATATAAGAGGGGTATCATGATGGTAATGATGTTACCTATGCCCATATAAATGATCATAACCATGGTCATAAAGAGGATGATGCCAAGGTGGTTCCAAATTAAGAGGACACTCATGGTGAAAATAATCTCTACCATGGTGTGGGGAATAACCATGGGAAGGGTAACATTTCCCATTGGGATTATTGGAAGACATAACATAATCATGAAATTAGACATGATGATCAAAGTCTCCTTGATGCTAGTCATACACCATCAAATTAGAGTCAGTTGGCAAGTTTTGAAACTCTTGATTGGAATCTCATGGAGCCCTAGTTTGTAAGTGGTGATCAAAATCAATACCCTCATCAAAAAGTCTAAAGTAAGGGCTAAGTGGATGGGAAGAATCTTCATGATGAAGATACCTCACTGAGTGGTAGTACTTATGATGCATAATATAGATATGAGGGTATTATTTTTATAGATTCTCTTACTAAGAAAGAGGTGGGGAAATCACACAAGAACTAGTAGAGGCACTTAAAACTAAATGGGTGAAAGCTCACATTCCCCATTGGGATGATGGGAAGACATAACATAATCATGAAATTAGTCATGTTGATCAAAGTCTCCTTGATGCTAGTCATACACCATCAAATTAGGGTCAGTTGACAAGTGTTGAAACTCTTGATAGGAATCTCATGGATCCCTAGTTTGTAAGTGCTGATCAAAATCAATACCCTAATCAGAAAATCTAAAGGAAGGGATAAGAAGATGGGAAGAATATTCATGATGAAGATACCTCACTGAGTGGGATTACCTATGATGCATAATATAGATATGAGGGTATTATTATTATATATTCTCTTACTAAGAAAGAGGTGGGGAATTCACACAAGAACTAATAGAGACACTCAAAACTAAATGGGTGAAAGCTCTATCTCTAGAGGAAGAATGCCATTAACTCTTAGAGGGAGAAGGATGCACTTAATTCACTTGAAGTAATCTGTGTCAATCACTAATGATCTCACATAGCTCATTAGGTGCTAGTCATAGAAGGGGGTCCTTATTACCTTAAATGGGAGAATAAAACATGCCCTAAGGATGAGAAGAAGAATCTTCAAATCAATGAAGCTCAAACTAGTGAAAAGAAGAATGACTCCATTGGTTATATCCCTACCAATCTTTTTCCCTTTCAAATGCAAGAGGGTGTAGACTACCATGCTATGTCAAGGGAACCTCTTGGATCCTATAGTGTCTATCGTGTTCCATTGTATCCATAGTTTTCTCATGAATAAGTTTAGGGATGAGAACCCAAATCCAAAGGGATTAGTTTCCCATTTCCCAAGGGTGGGATACCTACCATGGATGCAATGAAGTAAGAGAAACATAAAAGAAAATAGAAAAGGAAAAATGATGGAGAGCCAATAGGGAGAATGATAGAATTAAAGAAGGATAAAACAACCAAGGTAAGAGCCAAAACACAACTAAAAGTAAAGCATAACAACCAATAGAGGGGAGTTAGCCAAGAGAGATCTAAATGGGATAGAAATGGTGTGAGACTATATGTTTCGTAAAATTGGGTGTGCTATAATGTAGCTCCAAGAATATAAAAAAAACCACTAGTGTTTGGCAGGGGGCATACAGGGTACTTAAACAAACAACTAAGAGGCTATAACACTCAAGGCTTATATAGGTAATAAGAGTTCTATAGTGGATATATAATTTGTCAGCTTACATTAAGATATAAATAGACTTGTAAACTAGGTTTGGGATAACATGATCAAGTTCACAAAGGACACCAATATATCTAGTTGATCTAACCATACTAAAGCAAGTAGCTAAGACTAGAGAAATGATTTCATATGAATTATAGAAATAATAATGCCAAATAAAGAAATTTAACAAATGATATGTAAAATTAGAATCAAAGGCACTTTCAGACCAAATGAAATATGTTTTAATTAATAAAGATGTTCTCAAGTGTTATATAATAAATGGGCTTTAATTCATCATTCATGGAATCATGTGCTTATCTAGTTTTCCAAGTTAGTTATAGACTCATTACAACTTGGTACAAACATAGTATGTTCCCATAGTTCTCAACATTTATCACTCTTTTACATTAGCATCAATTCATATAAAGCACAAGCCTTATGTTCTCACCCAAATTACAACAAAGAAAGAACTAAGGCCCATGCTAGGCTAGTCATGTCATGGTGAAACTCATCATATATAATACTTGGTCATACAAGAGAAGGATTTTGGTGGATCCAATAGTGGAATCCATTTTTGGGCTAATTTTGATGGTCTATAGGTGCAAGCCTATTTGGGGACTTCATTCTGGTCATCAGGGAAAAATCCTTTATTAAGCTAAGTCTAGCATCATATAAGCACTAGACGAGTAAAGGGGATGCTTTAACCTGAAGTCTCATTCTGAGCCCACACATCTAGCAAAGGTATGAACACAGGTGCATGGAATCTATAAACTTAGGTTATGTCTATTAGTTATGCTAACATCATCTTTTCCATAGGGATGACATTAATGACCCAAACTAAGAGCTTTCTAAGCTTAACATATAGATATTAACTTTATACCATTATAAATATTCAATTAATTACACATTCACTAATTATATCAAAGATAGGTAAACCATAACCATTGTATGCACTGCAACCTTTATTACACATTAATCAATATCCATTTAAAATAGAGTATGTTACATAGAAAATAGAGTAAGTATATCACTTAAGTTATTCATCTACCTAGAGGATCATAGGCAAGCTTAGGCATATACATTAAGGTCCTTAGTGGCATCCATGTTACTTTTCTTTCTAATAAAATCCATAACATTATATCCAAAGCCACTTCTATAAAGCATGGCTATGTCAAATTCATGTCTCTTTGTTTACTATCTCAAGTTTATTTCTATAGCATATAGGAGCATTTCCTACGAGGGTGGAAAGCACACTCTGGGTACTGATATGGAGCCCTAGTTGATCATTCTATTAGCTTCATTACCTTGCATCCCTTGCACTATGGTTACCACATGTAGCCACTCTTGAAGATGCCATGAAAATTTGGGTGTCAGTTAACTACCTACCAAATAGTGTAAGATATACATCAATTCCTCTAGTTAGTGCAAAAGATACCAGAATAGAAATAATAAAAATTAATTGCCTTGCATCAAGATGTATATTGAGTTGGCATGGATTTATACTTAGATGAAATAGGGGACAAAAATTACCCCATACAAAATTACTAGTCTACCCTTAGACTAGGTTACCAAATCCTATGGTGTATAGAACTCCAGTGCACTCTCCTTATGTTTTATGTTGAATTCCTCAAATCCCTTGATAAATAGCTTGATTTCCTTAGTGGCTTTATCTATCTCCATGGAGGTAGTGCTAAGTGAGAGAACATCAGTTTTATCTAAATCCTTTTTGAAGTCCCCCAGCCTTTCCTTAGCCTTTATAACTCCTCCATCAAGGATTGTTCCTTAATCACAATCCTTAGTCTATAAGATGCAAAAGAGTTATTCTAGGTTCTAATCCTAGTACTTTATTTATGTGCTCAGTGTGTTGACCTTCCCCATGATCTATGCACATTCATCCTTGCTTATAAAATATACCTTTGTCATTAGTTCTTCCTTTTCCTCTTTTTCCTACTTGAGGCACACATCAATGATTGATTCTTGATTGGAAAAGTTCATGAAGATGGCATTAGATACATATGAACCTTTTTGTAGTTTTGTGAAGAAGTATTCCACCTCTTTGGTCTTGGTATCTAGTTATTTTTACATCATGGTGCATGGGTCTTCTTTTTCTTCCTATGCTAGCTCTAATTTCAACCTGGGAAACATATGATCTAGTAGCACAAATAATTTTTCAACCTACAAGAGTTTTGATGTATCAATACCTATAAAAGGGAGGGTTTGACTATCTCTATGTGCTTGTCTAGATGTTGTATTTTGAACATCATGTCGTGTGATTCTTCTTTGGCATCCATTGTTATTTTCTTCCATTTATTCACCCTAACATCATTTATGATATTCTTTCACATGAATTCATTACCCATCTAGATGAGTGATTTCAATGACCTAACTAGGTTCATGGCATGGAGATTTATGATAAGGAAATCATTCCCCTCTTTAGGTTTATCCATGCCCAATATGTCCTTTTATGACACTGCAAAGTGAGGATCATATATGCAACTATCAAATGAAAAATAAATTTGTTTGTCCATCTTATTTATGGTAGAATCAAGGGGCATATATTAAAATATAAATTTGTGCACCCCTTCTATGCCTTCTCTCTAAGGCTTAACTCTTCTTCTGTGATGGCTAGCTCTATTTTCTCTTCTTCCTCTTCATTAGTGCTACCAATTTATTTGGTACTTTCCTTAAAGGTTTCTTCTTCCTATTATTGAAGTGATTCTTCTTTTAACTTTTCCTCTTTGTCCACTTCTTCTTCATGGGGTTTTTTGGTGTTAACCTATAGGTGTACTCCCTTGGCACTAGCTTTGCCTCCCTCCTACTTATGTTTCGTCTCCATGGCACTGTCCATTTATTTTTTTCAAGTCACCATCATAGCCTTTATTTTCTTTAGGCACCCATTCAATACTTGGGTATGCCTATTATGCAACTTTATCTACTTCACCAGTGGGGGCACTATGCACCTTCTCTTTTTCTTCCTCAACTAGTTTTGTGCTTATAAGAAACTCCTTTTTCTTCTCATTCCTGGACTTCTTTCTTTTGTCCTTCTCTAATGTGGATTTTTTCCTCAGCCACCTTTTCCTCATCTTTGACTCTCCCAATATCTTTTTGAGTTATACTAGCTTCATTTATAACCTTCTTTTTCTTCTCTATCATGAATGCCTTTATAATTTGTACCTTGCTTATTCCTAATTCCCTCCACACCTTTCTATTTTACTCCTTAGTTTATGGGGGTTGTATGAAGGTATATTTAGATGAGGAGCTCACTAGATTCTCTACTTCTCCAAGAATAATGGTAGTGCATCCTTAGAGGGCCTTTTGAACTTCCTCAACACTAGGCTCCTCTCCCACTCTTCCTAGACAATGTAGAATTTTATCCCTTCTTCTTATATCTCTTTCTATATATCTTCCTTCGTTTTCTCATGTATAGGCCTCTTCCACCTCCATTTCTTCTAGGTTTATTATCGACATTGTAATTGGCCCCTTATATTTCTTATTTTTTTGATTCTTACTAGTTGAATTAGTTTCTAATATAAAGGTCACATGCTTCTTCTTTGGACCTCAGAGTATTGCTTCTTCATTAGAGGTGACACTTCCCCTAATTAACTCTTGCATTTCTTCAAGTGTCTCTCCCCACTTTTTATGGGGATAATTTTTCTATGTCATTGTTACTGGAATCCCATCATCACCAATCTAGAGGGGGTGATCATCATCCTTCTTAGGGTTGATGCCCTTCTATCATGGCTTCAACTCATAATATAAATTGAAGATGTGCCCTATAATGATTTTTATCTAAAGGGGATAGAGTTATGTGTGGTCAGATTCATCCTCCTCATCCTTTGTTTCTTTTCTTCCTATGTGTACATACTAGTGCCACAAACTAATCCTTTCTAAATTTACAACCTTCACTAGGATATCCAGTTATTGCACATTTAGAATCCTCGTTATCTCATCCATAAAATATTTCATGAAAAATACATAAAAGTGTTTGAGATATCCCAAATGATTGTCATATATGAGTATAAAAATCACTATACATAAGTGTTTCATGATGGTGAAGGTTTTCATCCCAAACATGTGCTGGGGGGAGCTCTTTTGGGATGCACCATTCTATCTTGAATGCCTCAATGTATTGGACATTCCACCCCATTACTCATGTCTTATATTTTTGGGAAAATGAATTTAGGTAAGTAAAGTCCTAGTACTTTAGCACTTGGGAGTCTTTATGTGCATGAAAGACCCAGAGATTATATTCATCTCCATCAAGCACATCAATTTCCTCCATGACTATTAATATAGACATTGACCACCATTTGAAGTTTTTCCACACCTTGTGACACTCAAGTGAATTATTTACCATATATTTAGTAATGAATTTTTCTATATTGAATTTTACCCTTTGTACCATGTGATGGGTAATACATAAGCAGGTCTTACTAATGTTCAACCATCTCCCACTAGGGTAAAGCTTAGAACTCACTAGGCATGACATGATCCTCATACTAAGGTCCTTTATATCCTTTATTAGGAATGAAAATCCTCATTTGTAGTAACCAAGGACTTTCATGACCCTCTCTACTTATACATCATTCACCATTATTCAATGGATTTCTACACTAGAGTCTAGGAGCCTAGTGATTCTACTAATCAGGTGTGTCTATATCTGCATACGCTTCCTTACAAAGTAAAATCAATCTTCATGGATACATGAGAGGAAGAACTAAATAAGTTCCTATAACTTACCAAAACATGGAAACTCATAGAGTTGGGTTGCATTGGTTTTTAGAATCATGTCTCAAATGGAGATGTCAAACAATATTAGGCCCACCTCAATATTTGCTCCTGTGTCAACCACCTAGTCTTGGTTGAGATCTTATACATTATCTAATGTACGGTGTTTATATTATTTAAAACTATAGGTGTGTATAAAGGACACATAATTTTCCCCTATCAACACCTCCATGGGATATTGTAATTCCATATATTATTTTTTAGTGAGTGCCTCAAGATCAACCTTAAAGATGCTAACCCCTTCCACCAGCTGCACCCTCTTCTTTGTAGTGGTTGTTTCTATTAACATTCATGCCCTCTTGGCATCATTTTTCACCTATGGTATACTATAAATCATTTATTTATTCCCCATTTAGAATTAGCTAGTATTGAATCATGGTCTATTTATCTTGCCAAAACTTATAATGTTTCTTAGCATTTCTTCACAGTCATTAGATCTAGAACTATGACTTTAGCTCTTGAGCTTTGTTCATTGTTAATGGCAACATTAGTGTCACTCAAATTTTATACTATCTAGTTTTATAGTAATTCTCTCTTCCCATTCCTCTATTTCAATCTCAAATGAAATGCAATCTCCTCTCCTATTCATTCATTCTTGTTTGGTAGTTGTGGGTGCTTAGGGTTTCACTTTGGTAGCATTTTCTCACTTTGGCACTGGTTCAGCTTTGGCTCTACTCTACATTTTTGGTTCAAATTCACTTAAGGTTCATTACTTAAACCAAGGCATAATTGACATATTTATACCTTAACTTCAAATAACCTCTCAATTATAGGTGAGCAATGGCATAATAGTGCCTAGATTAATTGAAATCCATTAAAACCCATGAAATCCATGAAAATCCACTACCGTATTTGTATTTAATGTGGATCTTTGTGCCTCTACCATCACTGTAATAAATTTTCTAAATGGTATTTTTTGTGAAGTGATAGGTGTTTTCAAATAGTCACTTCCTACATATCTTTGGGTAGATACCAACTTATCTAGATGATCTTCTCCCTATACTTCATTGACCTTGTCATAACCTTCACCCTTATTATGTAACCTAGGCATAGTGCTTCACATTCACATAATTCAACTTCCTTGGTTTTATCTCCTCTTTTCCTATTTTTCTTACTTTAAAGTGCACTTCCATTCCTTGGTCGATTTCTTGCACTTTTATCTCTTACCTTGGCCTCTCCTACCCCATAAAAATTACTACACTAGTCCTCTAGTGCTTCACTTTCTAGGTTTATTATGTACTTAACATCTTGTGCACCCATTTTTTATCTCTTGTGAACTATCATTATGTGTGCCTCCTTTTTTCATTTGGTACTCATAGTTATCCAAGTCTGGTAAACTCCACACACTAAAAAAATTAGGTGTCTAGCCTCAAGTGATTAGAAGGCATCCATGCTCAACTCACCTAAATAGAGTTATACATGGAAACACTAAAATAATTATCCCATGGGCCAAAAAGTGCCTCACTTATTCACTTATTATGACCTAAAATAACACAAAACATAATTAAATATGTATATTGTATCAAAATTTATTTTGGTTAGAATAATATAACTAACTTTTGACTGGGAAGTCAGTGTCCTGATGGTGCAAGAACCATTCTATTGATTATAAGGCTTCAATTAGTTACCATTGAAATGACTAGGGAGCATTTCACCTGACAACATGCATAGCTTGCATGTGCTTGTCTCCAATATGTTTTAGATGACATATGGGCCTATCCACCTAATTTGTAGTTTTCTTAGGTACTTGAGGTACTTGGAGTCATAGATAAAGACTAAGGCTCCTTTAGTAAATACCTTGTGATTGATATGCTTATCATGCCATAACTTTTGGCATGCTTCTCTACCTACTGGCTCCATCTTGTTTGGGTGTGCACCTCATCCAAACACTCCAAGTCATTTAGATATGCACTCAATGATTCTTTGTCATCCAAACTACCATACATGAAATGCATAATTGGGGCACCATGAACTCTATTATTAAAACCAACTCTATGCTAGATACTAGTTTAAATGGTGTAGCCTTGTTTATGTGCTTATAGGTAGTGAGGTAGGCCCAAAACACTATGGACACTCAATCATCCCAATATTTGTGACCAACATCATATATATTCATGAGTTACATTACCAATATCTTATTGAATACCTCAATGGTAGCATTCACTTTTGGATGATAAGGCATTATCTTATGGTATACCACCATTTATTCAATGAACAAGATCTACACAATTTTATTGATGAAGTATGTGCCACTATTTCTAGTTAGAATAAGTGGGCACCCATAAAGAATAATAATGTTCTCCCATATGAACCTTATGGTTGTGACACTTGTGTAGTCTTTGGTTGGTGTTACCTTGGCCCACTTGGTGAAATAATTGGTGGTTGCTAGAGTATACTTTACGATTGCGTGCCTTGCTATGAGAGTGATTGGTCCAAAAAAATCAATGACCCTTTTTTCAAATGGCACCTAGGAAAGAATGGGAATGAGAGGAATTACATATTTTTTGTTGATCTTTCCTATGCATTGATAGATGTCACATGAATTCATGTAATCTTTTACATCCTATAATAGAATTGGCCACCACAACCCTTATTGTAGTACCTTCCATGCTGTAACATCTTCATGACAATGGCCTCTTGTTATCCCCTCATGTACTTATTATAAGACAAATTCCCCTTTTTATTCTAAGAAACATCAGTGTAAGACTTTATCTTGGATTAATTTTTATAGTTCCCTACTAATGATCTAAAAGAAAGCAATGAAAACTATGAGTTATTTCTTCTCTTTGGTTATCATAGTCTGGGGCACATATCCAAATGTTAGAAAAGAGGTTATCTCCACCAAGTCCTAAAATATGTGATGGACCCTATAGAGTTACATTTTTATCATGTCATCCTTAATAGGCACTATTACATTACCAGAGTTGATGTGGGATAAATGGTATGGGCATAAGTTCTATTTTCTAGGCTTTAGAACAACTAAAAATTAGAATTATTGAAATAGAACTATCTATCTACAAATGCACCCATGGATAGTGGGCTTATTCACAAGGTAATTAAGCACCTCATAATCAGTAAATAAGATGAATGGGGTTGCCAATAAGTATTTACTAAAGTTATTTAGGGTGTAGACCATGTTCAGTGCCTCATGCTTAGTTGTTATATAGTTATGTTATGCTTAGGTCAATTTCTTGCTTACAAAGGAGAATGAGATGGTCTATTTTGCCTTCATCAAGATGTGCTAGAATGACACCAATTATAGAGCTATATGCATTGAAATGGATTTATATTTAAGTTATCTAGTCAATAATTGTTGTATTGATACACTAGTTAATTTGAGATTCATAGTTTGAAAGGCATCTTCTTACACTGCACCCTAATAGAATGGGTCATATTTGCACAAGATATCCTCTAGTTGTGACACAATATTTGTATAGATCCTTATTAATTTTATATAGTATCCATAATTTCCAAGAAATTCATGAATGTTTTTCTATGTGGAAGGGGTCTGGAGCTAAATGATTATTGCATTTTTCACAAGATCGATGCCCAAACCATCTTTATAGACTATGTGCATAAGCAATGTGCCAAATGGTGTTGTGAATATGTACTTATTGAGGTTCAAGAATATATTTAACTATATACACCATTCAAACATGAGGCAAATTTTTTCATAATGGTCCCTTATGAGCCCATACATAGTCTATTCATCTAAATATACTCAAAAAAACTTGTGAATGAAATCCTTAAATATAGTGATCACCACTCTTGAGAACATGAATGGAAAATGTTTGAGTCTAAAGGGCATAATATTATAGTAAAAAAAACCCCATTATGTTGTAAACATTATTTTGATCTTGTCTTACTCTTTAATCTAGACTTGATGGTATCCTAAGAACCCATCAGTGAAAGTGTATATGTCATAGCCTACGATGTTATCTAGGACTTCATCGATGAATGGAGTCAAGAAGGTGTCAGTGATGTTGGTGGCATTCAATAAGCTATAATAGATGTAGATATATTTTTGCCCATAATTATTGATGGTTATAACCATGTAGATCACCCATTTATATTATTACATAGGGTAAATGACACCTATGGCCAACATTTCATAAATCTCCATTTTAATGTTGGTGTGGAGATTGGGATTCATTTTGTAAGTAAATTCTTAATAGGTCTTATACCATCAACTATATTTATACTAATTTTACCAAGGTATGGGTGGGTACCATTAATATATTAATAATTTCAATGGAACAAGTATTGGAACACTTTTAAGAGATCCACAATTCATTTTAGGTCTGCATCAGACCAATATGTACCTAAATATCCATCTTCAGTTCCCTTTCTAAACTGATGTCTACCTTGGTAGTTTTAAGTAGTGTGTGACAAGGTTAATTTATTTCCTAATTCAAATATTCAAATTTCATACTATCCTTAGTTTTTCTATACAAAGATGAGTAGGGCCTTCTTCATTGAGGGCACTATCCTCCACTTAGTATACTAGCTTCTTTTTTCTTGTCAAGTTTTTCCATTTTTACACCTTCCAAATATCATTATCTTCATCACATGAGTTTATATTGAGAAATTTATCTTCAAATAACATCAATATCACAAAACCTTTCTCCTTTAACATATCTTGTAGGCACTCCTCTAGGAATTTGGTGTCCTCAAATACTACCTTTCAAATTACTTACAATGGCTCAATCAATCCCAGGTTTTGTGAAGAAAAGGATATGGTGTATAGGAAATAATCCTTAAGTACATCCCAATTTATTATTTTATGGTATATATAATTAAAAACATACCATGCTCATACCCACATCCTCCTAAAGGTTCTATAGAAGGTATGTATCCATAGGATCTTTGGGGTGTTTATGCTGCAATCAGTCCATGTTTCTTTACATAAGTGCACATGCCCTATAGGTTCTGAGTCATTAGAATAAGTAGATATGTATAGGTACTCATTTATTTTCTTTAATATAGTAAATATAAATACTTTTACATCTTTCCAATCTAGAAAGCTAGGCTTCTGTGATAACTACCAATGAGCAACATTGATCTAGAAATTATACACTAATGTACGCATCTTATCTACCTCCTTTAGAATACTTTATTCAAGGTCATGGACATAATATTTCATAATTTTTATCCTCTCATATATTAGGATTAATTTTTTTTTCATTACGTAGGTGAATTAATCTCCCTTCTATTTATTGCAAGGGACCCATCTTTTTGAAGTGTGATCAATCTAGACCTAACCAATCCTCTTAGATTTTGGAACCTTCATGCATACTAAGTGGCACTTACAAATAGTGGTTTCATAATATTGTTATACCCATTGATCATAAGAAACATCAGTGGTGTCGAAGGTTAACTGACCATCTTCCTAAGAAATCACTCCTTGATCATTGGGGTTGAGAGTCTTGGTGCTTTACACCATGATGTTATATATATGGTTGATCTCATCTTCAATATTAACAATTTATACATAGAGGGGTCCTTGGTCACTTGAGAGTGGTATAAATACCCTATGCTTACCATTTTCAAAGGTCATATAGTGTCTCTTAAAACTCGTATCTACATTATTTTCATAGTACCATGGCCTTCCCAAGAGTGCTAGATAATTGTCTTATTTTGCCAACTGAATCACCTCAAAGTTGGCATGAAACTTGGCATCCATGTTATCTATAATGGTGCTCTTTAGAATTCAAATTAGTTGTTATTGGGTCTTATTATCCATAAAAAGTAGATGGGGAGAAGGCCTCAAGGCTAGCCTAACCATCTTCTCCCATGTGTTCTTGATTAAATTATCGACCTCAATGCCTGTGTCCACATAGAACTCAAATATATACCATCCATAAATGGTAAAATTTATAAGGATTTATTGATCATAGTCTACATTTTTTGTATGCCTTACTTCTCGCACCTACTTCATGTGTGGTGTAATGACTTTAACTAGATTTTATCCTACATGCTGCAAGAGTAAATTCTTTAATAGGGCTAGTATTCTTTCCATCTATAAGATCCATAAGATCTCTATTAATTGTTGTATATTAGTCTCCTTTCTATATTACTTCTTGAGAGAGTTGGTAGCCTGTGCTTTAAGGTCTCATACTAGTTGGAGTTTCCCTTGTAGGATTTGATTGATGCTCATGGCTTGCTACAAAACATTTTTCTAGTGCATAATGTTTGGGTAAGGTTTGGGTAATGTTTAGCTTTTAGTTTAAGATGTGTGATGTGCTTATTGTGACTTTTCTCTCCATATTATTGGCACAATTTAGCATTAGGACAATTATAAACTTAGTTATGAATCCAATACAAGTAGTTACCTCCAATTTGGCTATTTATTTGTGGTTTTATTACACTTTAAAAGTACACTTCTCTACCTTCATCTCATGCCTAATCATTCTTATGCCCTTGTCTATGCTAGTACATCCCTAGGTTATCATTTTATAAAATTCAAGGTATTCTTTGACTTTATGTGTTCCTCATCAATAACCACATATAGGATGTGTAGGTAAATTGTATTGATAATATTATATGGAACCACACTTGTAACATGCACATATGGGTACCTTACACTACCAAATCCTCTACCTCACCCTTGGGCACCTCATTGCATTCAATATCCTACATTTTGTTGGCCATAACTTGAATTTACTTGATTATCTTGAACTCTGACTACTAAAATGGCTTGCCATTCACCTCTTACCATGTTCTCATCAATCACTCAGTAGTTAGATGTGGTATTAGTGTAAGTGTCACACAAATGATAATATATGGTTGTGTTAACCTAACTACCACATTGAAATAAAGGGTAACTATGAACATCATGCATCTCGTGATAAACCTCATAGCTTAGAATCAATGTGTGTACATTCTTTTAAGTGAAGTTATTCTTGTTATGTCCTTTCATTTTATAATCATTGTACCATAACTAACTCTGAGTCCTTAATTTAATATTTTAAGGATAACCTATTAAAATAAGATCATGTGATTATCCATCACAACCTTAGCCTAATCCTAAACATGGGTACCATGGCTCTACTCATGACATGATTCTCATAGTTACTTTTCATCCCTTATAGGATGAATCCCCATGGTCGTTATCACTTAAACCTCTTTCACCCATATTTAACCTTTTTATGTTTCATAAAGGAAAGCCTTAGGCCTATATAGACTTTTCCATGTCTAAAAACAACACAAAAATCAATTTGGGATATCAAATATCAGTTGGGTCATCTCTAGCATTTTAGACTACTCCCTTTAAGGACAACTGCTCAAAACCATCACAATTACTTAAAAATGTAGACTAGTCCCTTAAAGGACAACAATTAGAATTTATAAATTCAAAGCTTATACCACTCCCTCAAAGGATTGGTAAGTCAAATTTGTCAAAATTAATCACTTGGAAGCTTCCTACATAGATCAACTTCCCAAACCTATCAAGCAAAAGAATAAAAATACCCCAAGTCAAATGTCAAAATTCAAAACAAAATAATCCCAAAGAAAGTTACAATCAGCTTTCACAAGAGTCAAAAATGGATACTTTCCACATTGATTAGTCTAAATTAAATAAGAGGCATGGACTTCTCTATAATTGTTCTTAGATCACCTAAAATAGGGGTAAGCCATCCCCACAAGAAGGTTAAACCATCTATCCATTAACCTTTTTCCTATCATCTACCTCTCTTTTTACCTTCCAAATCTAGGGATTTTGAGCTTACTTGACACTACATGATCAAAATACCTTTTTTTTAAAATGAACTAAAAATAACGAAAAGAATGAATGGGATTTATGCTCATAAGCCTACCCATCTTTCTAGTATGGTCTTTGTCAATAGAAGTATATAGCCACGTCTTTCTACTTTCATGACTACTTGTAAGGTGTATGTCTTCCCATTTTGAGTCATTAAAACCCCCAACCACCAAATTTTCACCCTTTTACCCAAACCAAGTGGTATACCAATTTGGGGTAACCAATTTGTGTACCACCCAACCAACCAATATCATATTTAAGTAACCACCCCACCAAAACTATACACCTATCAGAGAGCACCTTATTCTCTACCAACCATACACCTATCTAGTAATTTATTCTCCATCCAACTAAATGACCTCAACCTTGGTCATTTTGGCCTAATTTTCACACTTTTTGTGACCAACCTTACCTTGATCATTTTGACCACACTAACTACCTTTCCATACTTTACAACTTTGCAACCATGTGCTATTTTTGCACATCAACCATTTAGGTGCCTCAAAGAATGACCCATTTATGGTCTTGACACATGTAACCTATTCCATTTTCACAAGCTCACCCAAAATTTTCACCCTTGTGACTCCAGACACCTAGCCTAGAAGATGTCTTGTAATGAACTAATAGTAAGTATTTTTAGTTAGCTAGACATAGATGCAATCGACACCTCCATGAATGGGCTGATCCCAATGTTAGTGCTTTTGACTACCTCAGCTCTGAGTGTGGCTTCAATTGATTCACAGTGGTCTATGAATGTATTCATGAAAAATAACTCTTCTAAATGGTACTAGAAATCCTCCAATGAATCATTGAGCATCCTGGGAGAGTTGAATGTCATAATAAAGCTTTGAAAGGAAAGTCTTAAACCTTACATCATACAAACACAAGCTCTCTAAAATTCCTTGGTTAATATCCTTTAACATGATGATGATTTGTTATTCAAAATATGGTATGCCAAATTCCTTCAAGAATGTTTCTTTCAAGGTGCCATGGTCAACTATATCCTGGTTAGGGTTAAATTTCCTATACTAGTTATGGGCATTATCAAGTAGAGTTATCAAGAACTAGGTTACATGGTGCTCTAACTAGGCTATGCCTTGAGTGCACCATTATAGTTCACACTTTAGCACATGGTCTATGGAATTCTCACACCATGATACTATGGTAAGTGCATAGTCATATCATAATAGATATGTTGTAAGGGGAAGCTCAAATTTGCACTCATGTTTTGTGTTGTCAATCTAGCACCCAATGGTTTAGAGGTATCCTCATTCAAATCCTCATAAGGAATAACTTGTTCAATTACAAACTTATACTTGAAGTTTTAAAAATGGTCAAAGTCTATGTTGATAACAAGATTATTTATCATTATTCTTATTTCACATGGGGGATCTAGTGCATGAGCTTATGTTATAAGTTCAAAGGGGTAGGTGCTTCTAGTACACATTCAATCACCAAATTATGTATGTACCTAAGTAATTATATACCCATCAACTTTTGAGCTTGATTTATGGCTTCATGATTTCTCTCCTCCTCACACTATTACAATTTAAGAGATCCTCCCCATGCCATTCTCACTCACTATGGGTTCTCTCAGCACTTACAGGGTCTAAATATTCCATCAACCTATGCTATATCTTGTTATAATTTTATCTCCTAATCTCTTAGGTGTCAATATTCTTATCCCCTTCCATTTCACTTCACTTACACATCTCCTTGGCCTCGTTGTGTTATTCATACATGAAAGGACTTTATCCTTCCATTCTCATAGTTTTAAATCCATAATACACCATTAGTTTCTTGAGTCATACGCTGAAATATTTCACAAATGTTCCTCTAGGTTCATGCAAAAACTGATACTCTACTTCTTCAAGTTAGGAGTATGTAGAAATAACAAACTCAAGCATGTAACTATTTAATGCTTCTTACCATAATTTATCTACTGCTCTAGTCTAAGTAGCATCTAGAGTCTTAAGTCTCTCTAAGTGCTCTTTCATCCACTCAAGGTGTTATCCATATCTTGATCATTTATGGGTCATATATGTATCCAACCATCAATAAGCATGCATAGGTAATTTACAAAATAATACCTCATATAGATCATCATATAAGTTATTCTAGAACCACTTCTGTATGTTTTGTCCTCTATAGGTTGGGTTATTCAACACAAAGCTTTCTTCAACCTATTTTAGCCATCACTGGATGTTCTCAAGGTAAAGTTAGAGCATACTTTTTTTTCACCATTATGACAATAAAATTCAACACAGGTCCTGATAATATAACCAAAATATTATAGAATAATTGGGTTTCAATTCATCATTTATAAAATCAAGTGCTTATCTCAATGTCCAAGTCAGTTATAGACTCATTAAAAATAGGTCAAACCATAGTATTTTCCAATAGTGCTCAACATTTGTCACTCTTAATTGTTGGAATTAAGTCACATAAGTCACAAGCCTTATGCGCTCACCTGAAGTGTAACAAAGAAAGAACTAGGGCCCATATTGGGCTAGTTGTGCCATGTTGAAACTCATCACATATAAGACTTGGTCATCTAAGAAAATAATTTTGGTGTATCCAATAGTGGAATCCATTTCAAGGCTAGGATTGTTATTCTATAGGTAGAAGCCTATTTGGGGACTTCATTCTAGTCATAAGGGTGCAAGCTTTTATCAAGCTAAGTCTAGCATCATTTATGCACTAGATGGGTGAAGGGGATGCCTTAACTTGAAGGCTCATTTTGAGCCCATGCATATAGTGAAGGTAGGAACAAGGTTCATGGAATTTATAAACTTAGGTTATTTCTATTAGTTACAGCGACATCATCTTTTACACAGGGATGCCATTAATGACCTGAACCAAGAGCTTGTTAAATTTAACATAAAAATATTGAATTTATACCATTATATCTATTAAATTCATTATAAATTAACTATATAATATATATTTAAACCATAACCATTTTATGTGATACAAAATTCATTAATAATTAATCAAATTCCATTTAAAATAGAGTATTTTCTACAAAAAATAGAGTAATCATATTACTTAAGATATTCATCTACCCAGAGGCTCATAGGTGAGCTTGGGCATATAAATTGGGATCCTTAGTGGTGTCCATGTTACTTATAATGATAATGGATTATATAAAATTATGTCTATATCCAATTCTATATAAATTCACTACATGAAATTCACATCACTTTGCTTGCTAGTTTGAGCTTGGTTTTATAGCACACAAAAGCATCTCCTTGCTAAGGTGAAGAGCACACATTAGGTGTTGAATGAGAACTTTTATTTATAATTCCACCAGATACATCACCTTATGTCCCTTATAATATTTTTACCATATGTATCCACTCTCAAATATTCCTTGAAAATTTGGGTTCCAGCATCACCTACCAGCTACTGCAAGATGTGCATTGATTCCTATAGCTAGTACAAAAGATACCAAAATAGTAATCATACCAAGTGATTTCCTCATGATGAGATGTTTGTTGAGTTGTCATGGATATTTAATTAAATGAAATAGGGGACTAAAATTAGGAAAGGTTTCAATATCATGACTAATCTAAGTTTGAGTTATCTTTCACTTTCAACACTATTATTTTCTAACAATGTAATTTTCTAGTTTATCAAGAGAAAGAGAGTATTTATGAACTTTGTATAGTTTGTTTTGTGTATGTATAATTATATTATTAAATGAGACATGTTTAAAAATATATCATGACATGTAATGGTAAATATTTAAATCAACTAAATTGTTCTTTAACCATATATGAATACAAGAAACTTCAAAAACTATTCTAAGCAATGCCCTAACAAGCTAAATCACTAAAACAAATCAAACCCTGTCATGTATACTATTAAAAAAAACAATAATTTGAATTTGAAAATAAAATTTCACTCATATAAAACTTAATATACGTGTGTATACTTTCAACCAACCTATTATCTAAGTTAGGAAGCAAGAGAGGAAGAGGATCGGGTTGTGTGTGAGTTAAGTCCAAACTAAGAGCCAAAAACTAAGGAAGAGGTGAAGTAAAAGTTCTAAATATGTGTGAGAGCCAATGAAATGAGCACAAAATATAGGTGAAATGGAGTCTTTAAGGATAAAGGAGAAGCCCATAAGCTCTAGGAACACTATAGAAGGAAATTTGAATTGCCAAGATAAGTTATAATAGAGTAGACAGATATTGTGATAACCAAGAACCAAGAGAGATTCAAGGAGGCAACCAAGCTTTGAGTGTGATGATCAAGAGGGAATATTAGATAAATAATTAGACATATAAGTCAAAGAGATCCCTAAAATTAATTAAAAAGAGTCATATATCTCAACCCTAATCTACTAAAAGACCAAAAATTAGCCATTTTTATCCATTTAGGTCCAAATAGGGGTATTTTTCATGAATTCTAGCTAGGTTTTAGCCTATGCCATTAATTTTGTGAAGGAAACATGCATCCTAGGCCATGGGGTTCCTCCCTAATCCATGGTCTATGTTAAAAAAATTTCTAGGGTGGTCAATGAGTCTCTAAAAGGCCCCTTAAAGAGTATGTCTAGCATGAGAAAAGACCAAGATAGACTTAGGATGTGTAGTAGATGATAATATGACCTGGGAAAGGTCCAAGCGAGTGGTGAATGTCTCAATATGGTATAAATAGGGATGTTATTTTACATATGATCCCATGTGTAATCATAGGGAGGAGTAGGGTTATGGGAATTATGATTACAAGTCTAACAGATGATTGTGTATATGCCTAGGGTTACGTTCAAATATAAGGGTATACAACTTAGGTACTCTAAGAGCCTCATATTTCAAAATTAAACCCCTTAGAACCTTTTTAATTATGTTTTATATTTTTATAACGTTATCCCAAGATCTTTAAACTCTATGCATTTCACTATCTTCCTCTTTTCAAAGCCAAGTATTCAACTGAATGTAGGTAGTTTATTGAAAGGTTTGAGTGCATATAGTTTCATGAATTCTTAAGTATTTAAAACCAATACCAAAAATTTTCAAATGATATATCTCATGTCATTAAGGTTCTTAGACATTACATTTCCATAAAACTCCAAACCTTCATCAAGTTTTACCTTTCAAGACCCATTTCTATGTTGGTTAGTTGTATGTGGCATTTGAATACCTCTACTATGTTTTAAAACCTTATGAATTTATCTCATAATTATATGAGTCTCCAATGAATCTATTATTATTTTAATGGTTTTTTATACTCCTTTCAATGTCTTGAATCCAAAACTCATGGATAACCCTATTCAATGCAAAATCTTTTCCAATACTATTGTAGGTAACTATCAGGCAGTTTGACTATATTTAATATTAGATTGGGCATTTTACACTACCTTTTTGATACCAAATACCTATATTTATCAATGCCTAATCAAGATAAGTCTCTTTTTCATTTCATTACAACCCCATAGACTATTTTGGGTCTCTCAATATAGTCACAGTCTTGTAGGTGACATCTTAGGCTAGTTAGCTTGTCAATTAACCTTAAATCTAAGTGATTTGAAAGTATTTAGTGATCCGATACAATTTTAATATTTAATGTAACATGTTTTCATGCCTAGATACATTGAACTTAAATGTTGACACCATGGAATTACATTGAGTTACAAACCTATAGACTATACAAGGTGAGGATTGTCTACAAGTTTAGAAGTTTGAGAAGTGAAACATGAATAGTATGGACTAAAATACCATTGTTTCCATCCATGAACACATAAAAAATGAATACATAGCTTTTAAAATCTATAAAAAATGTATTCAAACTCATCAAAAAAACTAAATTATAGACACATAAAACACATAATCCACAAAACTAGAATGAAGAAGTGGCCTTTTGGGACTTGTATGGAATAATTGAATGATAAATAAACTATGAATGGATTTATATAGTATTTTATGCCTATTAATAACTAATTAAATGAATTTAACCACTTGAAGAACTCAAAAACATAGTAAAACATGATCGTCACTTCAAATTTCTCATAAAAGAGACTTTCATTTCGAAAGGACTATCCAAACATGCCACCATGATGAATAAATGTATTTGAGGAATCTAAATACATATAATATCACACTCTAACTTATTTCAAGGAGCCATGAAATAATAGTTTGTTATGGAGTTTCTCTAAACGTAGCCAATGGGATTTTGAGCTCTCAAAAAGTAGTATGGGATTTTAGTGATTTTTCATAAAGATAATAAAACCAATACAATTAATAATGAAACAAATTGGAATACCATAGGGTTCTCAAAAAATTTCCAAAATCTTATCTCCAAACTCTACATGTATGGCCTGTACCATTTGCTTAAAGTTGACCTTCACTAGCTTATGAAGGGGATGATTAGAGAGAAAATGATATGTGTGAAACTATGGATCTTAAAAATTATTCCAAATATGGTTTATAACCTTTTTAATGTTAAATTATGATTTTAATTTATTTTCAATTGTAAATTAATTACATAGGTCCATATAACTTCTCTTAACTCCTCAAAGTGGTGTTGAATTCTAATAAACTTACTTTTCTGATTCTTATAATAGGTGTGATAGTTAATTAACTAATCCCAAATACTTTTAATGTGTATTATATTTTTTTTATCTTTGGGGAAACTTTGACACACATAAAGTTATCCAAAAATCCATTTTTTCTCATTTTTGACACCTTAGAGCTAGCAAATGGTCTTCAAGCTTTCCAAAACTTTATGAAACATTATTAGAAGATGTTTAAGACATAAAATTACATGAATAAACCCATAATCACATATTAATTTTTTTTTCAAGGAACCACAAATGACCCTTTTTTACTTAGGAGACCTAAATAGACCAAAACACATAAAAGAGACTTACCTTAATCTTTCCAAATTTACCTTAATAAATGATAATAAGGTATTTTAGACTCAATTAGGACCTCTTAAATCACCTAAGGTTCAATTTTTTTCCTATATTATTCCTATTTTGATCTAGTGGTAAAAATTGGATAAATAATTGGTGACTCATAGGGGTAGCATGCTTACTATGCTAACTAGACTAATAGCCTTATCCTTCCATTGGGTTATGGAGTCAATTGCACTCTATGAAAATAATATCAAACCTTGAAACTTGACCAACAAGACTAATTGATTATCTAAACAACACAAAAAATGAAGACACACATATTATTGACCATTTTTTGCCCAATAGGCCAAAAATTGGTCCCCATCTTCCCCTGCTATTCTAGGCCATTTCATTTTTTGATTTTACACAAGTCCAGAATTTATATAGACTCTACAGGTCTATTTCTACAAACTCTATAGGTGAAGTTTCTATAGACTCTATAGGTCTATTTGTACGGACTCTATAGGTTAGTCTTTTGGTGCATGAAGAATCAGTTCAAAAAGTATTGGGTTTTACAAGGCTTCTTCGGGCTCTTGTCTAAAGAAAATCACAAGGAAGGTTGACATCATTGAACCATTAAACCATTGAACCAGTTCAATGTGTTGGTTCAATGCATTGGTTTAATGCTCAGTTTAAAGTCTCGGTGCACAGTGTTGAACCGTTGAACCGGTTCAATGGATTGGTTCAACAGTTGGTTTAAGTGGGAAAAGTTCAAAGGCTTAGTTCAACAAAGGAGTGGCACACAATGTTGAACCATTGAATTTTTGAACCATTGAACCATTTTTTGGTTTAATGGATTGGTTCAATGGCTTGGTTCAAGGGGGCCTCCCAAAGTCGAAGGGCAGGTGCCCTTGCGGAGGGTAGTTCTAAGTCTAAAATCCCTTGCGGAGGGCAAGGAGCACTTTCAAGGTAGATGAAGGAGTTCAAAAGAATGCATAAATCTTAAGGATGAATTATTTTGGACTTTTTGTCTGAATTAATTCCTTCAGACAAAATTTTTGAAGGAATTTAGAGCAAAGCTACAGCCAAAGAACCTGAAGACAAAACAACAAAAGACTGAGACAATTCTCATGGACTTTTGTCCATGAGAAAATTGTCTGCAGAAAAGGTCTGCAGGAAGAAATCCATAGAAAAATCCCATAAAAATTTGCCAAGGATGGTGAAGTCCCATAAACCATCAATTTTAAGGAGACAGACTAGCCATTGGGTATTCAATTTCAAGGTGACCTGCGTGAATGTCAATTTTAAGACAGTGGAATAGCCATTTGCTTTTGAATTGCCTAAGCACCAACCATGAAAAGAGCCCAAGGAATGTAGTGACCCACCAAAAGATCACCCCTGAGGGCTAAAAGAGAAGGAGACAAAACCAAGATGAGACAAGGTGCATAAAAAGACAAAGCATCCAAGTGGCAAGAGGAGATGTCAACTCAGGGATTTATTCTTATAGTTGGAACATCGCTTGCCAGGCAATTACCAAATGGTGCAAATAGTAGACAAGCCACATAAATGATTTAAAGGGAGAAATTTGTTCATAGAGAAAAAGTGTGACTTGTTGTTCCTCATTAAGGTTGGGACACCAAAGTCAAAGTAAGATCCGACAATCAGACGGCTTCCTCTTCCCAAGGTTTAGAATGCACATGGCCACTTGAAAAAAGAGTGCCAAAATCTTTCCCAGGAAACACCAAGTTCTCTTCCCCTCTTGCTATATATTTTAAAAATTCTCATTTGAGAAGGATCTAACTCTTTTATCCTTAAGGTAAAACTCTACCCAAAAATCTCTCGGGCTTGTAAGGCAGAGTTCTGCCAGTTTTTACCTTGAATCAGAACTTAGCTTTTTTACCTCTATCTGGACTTGCACTTTAAAGTATATGTCTATTTTATTTTTTTGTGTTAAGTCATTGTCTTTCATGCTTTCACAGATTGATCACAACATGTCTAGTGCATTGTGAAGTCTCCTTTTTGCAGGTCTGTCAGAAGTGTCTACAGGGGAATGTAGGTGCCTGTGAATAGGCTACCATCAGTGTGTCTGAGGACACATCTAGTAGTTTCTTCCTCCCTGTATTTCCATGAACCACTAGCTGACTATTTCATAAGAGCTTCCCACTTCATATGAAGTGTATGGGCACTTCTTTTTGGTGAAAAGTGTATATTCAAGTCAGGTGGGTCACATTTTCTAGTGTATTACCTTTTCCTTTTTAAGCTTAGGTTATATTTTTAGCATCTCTCTCTCCCTTTTCATCCCCCCTTTTTCATTTTATTTGTTAGTAGTAGGAGAAACCAGGGCCTAAAAGATACATCAGAGGGAACTAGACCTTATCTAGAGACTCTCCTCTCTAGCTTCGTTGGTCCCACAGGTGAGAGGGGAGTTTCCATTATTACATGTGGAAAGGCAAGAGCTTAGCTTCCTACCCCGAGTGTAATCCAATGTATCAAACACCTGGTGGGTACAACTAAGACAAGTTGTGTCCAAAGAGTTAAAGAATTTTTGGTGTGTTTTTAAACCAACCAGCCTTTAGAGGCTTTTTCATCAACACTAATGGTGACTTTGAGTTGAATTAGCGGGTTAAGCAGTCCAAGTGCCATCAGAAATCACATTTTTGTATGTATAATCCCATTGATAAGAATCATGGACTTTGTATTCCTTTGTATGATTTTAATCAAGCTTAGGATCTTTATGCAATCCCCTCAAGCAGCTCTCCTAGTTGCCCTTCAATGATAAGGGAGTTGGCGCTAGAGTTTGAGAAGTAGGTAATAGAAATAGATAGACTAAATGAGTAGTTGGGTTATCAACAGGAGCTGATGTACAAAGAGGCATGTTTGTCTAGGCAAGCTCAGGCCTTGCAATCTATGGAGGAGGTAGCAAAGTAGAGGAATCCATTCATGTAAGGTAGTTAGCCTTATGTGCCCCCTCCTATCCTAAAGAAAACCCCCTCTTGTACACTAAATCCTTTCTACTAGATGGCACTTGCTCATTCTAGCTCATCTGATGCATCAATCAACCCTGCTCTTAACCCTGTGTGCCTAGCCTTCAAGCATTAAAGGGAACTAGAACAACATCCCATTGAGATGAACCTTTTAAACTCCTTAGATCATGAATCTTCCTTTGGGGGGAGTATTATGAACCAGCACATCTCTCTCGAAACTGCTCCTACTCAACATGATGGTGCTGGTGACCTCCAAGAAAGACTCTTTCAGGATAATCAGGCTAAGCAAATTGAAGATTTAGAGGCTAAGATGAGACTACTTCATGAAAGAGAGTTAGAACTTCTAGACCTTATGGAGGAGCCCCAAGACCTTAGAGAAAACAAATTTGTTGCCTTTTCATAGGAGTAAAATTCCAATTTTGTGATCCTGAAGTGGAAGAAAATAGTAAAATCATGGGGCAAGAAGGAGGGGAAGATAGGTTTTGCTCAAAACCTTGAAGAAGATGAGGCTGCCCCTACTCATGATGATGATGGTGACCTCCAAGAAAGGCTCTTCCAAGAGGATATGGCCAAAAGAATTACAGAGTTGGAATCTAGAGAGAGATTCCTTAGCCAATATGTGATGGACGGTTAAGACCCAATGGCACATTCTATGTCTAAGCACACCCCCAAGAGAGATATCAGGCCACACCTAATATTGATGAAGTGCTAGCCAAGTGGAAGGAGGAGAATCATTCAATTCTAGCTCAAGGACTACCTCCTCTTCCACATTTTTTTCCACTTCATCCCTTCTTAAGGAGGAACCTATTCTGGAGAAGGTGAGTGAGGAGCATAAGACCCAATCTATAGTTTTCAAGGAGGCTATCATGAGCAATAATGAAGAAGAAATAATCATCAATGCTCCTTATGAAGACCTCATCAACAATGGAGAAGACACAGGGCATGCATACATGCAGATGTTCTAGCATTATGAGGAGGAACATAAGCATGGTGAGCTCTCTTCCCCTCTTTTTCATGAACTTCCTTGTTGTTTCGATGAGGAGGACTACTATGCTAAGGAGCTTGAGTTAGAGGAGGATCAGGAGAATATCTTTGAACATCTAGAGATCCTAATCTTAGAGGAGGAAAAGGAGAGGTCTGTCTTCCTTGAGGAAAGCCTTGAAGAAGAAAGTTTTAAATAGAGAGGTGATGTTCTATGGGATGAGAAATTAGTTTGTGATACCATTTCAGACATCACCATAGTCACCCTTCTTTAAAAAGGCCAAGAGGAAGTAGAGGATGAGTCTAATAGAGTCTTCAATGAAGCAGAAGGAAACGGGTCATACCATGATGCACTGTAAGGGAGCTATACATATCAAAGGGCTTATGGTGATGAGCCAATAGCCATTGATTTCTTGGTGAAATGCACCAGCATGAAGGACCAGCATTCAATAAGCATCTAGGAATAAATAGAGTATGTATATGTTGGAATAATGTTCAAATTTGATCCACTCGAATACCAGCCAATCTAGGTGACATGCAAGAGGAGTAGGTCACCAAATCTCCTCTTCATTCAGCCACTTGTCTGGCACTATAAGTTTCCTTGCTAGGAAGGAGACTTAAGAAGTTTTCCCTTTGATCCAGGAGGGAAGCAAATGTACCTAGTTAGTTGTATATAGTAGTTTGTTTTCAATTTTCTGTCTTGCTTTCCCTAAGTGCAGTTTACACAAGTAGTGTTTTTAGCCTTGTGTGCTTTCCTTTTGTCTGGGGTAAAAAGTTTCATGTTTGATTCTTGGATCTTTAGGCTATTGCTAACCTTTCTTCAGATTTTCATTTTGACTCTATGCCCAATAGACTACAAGGAAACTGGTCTCTAAGCATAGCAAGCATGCTTCCCTTGGGAGTCACCAATCTGTTGACCATTTTTTTCCCAACAAAAAAAAAATCGGTCCCCTTCTTCCCCTGGTGTTCTAGGCCATTTCATTTTTTGATTTTGCACAAGTCTAGGAATTTCTATAGACTCTATAGGTCTATTTATATAGACTCTATAGGTGAAGTTTCTACAGACTTTGCAGGTCTATTTCTATGGACTCTGTAGGTTAGTCTTTTGGTGCATGAAGAATCAATTTAGAAAGTGTTGGGTTTTAAAAGGCTTCTTCAAGATCTTGTCTGAAGAAAATCACAAGGAAAGTTGGCATCATTGAAACATTAAACCATTGAACTGGTTCAATGCCTTAGTTCAACGCTTGGTTTAATTGGCAAAGTTCAACTCTTGGTTCAATCGACTTAGTTCAATCAATCAATTCATCAGCAAGTTCATCGGCTTGGTTCAATGCATTGGTTCAACACCTTGGTTTAATCAATCAGTTCATTATATGGTTCAATGAGCTTGGTTCAATTCTCAATTTAAAGAGTCAGTGCGTAGTGTTGAACCGTTGAACTAGTTCAATGGATTGGTTCAACAGTTAGTTCAAGTGGGAAAAGTTTAAAGGCTTAGTTCAACAAAGGAGTGGCGCATAGTGTTGAAATGTTGAACTATTGAACTATTAAACCATTTTTGGTTTAATGGATTGGTTCAATGGCTTGGTTTAAGGGGGTGTCCCAAAGCCAAAAGGCAAGTGCCCTTGTGGAGGGCAGTTCTGAGTCCAAAAGCCCTTATGGAGGGCAGGGAGCACTTCGAAGGCAGTCGAAGGAGTTCAAAAGTGCATAGAAAATCTCAAGAATGATTTATTTTGGACTTTTTGTTTGAAGGAATTCCTTTAGACAAAAATTCCAAAGGAATTTGGAGGAAAACCTCAACCAAAGAACTTGAAGACAAAATAACAAAAGACTGAGACAATTCTCGCGGACTTTTGTCTATGGGAAAATTGTCCATAGAAAAAGTCTGCGAGAAGAAATCCACAAAAAAAGCCCACAAAATTTTTCCAAGGATGGTGACATCCCAGAAACTATCAATTTTAAGGAGATAGACTAGCTGTTGGGTATTCAATTTCAAGGTGATGACTGCGTGAATGTCAATTTTAAGACAGTGAAATAGCCGTTTGCTTTTGAATTGCCTAAGCACCAACCATGAAAAGAGCCCAAAGAATGCAGCAACCTGCTAGAAGATCACCCCCTAAGGGCTGAAAGAGTAGAAGGAGATAAAACCAAGATCAGATAAGTTACATAAAAAGACAAAGCATCCAAGTGGTAAGAGGAGATGTCAACTCAGGGATTTATTCCTGCAGTTAGAATAGCGCTTGCCAGGTGGTCACCAAATGGTGCAAATAGTAGACAAGCCACGTAAATGTTGTGAATGGAGTAGTTTATTCATAGATAAAAAACATGACTTGTAGTTCCTCATTAAGGTTAGGTTTCCAAAGTCAAAGTAGGAGCCGACAATCAGACGGCGTCCTCTTCCCAAGGTTCAGAATGCACATGGGCCACTTGAAAAAAGAGTGCCAAAATCTTTCCCAAGAAGTGCCAAGTTCTTTTCCCCTATTGCTATATATTATAGAAATTCTCATTTGAGAAGGATCCAACTCTTTTAGCCTTAATGCAAAACTCTGACTAAAAATCTCTTAAGCTTGTAAGGCAGAGTTCTACCAATTTTTACCTTGAATCAAAACTTAGCTTTTTTACCTCTATTTGGACTTGCACTTTAAAGTATATGTCTATTTTATTCTTTTGCATTAAGTCATTTTTTTTCATGCTTTCATAGATCGATCACAACATGTCCAGTGTATTGTGAAGTCTCCTTTCTATAGGTCTGCCAGAAGTGTCTACAGGGGAATGTAGGTGCCTGTGAATAGGCTACCATCAGTGTGTCTGAGGACGCCTCTGGTAGTTTCTTCCTCCCTGTATTTCCATGCACCCCTAGCTGACTATTACAAAAGAGCTTCCCAATTTAGATGAAGTGTATGGGTGCTTCTTTTTGGTGAAAATTATATATTTGGGTTGGGTGGGTCACATTTTCTGGTGTATCACCTTTTCCTTTTTAAGCTTAGGTTCTGTTTTCAACATCTCTCTCTCCCTTTTCATCTCCCCCATTTTTCATTTTATTTGTTATCAGTAGGAGAAACCAGGGCCTAAAAAATACATCAGAGTGAACTAACCCTTATCTAGAGACTCTCCCCTCTAGCTTCACTGGTCCCATAGGCGAGAGGGGAGTTTCCATTATTGTGTGTGGAAAGGTAAGAGCTCAGCTTCCTGTCCCAAGTGCAATCCACTACATCAACACATACTAAAGTAAAGAAACTAAGACACACACATGTGTTAACTAAGCACTTAGTAAACACAAAAAAATAGAAAAAATCTATGCACTACTAACCTAAATACAACTTCTTATTCCTAGATCAAAGGGGGATATTGTACCATCTCTTGATCCATGAAGTGATAAATGGCATGAATCAAGATTCTTCTTTTTGGGCCTATTCCTTATTACCTTCATCTCTATCTTTAATGCCACTCATTTTATCATACTCTCAAGTAGTACTCAATAGCAAACCAATCTCTTATGAAGATGAAATCATCATATGACCCAAGATATTTCACATGATACCCCTTAGTTGTAACCTCAATAAGTGATACTTCATCTAGGCATGCTTCTTATATCACCATGGACTCTTGAGGGTCCTCATTCTTCTCATCAACTACAACCTCATCAAGTTTTGAATGTAACTTTACATCATCATCTTCCAAGAATATACCTTGTTCAAAATCCTTATAAGTTGGCATATCAAATTGCATGAATTTAAATGAATCTTTTGATTCACTTGTAGGAATGGATCCAATAGGAACAACTTCTTACTTCTTGAAAAATTGAGGAAAATAAAATTTTCCTTGTTATTCAATAGTGGATAATAATATTCCAATTAATTGAAGAGATGATATCCCATTTTGATGACCTCAAACATATCATCATGGAATGTATATGCCTCTTGAATTGGCATACTTGAGGGGATGATTCTTCCTTAGGTATTCACTTTATTTCCAAAGTTGCCTTGTTCACTCTTGAAAAGACTATTTCCTCCTTAAAGAGGAGAGTAACCTACTCCTAAAATTGCAAATAAGTCTTCATCATCTTCTTGATCATCATTGTGAAGAAAAATAACAAAAGTAACCTCTTCAACTTGTTCCACTCCTTCAACCTCTTCATGATCATTCATAGAGACTGATTTGTGCTTTTCATCTACAAGTGGAGTACCAATGGATATTTATTCCTCATCCTTACTTTATTCATGTTCTTCATGGCCTTTTTGAATCTCACTAACAATTAAAACCTGATCTTTTCACTCACTTCCCATAAGACAAGTTCTTCCTTATGAAGGGAGATGGTGGGAGAATTATGGTCAAGTTATTTAGTTGGAGAGGGAGTATTAGGTGTGGTGGATGGTTCATGAATGGCATGGGAATGGAGGTTTTTTTTAAGAACTCTTAGAGAGATAACAAGTTATATTGAGCAATGGCATGGACATATTCTTCAATAAGAACTTCATTTTCCTCATATCCTTCTTAAGTCTCTTCAAAAGTTTCAAGATGATCTTCCACCTTATCAATCAAAATCTCATTCTTGTTTTGAATAAACTCTTCGATAGACATCTAATATGGACAAGACATAGGTTCTTGAGGAGAGGGAAATGGGGATTAATTAAGAATAAAGTTTTATGTCTTTCATCTCTTGATCTTGTCTCTCTTCAAGTCATTTTATATTCAACTCCAACTCTTTGATTTGCCTATATATATCCTCTTGAAATAAATTTTCTTGAAGGTGATTAGTGGCCTCATTAGGATAAGTATCATATGAATATTGATATATATTATAAGATATATTTTGAGGAGGAATGGTAGAGACTTTCATAGGTTCATATTTCTCTTTCCCTTCAACTCCCCAATCTATACTTATTTCACCTTGCCCACTCCAAGACATTACTACTTGATTCCATCTTATAATTTTGGAAGAGTCCTTGGGAGTTCCTTGGTTAAGAGAAGTGGGATGTTAATCAAAAGGTTATTCTACAATAATATCCTTTACTTTTTTAACACTCTTTTGTATTAAATTACCAAAATTTAAGGTTTGAGGAACAAATGGAATACTTGGAACACTTGGAGATTAACATGTAAATGTCTCTTGGGTGAAAATGGGTGGCATGTATGAGAGCTAAGATGGAGTGTAAGAAGACACATAGGGCTAATGAAATTGCACCTGATATCCTTCATAAACTTTCAACATATCTTCTATGATTATAATGAGACCACTTACATCCAAGATTTCACCTGAGTGGCTTTACTAATTTGTTCTCTCAATAGGTGTACATTATCATTTCAAAAGATAAAATGAGTATTGCACATCATGAATGAGATGGCTAAGAATATATTGACCATGTTATCTTTGAGTATGAAGGTCTAACATTTATTTCTCATAACCTAAGAGAGTTTGCTTCAAATTTGAAATGGATTGGTTTAAGGGACAACTAAATACATCTTCATCTTGAGAAGGCTACTCATATGAAACATCATGGTCATGTAGAGGAGAAATAGGTTGACCATAGGACTGATATGACTCATAAGGAGGGTAAAAATCATGATAAGGATGTTGAAACACATAGTTGGGGTCATTATCAGGTTGATAAAGAAGGCTATATGGCTGGTATGAGTCATGAAAATTCTGATAAGGAGGTGTATAGGACATATTATCTTCATACCCAACCATCCTAACTTCATGAGTTAAAGGAAAACATAAGACACTATCAAATAATTCAAAAAATAAGTACTTGGGCTGCTAGAACCAATTGATTGCATTCAGAGTCACCATTAGTGTATGGTTAAGTGCCTCAAAAGGTTGATAAGTAGAAGAACACACCAAAATTTCTTCCATAGCTTTTAAATTTTATCCCACTAGGCATGCTAGAACTATTATGACCAAATTTTTCACCCTAGGGGAAGGTTGTTCAAACCTATCCAAATTTGGTAAAACATGGGATTACACCTAGAATTATGGGTTGTATATAATAGGGTAAACCTATAGATTCAAGGGATATCTCCCCTTAATGAATCACTTAGGCTCACACATTAATTTATCACTTACTAGGAGTAGGGAGAGAAACCTACTCTAATGAGGTGATACACCAAACATGTTTTGACCACTACCAACCAACTATATGTGTACTTATAAATCAAGAAAACTAACCTTATATATACTACTCTTAGTAGTAATCTCTCACATGAGTTTTTAAATGGGAATTTTATGATGGTTAATTAAGCTAGGAGGACTAACCAAGAGGTCTTAAATGACACTAGAAGATAGATAAACTCACTCAACTCTTGCACCAAATTCATACACTTCACATGACCTACAAAAGAAGATTTCAAACTACATCTAGGTGTTATAAATGGACAATATTCCAAGGAAGACAAGTAAATTCACTTGAAAAGATCAACTATTCTCATATGCATAGTAAGTATAGTCATAAGATGAGGTAAACTAGTTGTTTCCCATTGATAAAAGGCAATCCAATGGGTAGGGATTTACCATACCTAGGTGGAGGATACAAAAATAACCAAAATTCACTCAATATATAGATAATGTGAGAGAGAAGAGAGAGAGGTGTCATAGAAGATGAGTGACAAGTGTTAATGAGAGTTATAACTATCAAAGGAGTTATGAGATAGTCCAACAGACCTCTAAGGCCATGTGCCTCACTCTTGAAGCATCTTCAACCTTCTAAGTGGTTTGTGTTGACCAATTTTGACCCTAGGTAAAAATAGGTCAACCCCTCTATATTAAAATTTCTTATAGGGTATTGCTATGTCTTAAATAGTCACATAGTCATGTCTAAGGTCACTTAACATGTTTTACACCTTAGTCATTTTGGTTATTTTTCTTAATATTTCCTTAAGCCACCTTTTTGGCCTTTCTAATGACTTGTATAGTTTTCACATAAAACCAAGTGTATTAAACTATCTTCCAACATCCAATATGTTAGTTGTTGTGTTAAGATTCAATTTGGTAACTATCAAATGTAGGTTTAACATCTAAAAAAGGAGATAGTATCAATTTTAAATAGTTTAAAGGTAGTTGTTTAGTCAAGTATAGTTTACTTAGCATGTGGGAACTTTAGAAGGATATCTATAGGCTCTAAAAATCCATTTATAGGTTTAATAAGTCATAATAGGCTCACAAATGGCATAAATTAGTTCATATTCTCAATCACTCTCATAGATAAGTAAAAATAGGTTAACTAATCATCCTTTTATATGATTAGTACAAGAGGAGTTCAGTTGAGTGCACTTGATAAGTAAACTTCATCAAATTCATTTTCATATTTATAGTTTTTGTATTGAAATACCATACTCTATGAATCATCTCTAATAAGGTTAATCACTTGAAAATACCTACTCATCCTTATGGCCTCCAATTTTCTTCTCTGTTTAGACTAGTCTATGCATATCAAGTGTTATACATGGTCTTAAAGGTTATGAATATATCTCTCAAAAAAATATAAATACTTATTTCACATGTGGAGGTAAATAATTAAGTGATAAAACCTCATTTTATTCCTTGGAAGACATATTTGAGGTGTGCAAATATTATTTCATCATTTGCAAAGTTCCACCCTTATTCAAATGGTTTCATAATAAGGTGATATAGTATTTTAATACCTCATTTCATGATAATTAGTTACTTATTTGAAGTTTTGGTTAAAAAATTCATTTCTTAATGAAGTGAGAGGTCTAACAAATACACATAATCATATTTATTTATGATTGTCACTTACAGTTAGATGGAATTAGTCCTTGGCAAGACATGGTGATGAGGCAAGGAGATTTCAAGGTTATGAAGAGGTTTTATAAGATGAAAGTAGTGAGGTTGAGATTTTAAAATGGTTAGATATTGGTGGTAAAGACTAATACAATGCATAAACTCATATGTTTGGGCATCATCTCCACACAGTAACACAATAGTGACCTGAATTCAATCTAGAGAAGTTGAATAATGTTGACATAAAGGCATTTAAATCCTTGAAATATCCATTCAGGTATAATAATATTGAAGAAACCAAGGTGATAATGATGAATTCATTTTATGTAAACAAACTTGAATCCTTGGTCACAGGTTGAGGAAGTTTTTTAGAGAGATACATTACCTTAATATTTATAAAAAAGGATTTTGTTCTGTATATTGCCATCTCATAATGAGAATGAATGAATTCTAATAATGTTTTGTGTCCCCATCCTTTTATCCTTAGCATGGTAGTAATGTTTTAACATGAAATTATGTTTTTTTGTTCAAGAGAAAATAATGTAAAGGAGTTTCCAATTATATCAATTTTCCACTAGAACCACTTAGTTAAAACAATAGTGCTTTGAGTCTAAGAGTGTGAAATGTAGCTAGTGCAATATAATACACTGATTGGAACATAGGTTTGGGGTATGAGAAGAGATCATCTAGGTGAGAGTTAGTATTAATGAACTCATAAATGATAATCAGATTAATACATAGTTCTCAATCACTTGTGATTACCTATAGAAAGAACTCACACCTTAGGTATCATATAAATTTTCATAGCAGGTCTGTAACATAGTGACAATGAAGAAAGGAAAGTGATGCATGATTCTAAGGTATAGAGTGAATTCCATTTAGTTTTTAGACATATATAATGGATTTATAGGATTAAATGGTGTGAAATAAAAATCTTAATCTTGGATTATCACCTATAGGAACCCTTGACAATACATATAGTTAGTTCATAAATAGACTGACCTAAATCCATAGGAGCAGGTAGACTTGGCTAATGGTCAGAGACATGGAATGAATGAAAATGTATAAATAAATTTAAAAAATATGAGTTTAATTTCCATGTGTCTCTTATAAATACAAACATCTATATGAGTCCTTTGGATTTGTCTAAAATATCATCTATAGGTGACATAGTCAACTATGCCTGTAGACTACCTCAATACATAAAGGATGTTATGTGAAGGTGAGCATACAAGTTTGAAGTATATGACCATGATAAATAAAACTATATGTGATATATCAAAATATATGTGATATTTAGACATGAGAAAAATATAACAAGGATTAAGTTTTCGATCTTCACCTACAAGCAATCCAAAACTCTATACAGTCAAGTCCTAAGAGCTAGTTTTGAGAATTAGAGATGTTTAAGGATCTAGAAGTGGAATATAATTTTGATTTTTTTTTAAAAGTGTCCTAATAATGTAATAAATATATTCATAGTCTCATATTAGTTAGGTGAATAGGGGAGATGCCCTCTGTTCTATCTTAGATAATGGGCACTCCAGAGATAGTCCAATCTATAAGATTGGTACATCAATAGAATAATGGATGACACAAGGAGATATAAAACATCATAAATTTTTTTATAGGCTTAGAATAAAGGTAAAAACTAAATTAAAGGCCTTAACACCATTGTAATCCATTAGGTGGTCAAACACATAGGAGAAACAATTAGGCCTATTAGGCCTATAGTGGCCTAAATTTATATTAAATATCACACGAACCTTAAAATCACTTTGAAAACTTTTAGGAAAAAATGGAGGACTATTGGGAACCATTGGTTTGTAGGGAAGTAGCATAGAGTGGTCAATTTAACCTAAAATAATCTCATGGGTTCATATAATGTGTGAGAGAGATTGAGAGGAAAAGTTTTAAAAATCACGACTCTATGAAAACTAAGAATGAGGCCTCAATCACTTGGATAGGGTTGAAATGGTTATTATACCCAAAATTTGTGGAATTTGTTCAAATGTTGGATGTCAAAATTTTATGAACAATCCTTAATAGTCCAAATCTATTAAAACCTTATTTAGGACTTGATGGAAAAAATATGGTTGAATATGCATTAAATATGGGTCAAATAACCATTAAACTGATTATAACATGTCTATAACTCCATCAAGCTTCTTGACATCCACTTTTATCATACTGTTGTCTATACAAACATGGCTAATTCTTTGTTTCTTATAGGATTTGAGTTGTTTAATAGGTAAAAAATAAAATGGGAAAGTAAATATCATTTTTGGATGCCCTTAGGGACTTTTTATAACTCCTATATTTAATTTCTCACCTTGGATAAATAGGAAAATAATCCTACTATCTCATTCATAACAAACAATCTAAACAGATAGTGAAAAGGCAATATGGCTATCAAGTGATGGAAGTGAGAAGTGTTTAAGGAGTTTTATGGAGTTTTATTTTATATATAAGAGGAAAATTAATATTCATTTGATTTTCCTATCAACTCTTTTATGCCTTTCTTTGGCCAATTGCAAGCTATTTAGATGACAAGCATGAGGACTGCCTATAAAACTAGTGGTAATTGATTGCAAATAGTGAATGATAAATGATAAATGATAATGATAAATACATAATTTAAGTATGAGTTTATGAAATTTAATAACCTCTTATCTACCTTATAAAATTATAACATATGTTTCAATGATCTCTATTGCATTTTTAGACACTTAGTTACACTCCTCACCATCATGAAGGTAGTTTTAAGCAAGACAATGAAGGGTTTATGTTAACTTGAAAAAGGTGTTCTGTTTGAAAGTTGAAACATGTTAAAATTAGTTTCTTGACTTATTTTCTACTTTATTCCATGGATTTATAGTTGTTTATCAGAGATTGAAACCTAGTCTATGACTTTTGATCTTCACTTCTCTCTCTTCTAATTTCTATAAATTAAAGCCTTTTTGGCTTTGTATTAGATCCATAATTGTTATGGTAGATCCCTACTAGTTTTTACACCTTTTTTTTCATTTTAATGAGTTTTATAAGTTTAATTAATTCTCTTAAATATCTTACTTGAATGTCTTAAGTGATTTTTGTGTTGAAAAGTGATGAAAATGCTCTCTTTACTTCCATGTCTACTCTTGCATGTTTGTCTGAATGGAATCTCTTCTAATAGGTTTCATAAAGTGTAATATTTATAAATTTTATATTTAATATTGAGAGGTAATAATAGTTTCATATATCTAACCTTTTCACTCACCTAAAGATAGGCATATAATTCTACCTCTATGATAGATAATTATGCTAGAAGGATATAAGCTTGAGTTAGGATATAAGCTTGAGTTTAGTTTCAATTGTATTTTTTATTAAGTGAAGATAAAAGTGTATTATGTGGAGTTATCTTGGTTTATCACCTCATTATCATATTTTATTGTGTGTACCTTTATTTTCTTTTCACCCCCAATAGTGATTAACTTAGTGTAGTGTGAGCCTAAGAGGTAAATCAAGGGAGATAGTCATTTCAATCTTAGAGATCTATCTCTTGTAGTGTATTATATATGAAGGAGATAGCTCCATGTTGTTATAAAATTTATAATGTATAATTTAATTATCTAGGGTGAAATTTTAGGTGAAAATAGTTTTGGCATGCCAAGTGGGATATAAGTTATATGAATATTTTTCAAACTGAATGTTCGCTTTGACAATAAGTAGCTATAATAATCCACTTATTGTAGCATTTGGTGACTCCAAAGTTTCAATATTGGTTGAAAACTAGTGCACACTTTTTGTTCTTAAGGTAGACATAAGTTCTCTCACTAAAGCCATACATTTTGAATTTCAAGAGATTATTCCTTATTATTACAAGGAAATTAGAGTTGAGCATGCCCATACCTATCTAAAGAGATCATATCTTATTCACAATCCCATAAAAAAGTTATTGATTCATCCATTCTTGAAAATTACTAAGATCAACATGGAAAAGAACCATCATTTTACTGCCTTCAATGACCATATTCCTCTATATCTTTCTCACTATGATGACATTACCATATCTACCCTCAAAAGTATTCTATCATACATTGATGAGTCTTCCATCACAGCCATTTATCATATAATGAATATTGATAACTTAAACAATATCTATCACATAATAGAGGATAACATTATAATCAAGCTATTGGGTGTCTCCATCAAGGTTAAATATCTTGGTTGATATGGAACATTGCCACCTAGATCAATCACAACTTGGGATGAGATAGGATATGTACTGAGAAAAAGGTTTGAGGATAAGAGTGACAACTTATCACTAATAAAGAAACTAACTAATATTATCAAGGCACCTCATTATTTCATTCAAGACTTTAACATGATATTTTATAAGACATGTGATATAATCAAAATCTTGGTAAATCCAATATCTAACCATGCCTTCCCTTATTTATTTAAATCTTTTGATAGTAACATTTCCATGATTATACAATCTATAGGAGGTGACACTTTGCCTAATGCCTATGAGGGGGCCATTATGATAGATAATTATTTAATTTAGGCTAGGAATATTTCCCCAAGACCCCCCATGACTCTTTTTTATAACTTACAAACTCTTATGCATATTGTTGCTCCCATTCCTACACCTAAAACCAAATCTATTTCTCTTAGTCAACCAAACAAATCTAATGAGGAAGAAAGGATTAGATATTTGGAACAAGAGAAACTAAGGCTAAATAGGCTTATCCAACAACATCAAAAGAAGCCCTTCCATGGTCATTATCATCCTAATCTGTCTTACCCTAATTATCAAGGTAATAAACCTCATTTTCAAGGTCATCCTCAAGGTCAATGATAATTGGTCCAATCAAATGCATATGGTGGTTACAATCCCAATATTCCTTATACTTCAAGGACAAAAGTTCCTCCTCAAAACAATATTGATCAGGAAAACAAGAATCATCCTTCATTGGATCAACCTTATGATCCATATCCCTATGTCAATGAAGCCTTCAAGTAATCCTTCATGGAAAACTTGGTAACTATGCTATCTATGATTCAAAATGAAGTATCAAATAGAGGAGTGACTAATGGGAAGGGTACTCAAAGGGGGATATATTTATAAATTCATATCAAGATGACTTATGTGTAGTAAATCATCATGAATAATCAAGTATAGACACAAGTTATAGAGATACAAACACAAGGAGTAAAAAGAAAGATATTGAAGAAGTTTAAAAAGTTGCCAATGGTTTTTTAATGAATGCCTAAACAAGTACAAGTCTAGGTATGTTTAGTGTTTCTATAAATACACAAACAAGTCAAAGATATCAAAATTTTAGGAATGTTTTCATGCCTCAAATATCTAAAGGTGTTCATATCATGATTTCTTCTACTAGGCAAGCAAGAGTTAGAGGTCCTTTCACTAACATTATAAAGTAAATGAAAAGGTCTCAAGTGAATGTATCCATGTGGGATACCTTGGATTTACCTAGATAAGCAAACCTACTTCAAGAGGAGTTGTCTAAGCTCAATTTAACATCCAAACAACCTAGCCAAAAATAGATAATCTTGATAAACACCATGAATCCAAGTTGAAGATAGTTAAGTGAGGTTGAAAGAGTAGGAAAAATTCCTCCATTCTATCTATACATCATTATTATAGATTATTTGGTGTATAATTATCTCATTGATAGTGGATCTAGTGTTTGTGTTATGCCTAAGATGGTAGCTAAAAAACTAAACTTAAAGTAGGAACCCCATACCAAAGGAGTGCTCCAATTAGATGGGTAAACTACCAAGACCATTTGTATAATTAGAGGTTTGCAAATAATTTTCCATACTTATCCTACCTTCACCATTTATTAGGATGTCATAGTGGTAGATGTGCCTCCACATTTTTCACTTTGTCTATCTGGAGAGTTTACTATTACAATAGGAGGATATATGACTTTAAACTAGTCGTACATGGTTTTTAGGGCTAGATATGGTGTAAAAGTAGCATTCAATTTAGAGCCTTTTTATATTGTTTGTGTTGAACCTTATTTTCCTCACACATCTAACATGAACAAAAATGTGATTAAAGAGGATGATCACCTTAATGTTCAGTAAAATCTAACTCTCTTAGATGGTGTATGTGATTTATATCTTGATGAGTGGGGTGCTAAGTAAGGTGGATTTGTAGAGACTAGTCTTGGAACCTAAATACATCATGAGGATATGGATGGAATCCTTGAGGTAGATTATGATGATATTTTAGAGAAAATTTCATTGGGAAACTACCTTATACATGTGGATGGTGATGTGAGTATCCAAGTTTTGTCAAGATATGGTAGGCCTAATGAGTATTCCATTCTACCTATTAAAGAAGAAAACAATATTGAAAATGAACGTCAAGAATATATGAGATGTGGTAGTAATTGAATGCTATTGTTTAAGAGTTTGAGGATATTATCAAGCCTATAACCATTCAGAAGAATTACAGATTTGATAAGTAAGACAATCATGATCTTAATGAGTACAAGGAGGCTCAATCAAGCAAGTAGATACCTTGGTAGTCTAAGTGATGTTTGATGAGAATAAAGTAAATTTGGAGACCTCAACTAAACAAGAAACAACCATGGTGAACCAAGAATTAATTGGTAGATTTAAATTAGTATTTTTGAATTACAATAGCATATAGACCCTATTTTAGATGTACATGAAGATTAGAATGTTGTGGTGATCTCCAATAATCCAATTGAAGACTATTGAGTAAGTATATCAATGACTAAAAAAGCTACCACTTCAAAAAAGTACTTTAGTGAGCTAGATGGAGTGTTCTTGAGTAATCCAATTGACAAACTTAGATTCAGTAAAAGCTATAACTTGTATGTAATGAGAAATGCATCAGATCTATAAATTAATCCTAACTTGAAAAATATAGATCTTACTTACACTTCTGATTGGGGATACATTAGATAATTAGGGTCATGACCAATATTGATCCACTAGACCTAGTCAAGGGATATATTACCATAATAATATCACTAAGGATGGTTTTAAAGCCTCAATTCAATAAAAACTTTGTGATAACCCTAACTAGGTCCTATGTTTTCATATTCACTAAACTAATAACAAGTAAAAATATAATCTAGTACTCACCAAATTTTGTGCTATAAAGTGGGGGTGATAAAACCTAAAAGTAAACATGAATACAAGACATATACACACATAAATGTATACATAATCCTAATGCATGAAAGATAAGTGAAAATGCATATCTATCTACTCTTAAAAAGGAGAAACAAAGTTAGGAATGCTTACCTTTGAAGACAAACTCACCAAGCCTCAATATCTCCCTTGGCCAAGGTGATTTGCAAGAGGTTGTTGTGGTATGTAGGGATGACAAGGATAAATCAGATCTATGATATACAACCTATCAATGCATCCAAAAGACTTATCCACAAGATGATATCTGTATCTCCAAAGAAAGTATGAAACTTTAAGCTTTCTCCTCAAGTAGAATGGTGATAAGTAGATGTAAAATATATATTACTTAGTCTTCTCTTTTATTAGAAATGGAAAAATCATTGTGTTTATATAGGAAGATATAACCCTAAATCCTTCTAAAATTTTCATCTGACAAAGTTGACCTAATTGACCTAGTATCATAATTAACAAAAACTCACTAGGTCATAGACTAGGTTAGCTAAGGGCTAATCTAAACCCTTAATAAGTTTTGTCAATAAGATTATAAGGTCAAAATAGTTGATATAGTCATGTAAACTATCAAAAAGGCGTTTAGGTTAGGAAAAGGGGTAATGAATGTGGTAAGATATTATAGGAGTTTGCAAAAGAGGAGGCAAAGCTGAGGGGAATGGTTTTAGGAGATAAGTGTGTATATAACAAGTGGAAAAAAAGGTAAAACAATCTTATGAAGCACTAATGGTCTACCCACCCCTTTCCTAGTATACCCTTTAGGGCATGCACTTAGAGATGTTGAGACTTGATGTGTTCCTACAAGATAAAGATTGCTAGTAAGTAGTAAAATTTTGAAAATATTATGCATATACATATGCCCCACTTAAAGCTCATCACATGTCTTGTAAGTGCAATAGGGGATGGTGATTTGGGAAAAGAACATGTTAACACATAATTTTGATTCTAAGTAATGTGTAGTACAGAGTAAATAATAAAAATGAAAGGAAAAAATTAAAAAAACACATAACTTTACTTACATTAGTATTGTAGATAAAGAAAGAGATGTGGGAAATGTGAAGGTGTCCAATGTGAATAAATTAGGCAAACTTGTAGAGATTAGTGAAAAAGAAAAAAAAATCATTTTTTTGTGACATAAGCATATAATAGTTAGAAATATACTCTATGACATCAGGATTATATAAAGTATTATGGTTCATAAAACAAGTTAGTAGAAACAAAAATATGATCAAAATAAAGAATCTGATGGTAAATTTTTGAAAGGGTAATAAATATAAATAGGGTGAAAAATAGTTCGTTTTCTAGTTGTTATCACTCTAGAGAACACCCTATTTGAAGATGTGTAAGGCACACCTTCTCTATAGCTAGTACAATTAGAAATTCTCAGAGTGTGGGTGACTCTATATTGAGAAGAACCTATAGAGAGGGTTGGTTCCCTTAAGATTTATCTTTAAAAACTAAACTATTTTGATTTTTTTAGAATGAAAAGGGAGAAAGAAACTGAAATGGGAAATCATATCTAAATGGTGAAATTTGGATAAATAACAAGTATGACTTTTAGATATTTCAACACACATATAGTATTGGTAGGAGACCCATCTAATTCCAAAACACCTTTCTCATGGTGTTCATACTACAATCCTAATTTATCAACTATTGACTTGGGCATGATAGAAGTACTAGCCCCACTATCAATCATATAGTTATGAAATATATAATCACCAATGATAACATGAAGATAAATGGAGGAGGTTTAGTCACCTTAAGAGGTTGGGATTCAACAACTAGATTAGAATTAGTTAGGATAACACTTGCTCTTTATTTTTTAGGTGGTTTCTTAGAGATATTGAGCTTTGAAAGTTCCTCTTGCAAGTACTCTTTTTCTCTTGGAATTAGTAGAGTATCCCACATTGGAATTTATACTAAATTCTTCTTCATATGATCCACAATACTGAGTGGAGAAGTGGTTACCCTTGAATATAATTTAGGAGTAGAAGGAGCTCCCAAATTTTGTGTGAATTGAGGTATGTAAGGCCCTTTCATGTTCTTATCTTTTTGATCTTGAACTTGTTGATTTGAAATTTTTTGAGGTAGCTCATGTGTTATTGTCTTTTGTTGTGGCTGAGAAGAAGGGGCTGCCCTATCAAGACCTGAACCTTCACCAATTACTATTTTATTGGATCTAGTATGGGATTTAACTGAATTATCAACATTAGTTAAATCTTGACTTTTATTTTTAGCCAAGTGCTCAAAAGAATTCTCACCTTCCCAGAAGTTCAAAAATATATTTTCAGTAGGTGTCTTACCAGAAAATTTTCCTTATTGATTTGGCACTTCTACTTTAGTGAATGAGGGAATATCACCATAGGGTAGAGAGGTTTCCTTATTCTAAGAAGGTGGCTAGTTTTCAAATGAAGGAATAATTGAACTTTATGATATGAAAGATTGATTAGAACTCTCACCAGTTGGAGCCATTGCCATGTTGTTTGCTTGATCCCATTGATTGTTCCATTATCCTTATTGAGTATAATTGCTTAGAGTTGGTAAAATAACTCTAAAATTTCTTGGAGTATTAGAATTATATTTCTTTGATTAAGAATTATGCCCTGACTTTGCCGATTAGATTGGTAGGATGGCCTATTGGGCTGATAATTCTGATTAGTATTCTAGTATGGCTTGTATGGTGGAGCTTGTTGCCTCTCCATTAAAACCAACTTGTTAGTCTAAGCCTTAAGAAGAATATCTATCTTCCCCAATCTATTAGTTTGATCACCTTTTGTTTGATGAAAATTTTATGACTCTAGAATCGGAGCAATAGTTAGAGAAGGAGGATGGATCTCTAGAAAAAGAGGCATTGATGACCTTGGAGATAAATTACCTACTTTTATAAGGAAATTTTCATCTTTGATTGTTACTTAAAAAGATTTAGGTAAAGTATTACCTCCCATGGATTAGATCACGATAGTCACATTTGAATTATGAGCCTTCAGATTGTACAAAAAAGCATAGTTAGGTGTCAGCTTGATCATTGCAAGAATTCTATCCCAAGTCTTCTAGAATTTATAGTTGAAATACACCATGAATTCATGATTAAATCTCTTAATTGTTGTAATCTTCTCCAAAAGTGAAATATGATCACTTTTGTCTTAAAAATGTTTGCACATAAGTTCTCCAAATTCATCCCATTTGTTAATTGATATAGGAGCTAAATCTTTGTACCACTGAAGTGTCTTTCCTTTGAAAGAAGTTGACAACAACCTCATTACTACATTTTCCTATGTCACATGATGTACTAAACAAATATTAGAAATATCTATAATAATTTCTATAGGATTTGTTGGATTTTATCCTATAAAATAAGGAAGAGTCTTTAAACTAGAAGCTAGAATATCATCCCATTGATTGATATTTAGAGGACTACCACCATTGAATGCAATAAAAGCCTATCTTCTAGGAACAACCATTTGAGGTATATGATTTAAAACAATATTTAGCTAAACAATATTGGCTTGAACAAGAGGATTTTGTGGAATAGTAGGGTTAACAAAAGGTATAGGATCTAGATTTGATTGAGAGGCTTTATTCTTCTTTGTTGATTGGAAAGATAGCTTAGAGAAAATTGTTTCTTTCCCTTTTGCAGATGATCTTGTGACAACTCTTAGTGGCATGAAAAGTATACAAATCTAAAAACAAAAATATAGAAATGAATAATACAATCAGATACATACATAATAATTCAAAAATGATAATAAGTTATCCCATTGGGCATGTCATAAATTGTTATCACTCTAGAGAGCACCCTATTTGAAGATGTGCAAAACACACCCTTTTTGGCCTTTATGCTTTTTTTTCTTGCCAAATCCTGTATGAGTATGGTTTGATTAAAATTTGTAGTTTTAAAAATCTTTAAAGGTTTTATTATGATGTAAAAAAATCATCCCATGCTTTTTGAACTTTTACCTAGACTTAGAAACCTTTGTGACACTCCATAATAATGCCTACTCCAATGGTGATTTCCAATAGACATGCTAAGGACTGTTACAAAATAGTAAGTATCTTCACTCATCCAATGGCCATGAAAATTTGTAAAAATATTCCTCAAGTCATGATGACCTTGTGTAAAAAATTTGAAGTCTTGAAACCACCTATAACTCTCGAAATCCTTAATTTCCTTTAAAATTGACCCCCTGTGCATGGACTACCTACATATTTGAACTTGAAAATACTATTTTAAAATGATAATATCCCATTTAAAATTAATTTTTTATATTTTATTTACCAAAATTAGTGATTTTAGCCCACAATTAATTGGTTTTACCTGTTACAAAGGGATATTGGTGAGATTTAGGAAAGTTTCAAATGATAGGGGTAGTAATTTGACCTTGACAGGCCAAATTACTAACACTATTATCTCCTATTCTAAGAAAAATTAAATATTTGAGAAACCTAGTGAGATCCTAGAAAGCCAAGATGGTGAGGAAATGACAGCTGAGATGGGGAGGATGCATAATGGTTGTAGCGAGTGCAACATAGATAATACTAGGGATACTAGGGGTCAAATGTGGTACTTGGTAGGAAGCGGTCAGAGTAATAAATTCTCAAGGCATTTAATATAATTGGTCAAAAAGTCTTACTATGAAATAACAAGGTTGACTAGGTCAACTTAGTTGGTAGAAAACAAAAATTTAAATGGGCCAACTTAGTAGGTCATGGTTAACTTAGTTGTTTGAGGAAATGGGTCGACATAGTACTACATGGTTGACTTAGTATGTTTTATAAGTGGTTAATATAGTAATACTAAGGGAAAATAAAGGGAAACTTAGTTTTTTAAGTCTAAGGTGGTTGACTTAGTATGGTATGGCTAATTTAGTTGTTTGTTAAGTGGTCAATATAGTAATAAAAAGAAAGAAGGGGGTTGATATAGTACTATTAAGCCATAGGGTGGCTAATTTACACTTGAAAAGGATGATGTAATTGAAAAATAGGTTAAATTGGTAAAAATTAATAAATTAAATTAGAATTAGTTTATTTTTGTGAAATTTAAAAGAATGTATTTTGATTATAGATGGCATGAAGGTCTAATACACCCTTTATTATTTGATATGTTGTAGATATGTTAGAGACTTTGGTGATTAGTGGATACCTTGTGTTTACTAGATTTATTGGTGTGATTGACAAATGTAGATAGAGCTAGATTAGTTTTAATAGGATTGGGAGGCATCATGGAGATGTGATGGATTCCACTGAATGTTGATCTTATGGTCATTTTCTTGGGAGTAGAACATCTAACCAACACATTTAGATGGGTGGTGAATGGGGATACCATAGAGGTTGGTATCACATTGAAGGATGTCCATGTATTTATTATACTTCTTATAGGTGGATACTAGTGATCACATGGACACTAGATGATAAAAGGTGAGATGAGCACTAGCCCAGTGAGTGACATGATCAGATAGGGTTTACCTAAAATTGAGAGTGAGTTTGTTTGATGTCTATATTACATAGATTTTGGATATCCAAAAGGTTGTGATAGGACTTATTACATCATGAGTGTTTTGTCTAAAGTTAGATAATAAGGTACTATTGTATGTGATAGCATTGTGTTAGTCTATATTAGATCAAGGGGCACTCTATGACTTGGGTTTTATTATTTGGGTTCATATCATTCATGATATGTATGAGATGTTGTATAAATGATAGAAGACCATGGGACTGATGGTACTATTGAGTTCTTAGACATATGAAAGGTTTTTGATGTACTAGCCAGTTGGGTTTCCCCATGTGGTTGATGATTGGTTACCTTGGGTGTTAAGGTGGAGATAGAATCAGGTGACATAGGCCATGCCCCACATGCTAGCATTGTAGATGGTCACATGAGGAGAGACCATGTGGTATCCCTATGTACACATTATAACTATTTGGTTGAGTTGGGAAACTATGGTTTCAAGGTTAGCATGAGTACAAATCATAAGCCACTACACCTAGTAGGTACAACTATAGCCAATGGCATGCTTTCCAAGTCAATTCAAACTCCCACACCCATTGGCTCTTATATTAGTACCTATATTTTGGGTTTAACATGTGAGAGAGATGAGGGTAAGAGGAGGAGTAAGAACACCAATTGAGGGATTGAAGATCAGATCATGGTGTGTGAGACCATGGACTAGTCAAGTATGATAGCTAAAATTTGGAAAGGGTATGGATGTGGATGATTGGGTGTCACAGGTACCACATATAGGAACATAGTAATAGGATTAGTGACCACCTTGATCACACTATCTATGAATATTATAATTTCAAGATAAAAGTGTAGAGGGTGGTCATCCAAGACAACCCACCAATCAGCCTAAGGAGAGGCCTAGGATGTGCACATGTGGTGACTCGAAGGTTTGATTTGATTAGGATGTGTCCCATAGATGAGGTTTTTGAGGGATGAGCTGATGGAGAGACCATGCTTAGTGGATGATTAAATGGGGAGATGGTGATTGGTGACACTAGGATAGGTAATAAATGTTATAATTGATTATTTTAATTTTTAAGATAGAATACTAATTTTATATATATATATATATATATAATATATATATATATAATATATATATATATATATATATATATATAATATATATATATATATATATATATATATATATTAGATCACATATACATCCTATGGATGAGGAGATGTTGAAAATCCTATGGATGAGGAGGAGGTCAGATGGGGATCCTTAGTGATGGGACCACACTATGATATTCTAGACAAGGTGATAACACCATATGACCCCACCATGTTGGATGATCTTATGGTACCATCTACCCCAACTTAGGTAGGATAGTTTAGACTAGTAGGGGAGGTCATGAGGTAGTTACAAACATGCAAAGATGGTTTAAATCCATTTATAGGGTGGGATCAAAAGATGTGCACGCTTGGTAGGCCCTATCTCAAGACAGAGTTATGCATATGGATACCACTATCTAGTTGGGATAGGTACAGGCCCTAGTGGCCAACCTATAGGGATAGGTAGTAGGTTTTATATCTCAAACATCCTCTTATGGTACAATATTCAAAGGGGATAGTCTGAGGCATCTATGGGTAGCATGACTAGGCTATGAGGTAGACATGATGGGGCCCGACCATAGAGCTAAAGTGATGTATTTTTTTATTTTATATTTAAAACACATGATATATATAGATATATTTTGTTTTAATAGTTGGATGTTGATTTCATGTTCTATATTTTGGTTATGCTTATGGATACATGGATATATTTCTCTATAGCACATGTATTTTGATTTTGTTATATATGCTATAGTAAATATATGTGTGGTGTTTTTTTTTCTAGCATTATGTAGAAGACATTCATAGTTAAAAAGAAATAAGAAAAAAGACTTGGAAAACTATAATTAATCAAAAAAAATGTGCTACACACTATTTAATGTTAGGAAATTTGTAATAACAAAAGATGACTAAGTATAACAAACCAAAAATATGGTAAACAATAGGGCAAAATGTTTATAAACCATGAAAAAGATTGGAACCAAATTAAAACAAGTAAAATCACACTAAATCAAATTGGGAAGAATGAAAATAATGTAATAAAATGAAAAGCACTTGAAAGACTAATGGTATAAAAATAAATCAATTAAGTCAATCGATCATACTAAATAATGTTGGGAAGTATAAAAGATAAAAAATTGGAAAAATGGTCTTAAATTAATCACACTAATTCAAGTTAGGAAGTATGAAAAACATAGGAACAATGGTTGGATTCTTACATGCAATTGGAAAATAAAAAGATAAAAAAGAAAGATTAATAAAGTAAGCATAAAACATAATAAATCAAGATGGAAAGCATGTCGATGACATGTAACTCATAATCAATCACATATTATCTCATATTTGACACAAGTAATTTCATTGTGACTTAGATATTGGAAAATTTTATGAGGAAGGCCAGGTCCTATCCACGATCTTACACTACAACTCACAAAGGGAAAACCAATGAGGTGGAAATAAGGTGAAAATATGGTAAAAGTGGATGTTTTGAATGGTAGTGTGAAAAAGTTAGTAATTTTTAAGGAAGGCTAGGTCCTATCCATGGTCTTACACTACAACTCACAAATGGAATCCCTAAGGGAGTGATTAGTGAATAAAATAATATTTTTCAAGGGGAAATATTAGTATTGTAGGGAGTGAAAAAAGGAATGTAAGAAACATAACTTAGGTGTCTTATAATAAGACCTTAGGAAGCATGAGGCACACTAAGGACATGAGAAGACACTAAGTGACTATCAATATACAGAGGATACATGTTCTCTATAGGTAAAAATCTATGTAGGTAAATAAGTATGATTGTAAGACCAAATCAAGTTTCTAAATTTGGAAAAGAAAAATAGAATGGACCTACTTTCCCACAATGCACTCCCCATTCCTTAAGACCCATTATAAAACCATCAATCTACTACAAAGATTAGGTACTTTCATGAGAAATTAGGTAGCACTAAAATATTTTCTTATTCTCTTGTTCTAATCTACTATGTTACAAATTATAGAAAAATTCTCATGAATTTATAAATAAGGTTGAGAAAATAATTCATATCAAATTTACTTGATATAAAATGTAGGAGTGCCTGAAGGATAGTGATGATGAGGGATGTCATGTAGGGGATGCTTAAGATAATGTATGGGAGTGTATTATATGGGAGATGAAGGGGTCACCAGTGGGGAAAGTACCACTAGTGAAAGAGTCACTAGTGGAGAGGGATCCATAGGTGAGAGAATGATAGGTGGAAAAATAATAGGTTGAGAAGGGACCATAGGTGGTGGAGCCACAATGGAATAAGGGGAGACTTATTTCAAGGGATACCTATGGGGGGAAGGGTATAAGGCATATGAATGGTTATGAGGTGATCCATGAGATGTTACTAAAGGATGTAGAATCAATCAGTATGATGAGTACCACATTGGTGTAAGAGACAATATATCTCCATATTTGGGAAGGTATTTAGGTAATAATTTTGGTGGAGGTATAGCCTTGTTTGTGGGTTAAGAAGTGGTTGGATGTAAGGTGTCAATATATTATTATAGCTCATGATAATGTGTGTATGAATGATTATTTATGACATGGAATCAACAAAGCTGATTATGAGTAGACTTGGTAGGTGTACTCATAGTAGGAGTAGAAACATAAGCTGAGGAGGATTTGTATAATGAAAAGTATTGAGTCCAATGACTAGAAACTTTATGGATATCACAATAAGGCTGATCAACCCATTTTGTGGGAAAAAGAGAAAGTTACGTTAAAGGGATTAAACTATAATGAAGAGATGGTGGGGCTGGTGGAGGACTAGGCAAGGCTTGACTATAGGAATAATAGGATAAAAATAGGAAGAGATTTAGCTAGAGTGGGAAAAGGAATAGGATCTAAACTGGGCTCTACTAAGGGAGGGGAGAGATACATAGAAGGTTGAATGATAGTCACAAGCATTTTAGGGATAAGTCAACTAGAAGGGTCTTGGTATTTGGCCAAGTGACAGGGACCAGTCATATCATGATCCATAAACATACTCATATGAGGTTATTTATAAACTAGAGGTGTGTACACCATCTCTCCCCTATGATCACAATGGAAAATGCTAAAACTAGGAATGATAAAGGATGGAATACTATAAGATATATTAAAAGACTGAAGAAAAGAGGAATGTTAATGAATAATTTTAGCATCTCATTCTTAAATAAGACCTCTTAAGAGTGGATCAACTAAGGTATTGCCATCATCATAATTAGGTGTATGAAGATCAATGGTGTAGTTAGGGATGACCTTGTCATCCGATGTCGTCTGATGAATGGAATACCAAGTCATAGTTAAGATAATGTGTATATCATCACAAGGTGGTTGATGGGAATAAGGGTATAAATAAGGAATAAGTTGAAAGATGAGATGATGTGAGAGATATGAGGTTTTAATCTTGAGATTTATCATGTCAAGCTCATCATCATTAGAATCTAGGAGGCAGAGGGTATATTCCTAATGAGTTTGGGGTGACTATTGTAACCTTGGATAGAATTGATAGGAAATTAAAACCATTGAGATTCACAAAATGGAATGTTTGGCTAAGGTTTAAAGGTAGGAATCTTGAGTACACTATGGTCTTAAAATTTTTCAAAATTCTAAGAATTAGTGTGAATCTTATAGATGGCTCCATTGTGATGAAATTTGACACATTATGAAGTGGAAGAGGCGACTACTCTCATATGACAAGTTCATGGCCTACAAAGAAAAATGATATAGGTTAGAGGAAATTTGAATATCATCACCTTCACATGAATGGAGATAGGTGGGATGGTAATAAGGAGCCACACACAACATAAAGGAGGCATTTTCCTTCAGTCATAGCCTTGACATGTGTTGCATGTGGATTTGAGATTACACTTGGAATATCCAAGGTTATTGAAAAAATCAAGAGAGGAAACACAAGTGTCATAACCCTCATCAATCAAGGCACACTTAACCTAGATATAATTGATTTGGACATTGATACAAATATGAGGATCATCTGCACAAAGAAAAATCTCATTGGGGATCATGGAGGCAATGGGGAATTTGATGGAAAGAGAGGTTTCCATTGTTTTATCAACATTTATGGAAAACTTGTCACACTATTGTAAAATTTGCTTTTATGATCTAGATAAGGTGGATTCATATCCTACTAGGGGAGGATAGGGGATATTCATTTTGAATAAAATATGTATAAGATGATTACAATGATGTATAGAGGTCTGCATAAGTTTGAGAAATGGGATTTTAGGTGGGAAATTAGTAAGCTCCATAATAAGATCCCACTCATCATAACCCATAAGAGTATTGTTAGAAAGAGGTGCATAGTGCTGAAGGAGGTCCTCAGAAGGAGGAGCTAAAATGCATATGAATTCATGTTGATAATATGTGAGAGGTTTAATTGGATGAAAATTTTCTTGATTGTATTCATATTAGCTGATACAAGTTTGGTTTGAGATGTATTAGAAGAAGTGTTGATAAAAGTGTGAGTATCATTGATAGGTAAAGAGGGTAGAGGAATGGTAAAAATGGTATGAGAAGTGTTATCCAAATTAGGTGTTGGAATTGGTTCATCAAAAGATATAAGGTATTCTTGCCCTAAATTTGTTAAGTGAATTAGAGAAGAGTCTTAGATAACATGAAACGTGTGAGATGATTGAGGGGTGTGGATAGTATGAGGATCAATGAAAGCAACCACCTTTTACATGTTAGTCATATTGACCACATTCTCTTTAGGAGTTGGATCAAGAAAAATATCAACATTATTAATATAAGGGGTAGATTTGTCTTGGTTATCTTGGTGATTTGGAAGAAGATATTTATAGATGGATAAATGAGCATTAGCCTAGTTCAAAGATTGATATTTATTTTATGTTTCATGGGATTTGAAGGAAATGTCATAGGCTTATTAACATTTACAAATGATAGAATCATGGTTAAAATTAGGAGTAAGAAGAAAATCCATATCCAAATTATGAATATGCCTATAAGTTTCATGACAATGACCCTAATTAGCATGAAACCAACAATTTTTTTTAGGATCATACCAAGATTTCATGGGTCAAGTGGGATCAAGTTATCACAAGAGAGACCTTAGGATATGATTTTTTGATTCCACCAAGGATAAAGGTTTATGAAAATTGATGTTATTTATTAAAGATAAATTAGGATTAGTGATGTGGTTAGGAGGGGAAACTTGTTCTCGAATCTGGTTGGGAACACCAGCTTGAATAGTATGAATGGTATCATAAGAGTCAATGACACCGTCATTTTTAGCATCCTGATTATTATTCTTGATTAAAATTCAAGTACCCATAGAAGGTTTGGATGGATTGAATTGATGCATAAGGAAATATTAATGCTTGGCTTGGTCAATGGCCTCTTCTAAAGTGCATGGAGAGATAGTCTAGACCCAATATTATAACTTGGGAAAAATATAACTCATAAATATAGGAAAGAGGTTGTCATTTTTCATATTATGCTCACATTTGTTAGACAAGGTCTTCCTTAGTTTTATGAAAGATTATGCAATTTTAGTCTCAATTTGATTTCAACTGATAAAATGTGTCAAGGTATCCTTAGGGAGATCACTAGTTTCGAACTCTTAGACTAGAGCATTGACTAAATATTCCAAACTAGTGATGTAATAAGATTTGAATTGGTTGTACCAATCCAAATAATCAACCATGAGAGTATTTTATAGTATATTGGTATAAATAAAGGTAATTAATTTGACCTAGTCTTTATATAGATTTCTAAATGTTTTTAAATGAAGAGTAGGATTGGTTGACCCATTTTATGTAATGGTAGGGGTGAGACCTCCTATATCAATATTATAAATTTGAGATGCAATACGCTAATTTTAAAGATTATTGATCAGTTTATTAATAATGGGAGGTTGAAGGATAAGATTACCATGGGAATGTTGAAGAGGAGGTGGGTGAACATTTTGGTTATGCATGGCCCATGGTATTTGTTAAGTGTGGGTTTGAAGATGGAGAAGATGATTTTGCATTTATATCATTTAATTTGAATTGTTATCTTGGAAAGAATTCATTTGATTAATAATTTTTAATAGAATATGATGGGTTTGAGTTGTATTATTGGCATTATTTAAAGCATTGGAATTGGTAGTAGTGGCTTGGGTACCACTATGGGTGCTAGTAGTAGTTTTAGAAGAATTGTTGGTAAGTGAGGAACTAGTGGAATAATTTTCTTTTATGGAAAAAGATGTACTAGTAGAGGTATGATAAGAAGAAACACTAGAGGCATGATTACCATGGGTGGTAAATGATTCACTAGTGGAAGAATTGAGAAGATAAGTTCTTGGAAGAGGCCCACTATATGTAGAACCTGCCATGGTAGTCGAGAAACTAGGCATGGAAGTGGAGAAAATCAAAGAGGAAGATGTCATGGTATGAGAAGGAGTATAGTTAGAGGTAAGAGGTTAAGAATAAAGGAATATAGTATCTCCAAATCTATGTGATATTGTGGTATAATGTGAATGGGGATCCTCAACTTGACAACTTATCATGATATGGTAAATAGTAGAAGGATATTTTCCTCTATGTTTAGGCAAATCATTGATGAAAAAGAGGATTTATTATGTATACTATAATTTGGGTTGATATTCAAACGAGAAGAGAGGATTGATAAGTGATAAAAAATTTGGTTCTAAAAAAGGTTTCAAGTTAGAGTTTCAATGGTGGCACACTATAGAGCTCATTGAGAGATTTCTGACACTTTTTGTGGTTCACAAAACAGAGTCTAGATGCTCAAGATATGGTCATTTGAAGATTTGTCAAAAAAAATCACTTGGAACATTTGGCACGTGATTCAAAAACATATCAACATTTGGACCAATCAGAAGTCGACATGTGCCACTGTTGAAAAGCCAAGTGGGCCAATAGCTATTTGATACATGGAAAAATGGTGTTGACATGTTCTAAGGAGGTGACAAGCTATTTAAAACCTTATCCTTTTACCAAGCACTTGCATGTGGGACAAAGCATAAAGTTTGAGCACCTAAAATGGAGGGAAGAAAAATTCAAACCTGGTTAAAGCATGCCCAAGGAGGCAGGCTGCCCTTGTCCTCATTCCTAGGTACCTATAATGGAGGAAGGAGGTTTTGAACTTGAGACCTAGCATTTAAAAGGGATAGGCCTTGACCACTTCAGCCATGGGTCTTGAAGTGTTATATAAGGCACTAATTTTTACTTGAATTTATCCGGTTTTGGACTATGTATTTATATTTTAAGAGGTTGAGAGTTTGTTTTAAGCTTGAAGATAGCTACCAAATGGGATTTTCTCCAATATCCAACCTTATACATAGAGGGTAAGCCTTTCTAATTATGTTTTGTAATTAAAAAGAGAAGTATTTTATTATTATTTGGATATACCAATGGATTAAGTGAAGGGACCAAAGCACATTTGAAAGGGGTTGAAGACTGAGGAAGGATTTTGTGTAATCGAGCTTGAGTATATCAGCAAGGTAGAGTTCTTAGACAGAGATCAGGCCTGAGGGAAGTTGTGCAACATTTCAAGAATTTGTAATCCATTTGTTGCACAAATTTAATAGAAACAGTCCTCACTATTGGGTAGACCTAGAGATGTAGGCAAAATATGCCGAACTCTGTTATCAATGTCAAATGGTAATTTGTCATTTTATTGCATGTTTTAATTCAATTTTTTTATTTTTTATTATGAAATCATGCAAAGAATAAATCTTGACAATTTAGGACATTTAATGTAAAAAACAAAAACTGGTTTAATTGGTAAATGAAAGTAACAAGTCTTTTGATCCTTCCAATCCAACTCAATAACTGAGAACATTTTTGTCAAAACATTATGCAAGTTCTTTTGAGTTCTTCAAGAATTTGTTAAGTTTTGAGAAATTTAGTATTCGTATTAAAAACTTCACTTTGAGTTGATTTAGTGTAGTTTACGGATCAAGTTAGTATCAAAGCAGTTAGAATGCTGGGTTAGCTTTTGATTGAGTTTTGACAATTGCTTTTAGTTTATTAGTTCTCCATATCACTTGATTATATTACAGTGTGCAGTTGTAGCATTAGTGTGTTTAAAAGAAACCATGGGCAAGTTGTCACATAAATCCAAGATGGAAGAGCTTGAAAGCATCAATAACTAGATTCAGGATGAGAATGCATTCTTGAGATGCAAGCTCTATTCCCTTGAAGAGCAAATTGCAATTTTGAAATCAGAGCTTGAATCCAAGGATGAGCTCTTGATTAGATTGCAATGTGGTGAGTGTGAAAAGGTAAAGCCTTTAACTTTAGATGTAGATACTATGACTGAGTGCAGTGTAAGTTTTTCACCGCAGGAATCTTCATCTTCTTCTACCATTTTAGATTCAGATTCTAGTAATATTGTTTTTGATGATTTTGAAAGATACACTAAGGGCATAGGATCTAAATTATTGTTTAAAATGGGTTATACTAGAGGAGGACTTGGTAGATATATCCAAGGTATAACTAACCCAATTTAGCTTGAGCATAGACCTCTTCATGCAAGTTTGGGTTATACTAGTGTGCAAGTGGATGATGGAGAAGTTTCTTCCATGGCTAAAGGAAGACGAGCTTCCAATAGTGAAGGTTCTAGGCCACTAGTTCAAAGGTGTAAAGGTAAAAGAGGTATTGAGATTCCACCTCCTAATTCTTACATTAAATCTTCTGATCTAATTGATACTTTTAAGAAGTTTGGATATAATGTACAGAAGATAATGCAATCATTTCCATGCACTTTTTGTGGGATGAATAACCATAATGATAAGACTTGTTGGAAACAAAAAGCTTTGTTTAAGTAGATTACATGTTTGAAAGACCATTCTCATGATAGGATGGGAGTTGGCAAAAGGGAACCCTCACCTAAGAAGGATGTTTGCACTCATTGTAAAGTGAGTAGACTTAGGATTGATAGATGTTTTAAGCTTCATGCATCTTCACATTCAAGTAATGTTAGAACTAAGATGATTTACAAACCTCTCACTAAGGTTAATGAAGCTAATTCAATCCATAATGTAGTTTAAAATACAACCCATGATAAGGTAAAACCTACAAATCCATTTAAGAGGTTAAGTCAATAATATGTAATTGATAAGGAATCCAGTAAGGAAATCAATTTCACTAGGAAGAAAGAAATGGTGAAGTGGATTATCACTACATTATTTTTGCAAAGCATGGTTATGAATTCATCTAAGGGAATGAACAAGCTTTGATAAGATGTATATTAGAGTTGGTGGGAACACTTCAAGACAGGTTTACCATATGAAGTTTTTCAATTCTCACTTTTTGATAACTCTAAGTTTTTGAATCTCCTATTTATGCTATGTGAGTTGTCTAGAGGACTTAAACTCATTTGATCAGTTGGAGATAATAGTAGGATGCATGTTGTAGGTTGAGTTAATTCCTTACAACACTTCTTTGACTGTTATTTTGAATGTATCTATTTTTGGCACATGGATGTATAGATGCATTGTTAAGACCCTATGGGCATGTTTAGATGTTAGGCAACATACACTTTAGGTTGTTTACATTTTCTTAGCATATAAGTCCCATACTAGGGCATTATATTGTAACATTTCCACAACATTTATTGTATGTTGTTAGCATTATAAACTTGTCTTGCAGTTACATTGGAAGTTGTTTCAGTTTTTGGCAATTCACCACTTTACAGGATGTGACATTTGGGTGGGCAGTTTTGGTATGTTATAATCACTTTGGCAATTATAGATTCACTTACTCATGCCTTTGGATTAGGCATTTTTGTAGTTTTATTGAGAATCATTTAAATGCAATTGTTTATACCTCTTGTTATGATTGGATTCTATTTTTATTGATGCAGTAGACTAGTTATAAGATTTTAGGGGATATTGGACTTTTGGAGACCAAAAGCCCTCCAGTGGGGAGGTGTGATCAGAAATTTGGTTCTAAAAAAGGTTTCAATTCAGAGTTTCAGTGGTGGCACATTTTAGAGCTCATCGAGAGCTTTTTGATGCTTTTCTCAATTCACAAAATGGTGTTTGGATGCTCAAGATATGGTCATTTGAAGATTTGTCAAAAAAAATCAGTTGCGATGTTTGGCACATGATTCAAAAATGTATCGACATTTGGACCTATCAAAAGTTGACACGTGGCACTGTTGAAAAGTAAAATGGGCCAATAGCCATTTGACACATGGAAAATGGTGTTGACATGTTCCAAGGAGGTGACAAGCTATTTAAAACCTTATCCTTTTACCAAGTGCTTGCATGTGGGACAAAGCATAAAGTCTGAGCACCTAGAATGGAGGGAAGAAAAATTCAAACCTAGTCAAAGCACACCCAAGGAGGCAGGCTGCCCTTGTCCTCATCCCTAGGCACCTAGAATGGAGGAAGGAGGTTTTGAACCTAAGACATGGCCCTTAAAAGGGATAGGCCTTGACCACTTCAGCCAGAGGTCTTGAAGTGTTATATAAGGCACTAATTTTTACTTAAATTTATCAGGTTCTGGACTATGTATTTGTATTTTAAGAGGCCAAGAGTTTGTTTTAAGCTTGGAGATAGCTACCAAATGGGATTTTCTCCAATATCTAGCCTTATACATAGAGGTTAAGCCTTTTTAATTATGTTTTGTAATTAAAAAGAGAAGTATTTTATTATTATTTGGATATACCAATGGATTAAGTGAAGGGACCAAAGCACATTTGGAAGGGGTTGAAGACTGAGGAAGGATTCTATGTGACCGAGCTTGAGTATATCAGCAAGGTGGAGTTTTTGGATAGAGATCAGGCCTGAGGGAAGTTGTGCAGTATTTCAAGAATTTGTAAGCCATTTATTGCACAAATTTAATAGAAATGGTCCTCACTATTAGGCAGACCTGAAGATGTAGGCAAAATATGCCGAACTCCGTTATCAATGTCGGATGGTAATTTGTCATTTGCTTGCATGTTTTAATTTAGTTTTCTTATTATTTTAATTATGAAATCATGCAAAGAATAAATATCTACAATTTATGACATTTAATGCAAAAAACAAAAACTAGCTTAATTGGTAAATGGAAGTAACAAGTCTTTTGATCATTCCAATCCAACTCAACAACTGAGAACATTTTTCCTAGAACAATATGCAAGTTCTTTTGAGTTCTTCGAGAATTTTTTAGGTTTTGAGAAATTCAGTATTCATATTTAAAACTTCACTTTGAGTTGATTTAGTGTAGTTTATGGATCAATAAGTGAAGAGGAATGAGGAGGGATCCCATAGTTTTTAGTGTGAGTGGTTACATGCATATTAATTTCATCTAGGGTAAGAACAACAAACTACTTATGGGAGAACCTATTAGGGTTGGTAAGAATCATCATATCTATTGAATTCAACTCAATGTTGTATTCAAATAGGATTTTTATAATGATGGAGAGACATTAAGGAAGATAAAGATGATGTAAATCAGAAAGATAAGAAGGATACATAAAATATTATAGAGTTAACCAAGTTGACCTAGTACTATAAATAGGAGATAGAAGAGTATAAAGTCAACTGGGTTGACTTAGTACTATAAAAAATAAAATAGATAGTCTAATAAAGATATGAAGTTGACCAAGTCAACTTAGTACTATAACATGATAGTCAAAAAAAGTAATTGGTCAACCATGTCGAATCAGTACTACACTAGGGAAAAAGATAGTCTATAAGAGATTGTGTCGAATAGAATGATAGTGTATTTAAAGTAGGTAAATTTTTTTTGAAATGTAATTAAAATAAGAATTGAATTTAAAAACACAAATAATTGGTTCAATTAGAATGATCCAATTGGGACACATAGCATAAAACCTTGAACCAACATTGGCTAATGCAAGTTTTTGCAATACAACATACAATGAGAAAAGAGTAAATAATTAAATGAAAATTAAATGCTAACTAAATGGTCATCCTGAGTGTTTTTAGATTATAATAAAGTGTTATTTTAAGTTTTAAAGAGAATTTGACTAAAATTATGGAACTAGAAAGTAATATATAGATGGTTTCAATATGTTTAGGCCTTAAAAGGATATGTGTTAGCAATGATACTGGCTAGGTATTTGGGCCTACCCCCTCACTTCATAATACCATAGTGATAAGGGTTTTGAGTTATTTTCCAATATATATGATTAACCACATGTTTAAACTTGACCAAAAAACCAAGTCAACTTTCACCTTGGTAATGAAATCCAAGTTGGTAAGCCCTGGGTAGACAAATGTTTAAATGTATTTTGAAATTATGTGATTTGGTGGTGTGTGTAAAAAGATAAAAATATTAGAAATAAATGGAATATTTAAAAACCACTTAATTATACTATGTGAGATACTCTAAACATGGAAACAACCAAAAATGAAAGTGTGAATTAATTACTAGCATGTAGTTATCAATTCCCAAATTAAGAATGGTAAAAAGTTAGTTTAGATTACACTGTATGCAAAAATTATAGAATAGAGTCGATAGGGTCACTACTATATTGTAAAATAAAGATTAATTAAGAGGTACATCAGCTAGGTCAACTTAGTCTTTTAGATAAATCATAGAGTAGAGAACTAGGTTGACTAGGTTGACCTAGTTTACTATAGGATTATAGTTTTGAAGACTATAAACTTGTGCCAAACAAAACTATAATGAAGAACTAAATCAAAAGAGAGAGATGGAAAATAACATTGGTGGGTTATAATATGCTAAGGATTGTAAATTTTATTTTAAAGTGCCCTAAATGATGTTTAAAAGTTATACCAACTATGTTGACTAGGTTGACCTAGTTTTATAGAATCTTATTTACTGAATCCTATTAAGGTGATTGAATTAACCTGGTTGATATGGTTTGTTATATGGATGATGAATAGAATAATAAGTTGACCTATATGACTTAGTTTAGTGTTTTGGATGTTATATGAGAGACTAAGTCAACCTATTTGACATAGTCTATTATCCAAAACTGAATAATATTATTATGTTGACCTATTTGATCCAATTACATGTATCTGATGAAGATTTGCATAGAAATAATAGAGTCATTTTTATGTGAATATGTATTAAACCTATGCACAAAAGTCAGAGCTATACTAGATTGTCTGACCTAATATCACAAATATATAAAATTAATAAAATGATAGAAATGAAAATCATGAAAAAAACTTGTAAGGGTTAGATTCAAGTTGGGTTCACCAAAATATATGCAACAAGAAATGCATCAGATCCACAAATTAATCCTACCTCAAAGAAGATAGATCTTACTTACACTTCTAATTGGAGACACATTAAATAATCAAGGTTATGACCAATATGGATCTGTTAAACCTAGCTAAGGTATCTCTTACTACAATAATATCACTAGGGAGGGTTCTAAGGGCTCTAATCAAGAAAAACTATGTAATAACACTAAATAGATTTTATGTTTTCATATTCACTAAAATAATAAAAAATAAAGTTAAAATATAATCTAGTGCTCACAAAATATTATTGCATAAACTGGGGGCAAGAAAAACGAAAATTAAACATGCAAATAAGACATATAATCATTTCAATGTATATGAAATCCAAATACATGGAAGAGAATTGAAAATGCATATCTATTTACTCTTACAAAGGAGAACAAAGTTGAGAATCCTTACCTTTGAAGATGAACCCATCTATCTTCAATCTCTCCATTGACCAAGGTTCTTCACAAGACATTGTTTTGGTATGTAAGGATGACAAGGTTAAATCAACTCTTTGATACACAACCTATCAATTCATCCAAAAGATTTTTTAATAAGACAAGATCTGTATCTCTAAAGAAAGTATGAAACCCTAAGTTTTTTCCTCAATTAGAATGGTGGATAAGTAGATGTATAATATATCTTATTTGTTCTTCTCTTCTCTTAGATATTGAAAAATTATTTTGTTTATATATGTGGATTTAACCCTAAACCCTTTCAAAAGTTTCACCGATAAGGTCAACCTTGATGACCTAGTATCATAATTGATAAAAACTCACTAGGTTACAGACTATGTTGGTTAAGGGCTGACCTAGACCCTTAATAAGTTTTGTTAATAAGAGTAAAAGGTTGACATAACTGACATAGTCATGTAAATTATCAAAAATAGGTTTAGGTTAAGAAAAGGGGTAATGAAGGTGGTAAAATACTAGAGGAGTGTGAAAAAAAAGAGGCAAAGCTTAGGGTAATGGTGTTAAGAGAAAAGTGTGTATATAATAAGTGGAAAAAAGAGATAACAATCCTACAAAGCACCAATGGTCTACCCACCCCTTTCCTAGTGCACCCCTTAGGGCATGAACTCGAAGAGATTGAGACTCAATGGGTTATTTCAAGATAAAGAGTGTCAGTAAGTAATAACATTTTGAAAATATTATGTGTAAAAAAACCATGGTAAGTATCCTGATTACCTTCATAAAAACATTCATTGACAAACATACAACATATGAGGATTTATTTTCTTGGAGTAGCAAGGATGCAAGGAGAATTGCCTTTGACCATAGTTGAATCAAATTAGATGATGGTTCTTCACCTCAAGTGTTCATGTATTATATATATTAGAATAGGTGTGTTTCTTTTCAATTGGTTTGTCTTTCCCTAAGTGTTCTTGTGAACATATGTGTGTCTTGTTTCTTGTCTTATTGATTTTTTTCTTATTTTTTAGTATGGTTAGTGTTGTATACAGCTAAATTTGGCCATCGATAACCTCTAATCAACCTTTTGGCTAGTTTCCACCTAAAATACACAATTTGGCCTATAAACACTAAAACATGCTAAATGATGTGAAAATGACATATTCAAGTGCTGATTTTGGCTAGGGCATCCCTAAATGGGGCAATGTAGTTTATGGGCCAACTAACTTTGATCAGTCCATTTTGAGTCAAAATGCCAAATTTACATATGGGTGCTCTAGATTTCTCTTCCTTATCAAATATTTTCCACAAGACCTGCACCTTTTTTATTTGTTGTTAACAACATACTAAATGGGAATACGGTTCCAACGCATCTAAAAATTCCTTCCAATTATAATCTATTCAAATTTTGGACCAATAGTAAGACATTTTGATTAATTTGGGTAATTTATGCATAATGTGATTAATCATGCTTAAGAGATAATTAAACCAAATTAAGGACTAATTGATAATTCAATGAAAACTTGTTGAATACTTGTTTTTAGAAATGAATATTGAATATTTGTATCATTAAGTGACCTTATTTCTTGGGAAGACATCCCTAGGCCATAAATGTTATAAATATCAAGATTCATGTCATCCATGCCTCATCAATACCTTCCATGATGACCTCCATGCCTCTTAATTTACCCTTATTAAAATTCTATGATGAGGATAATTACAAACATAATTCCAAAAATTGAATTGATTCTCAACCACACATCTCAATCTTGAGATGGATGGTTTAGGTTGATTCTAGCCAAATCCAAAAATCTATAAATAGGAGGCCTCACAACATCATTTATAAGATTAATTAGTGTAAATTTATAATTTAGGATTGGTTCAAAAAGATTCAAGCAACTAGTGTTACCATGCCAAATTGATTCCAAGCCAAGCCAAGCCACAAGGCAAAAGTGCCAAGGAGAGATGGAGGTAGCTAAGCTTCCATTAAAAAGGACTTCATGAGCATAAGTTGAGCAAGCCACCACTACAAATAAATTTGAAGCATCCAAGGAAGGTGAAGGAATTCTTGTGTTTTCATTACTTGCTTTCTAGTTGTGTTTTTAATTTGTTTATGTTAACTAAGCTCTCTTTAGTGTCTAGGCCTAGAGATTTTATGCTATTAGTGAATTTGTTTCATTTCATTTTATTTTGAAACTAACACCATAATAACCATCCTCTCTTGAGTCAAATTCCTAGATCCAAGTGTTCCTTCAAAAGCATTTTATTTTTGATAATAGTGCATAGGTGACCTTACAACCTAATGGATAAGAGAAATCTACTGGTTTTTGGGCATAACAAGCTTGCCACCCTTAGGAATTACCTAACTATTGACTAATTTTGACCCTAGGTCAAAATATGTCACCACCTCTATATTAAAAAGTATTATAGGGTCTTTATAGGTATTAAAAATTCATATGATCATGTCTAAGGTCACTTAACATCTTTCACACCTTAGTCATTTTGGTCATTTGAATTAATAATTCCTTAGGCCACCTTTTTGGCCTTTCTAATGGCTTGTATGGTTTCCACATTAATCCAAGTGTGTTAAAATATATTCCAACATCCAATATGTTAGTTTATCTGTCAAGAGTTAGTTTGGTAACTGACAAATTTAGGTTTAATAGCCAAAGGAGGAGATAAGAATAATTTTAAAAAGTTTGAAAGTAGTTGTATAGTCTAGTATAGTGTATTTGCCATGTGGGAGAATTAGAAGGATATATATAGGCTCTAACATTCCATTTACATGTTTAATAAGTCATATTAGGCTCAAAATGGAAAAAAATGATTCATATTCTCGATCTCTCTCCTAGATAAGTCAAAATAGGTCAACCAATATTCCTTTGGTATAGACAATACAAAATGAGTTCAGTTGAATACACTTGCCAAGTGATAGTATACTTCATCAAATTCATTTTAATGTTGATAGTTTTAAGAGTGACATACCATAATCTATGAGCCATATCTAATAAGGTTTATCACTCAAAATTTCCTAGTCATCCCCATTTACTATAGCTTTCTTCTCTATTTGGACTGGTCTATGTATATTAAGTGTTGTACGTGGCCTTTAAGGGTATGAATATATATTTTAAAAAAAAAAAATCCTTTTTCACATGCGAAGGTCAATAATTAAGCAACACTACCTCATTTTATTCATGGGAGACATATTTGAGGTCTATAGATAATATTTCATCATTTGTAGAGTTCCACCTTTCTTCAAATAGTTTTAGAAAAAGGTGATATAGGTGTTCAATCCCTTATTTAATGATAATAAAATTTTACTTTGAAGTTTTGGTTACAAAATTAACCTCTTAATGAATTAAGAGGTCTTAAAAATAAACATAGTTAGATTTCCTTATGACTATCACTTATAGTCAGATGGAACTAGTCATTGTCCAGACATGGTGATGATGCAAGGAGATTTCAAGGATGTGGAGAGGTTTTATAAGATGAAATCATAGAGTTTGAGATTTTCAAATGGTCAGATATTAGTAGTGAAGACCAATTAAAAATGCATAGTCATATGTCTATGCATCACCTACAAGAAGTAATACAATAGTGACCAAAGTTCAATCCAAAGAAGCTGAAGAATGTTGACATAAAGGTGTTGAACTCCTTGAAACCTCAATTCATGTATAAGAGTATTAAAAAGACCAAGGTGATAATGATGAAGTCATTATATGTAAACAGGTTTGAATCCTTCATCACAAGTTGAGAAGGTTGTTTAGAGAGACTCATTACCTTAATATCTCTGAAAAGGGATTTTGCCCTATATATGTCAATCTTGTAATGAGAATTCATGATGTCTAAATAGTTATTGTGTATACATTTTTATATCCTTGGGATGGTAGTAATTTTTGAACATGAAATGAGCTAGTTTTGGTAAAGAGAAAATAATGTAAAGTAGTTTCCAATTCTATCAATTTTCCAATGAAACCACTTAGTTAAAACAATAGTGCTTTGAGTTTAAGAGTGTGTAATTTAGATTTTAAATTATAGTATACTAATTGGAACACATGTTTGTGGTATGGAGAGAGCTCATCTAGGTGAGAGATAGTCATAGTGACTTTACAAAGGCTAAGAAGAGTTATACATAGTGCTCAAGCACATGTGATCACCTACAAGAAGATCTCACACCTCAGGGAGCACTTGTGATATGCAAGATTGGTACATGAATAGAGAAAGGGATGACATAATGAGATCGAAAACATCATATAAATTTGTATAGGATTATACTAAAGCTAAACAATGATATCAAAGGCCTTAAAACCATTATAAGCCTTTAGGTGGTCATACACATAGGATATACAGTCAAGCCTATTAGGCCTAAAACTATGCCTAAGACCTACAATGGACTAACTTGATATTCAAGATCACATGAACATTCCAATCACATTGAACATTTTTTAAAAAATGAAGGACTAGAGGGAGCCATTGGTTTGCAAGGAAGAAGCATAGAGTGGTTAATTTGACTTGAAATCATCTCATGTGTTTATAGAATGCATGATAAAGATAAAGAATAAAAATTTAGACACTCACAACTATACAAAAACCAAGTATGAGAACTCAAAAACCTCAGTAGGGTTTAAGGGGGTTTGATACCTTAAATTTATGGAATTTGTTGAAAGGTTCGACATCAATATTTTATGAACAAACCTTAATAGTCCAAACTTCTTAAAATAATATCTAAGACCTAATGGAGAAGATATGATTGAAGATGTATTGAACAAGGGTGAAACAACCATGAAATTTCTTGGAACATGTCTAGAACTCCCTCAGGATTCTTGACATCCACTTTTGCTATATTGTCATTTATATGGACAAGGTTAATTATTTATTTCTTGTAAGATTTGAGATATTTGCTAGGTAAAAAATAAAATGTGCAAATAAAGATCATTGTGGGAGGTCCTTAGGGACTTTTACTAACTCCTAGGATTAATTTATCACCTTGGTTGAATAGGAAAAGACTTATACTATCTCATTCATAATAGATAGTCTAAATAGATAGTGAAGAGGCAATATGGCTATCAAGTGATGAAAGTGAGAAACATTCTGATAATTTCATGGAGGTATATTTGATATACTAGAGGATAAATGAGATTAATTTGAGTTACCTTAAACCTATTCAATTACATTTTTTGGAAACTATAAGATATTTGGATGACAAGTGTGAGGACTACCTAGAAAATTAGCGATAAATGATTACAAGCAGTGAATGACAGATGAAAAAGATCAATCCATTAGTTAGGGACAATTTTATGACATGAAATGACCTATTATCTACCTTTTCACATCAAACCATATGTTTCAAGGATCCATATTTCATTTTCATACACTTAATTACACTCCTCACCATCATGAAGGCAATTTTAAGCAAGATAATAAAGGGTTTATGACAACTTGAGTAAGGTGTTCTATTTGAATGTTGACACATGTTCATACAAATTACTTAACTTATTTTCACTTAATTACATATATTGATAACTAGTTATTAGAGATAGACACCAGGTCTTGTGACCTTTGATCTTCAATTCTTGTCTCTCTTCTTTTAATTGGTCTTCACCTTATACATGAATAGATTGACCTTTTTATCTTTGTATTGGATTCATAATTGGTATGGTGAAGCCCTACTAATTTTGAAACCTTATTTACCTTTGCATAAGTTTCCTTAGTTTAATTCATTCTCTATAATTTATTAATTGAATGTGTTAAGTGATTGGTGTGTTTACAAGTGATGAAAATTCTCTCCTTGATTTTATGTCTACTCTTGCATGTTTGTGTGAATGAGATCTCTTCTAAAAAGTTTCATAAAGTGTATTGTTTATCAATTTTTTATTGAAGTGTAATATGGAATAGTAGTGTCTCATATATGACCTTATTTCACTCACCTAAATATAGGTATATAAATTTATCTCTATGAGAAATACTCATGCTAGAAGGATATAAGGTTGAGTTTCATTTCAATTGTCTTCTTTCTTAAGTGCATATAAAAGTTGTTATGTGGAGTTGTCTTGGTGTATCATCTCATTATCATATGTTATTTTGTGTACCTTTATTCCCTTTTCACCCTGAATAGTGATTAGCTTAGTGTAGTTTAAACCTAAGAGACAAATCAAGGGGTCTATCCCTTTCAAACCTAGAAATATTTCTCTTGTAGTGGCTTGTATATAAAGGGAGATAGTTGCATATTGTCCTAAAATTGATAAGGTCTACTTGAATTATTTAGGGTTTAATTTTAGGTGATAATAGTTTTGGTATGCCCATTCAGACATGAATTCCATGAAGGTTATTCAAAGTGAATGCTGGATTTGATAACAAGGAGCTGTAATAATCCACTTCTTACAGCATTTGGTGACTCCAAAGTTTCAATCTTGGTTACAAACTAGTTCAAACTTTCCATTCTTAAGGTAAATGCAAGGTCTCTTGCCAAAGGTATACTTTTTGAATTTCAATATCTTCTTCCTTATTACTACAAGTCAAGTATAATTAATCACACCTATCCCTATCTACATAGATCTTCTATTGCTCACAAGCCCATAAGAAAGTTCTTGATTCATCCATTATTAAATTACTAAGTCCAACATGGCAAAGAATCATCCTTTTGTATCCTTAAATGAAAATATCCCTTTAAATATTGCTCACTATGATGACATTCTCATATATGTCCTCAATAGTGTTCCATGATACACTAGTGAGTCTTCCATCACACCTATTGATCATATAAGGAATATTTATAACGTCTACAATATCCATCACATCATTGAGGATAACATTTTAACCAAGCTATTTTATTTCTCCTTAAGGTTAAATCTCTTGATTGATATGGAATATTGGCACCTACATCAATCACATCTTGGGATGAGCTAGGAGATGAATTGAGAAGAAGGTTTGAGGACAAGAGTGAAAACTTGTCCTTAATAGAGTATCTAACTACCATTAGGAGGGTAATTTAATATGTCATTCAAAAATTCAACATGGGATTTCAAAATACATGGGATAGAATCCCAATCTTAGTAAGGTTAACATCTCACCATGCCTTCCTTTATTTCCTTAAAGCATTTGAAAGTGTCATTTACATGATGATATAATTTATGGAAGGTAACACTCTACCTAATGCCTATGAGGTGGCCATTAGGGAAGATAATTTTTTAATTCAGGATGGGATGACTTCCCCAAGACCTCTCATGCCTCTTGTTCCTAACTTGTAAACTCCACATATTTCTTCTCCCATTATTATACCTAAAACTAAATATGTTACCTCTAGTGAACTGAATAAACTTAATGAGGTAGAAAGGATAAGGGCTTTGGAATAAGGGAACCTAAATCTAAAGAGGATTATCCAACAACATCAAATCAAACCCTTTCAAGGTCATTTTTAGCCTAATCAGTCTTACCCCAATTGTCAAGGTAATAAACCTCCTTTCTAAGGTCATTCTTGAGGTCAAGGATAATTGGTCTAATAAAATCCATATGATGGTTACAATCCCAATACTCCTTATACCTCAAGTACACTAGTGCCTACTTAAAACAATCTTTGTCAAGCACACAATATTAAACCTTCATTAGATCAACCATATGATCCATATCCCTATGTCAATGAAGCCTTCAACCAAGTCTTCATGGAAAACTTGGGAACTATGCCATCTATGACTCAAAATGAAGTATCAACTGGAGGTGTGACTGTTGGGAAGGGTATTCAAATGGGGGTTATATTAGGCAATTGGTTTCAAGATGACTTATGTGTAGTAAATCATCAATGATAATCAAGTATAGACACAAGTTCTATAGATAAAAACACAAGGATTAAAAGGAAGGTTGTTAAATAATTTCAAGGTGCTACTAATGGTTCTCCAATGAATGTCCAAATAAGTTCAAGACTAGGTATGCATAGTGTTTCTTGAAATACACAAATAATTCAAAGAGATCAGAATGTTAGGAATGTTTTCATGACTCAAAATTATTAAGGTGTTGGAATTATGATTTATTCTAGTGTGCAAGCAAGAGTTAGTGATCCTTTCACTAACATTATAGAGCAAATGAATAGGTTTCAAGTGAATGTATCCATGTGGGATACCTTGGATATGTATACATATAATATTTTCAAAATTTTATCACTTACTGATACTTTGTATCTTGCAGGAACCTATCAATTCTCAATCTCTCTAAGTGCATGGATTAAGGGGTGGATTGGGAAAGGGGTGGGTAGACCATTGGTGTTTCATATAATTATTGTCCCTTTTTCCAATTATTATATACATAATTGTCTCTTAAAATCATTAACCCTAAGCTTATTCCTTTTTATTGTATTTCAAGAATTTGCTACATTTTATCCTCCTTTTCCTCACCTAAATAATTTTTTTAGTTAGTTATGCTAAGTCAACTAGGTTGACCTTGTACAGCTTTAGGATATTTTCACTTAGGAATTAGGTTAGCCTTTGGCTGACCTAACTCAATACCTAGTGAATAATTATCCAAAATTGTGCTAGGTAGACTGGGTCAACCCTATCAACCACAATTTTTGGAAGGGTCAAGGGTAAAATTCACATATAAATACAAGTTAATTTCCATAATTTATTAAGAAGAAGAAAAATAATAAGACCAAACAAACACCTGCTTATTGACCATTTTGCTTAAGGAATAAAGCTTAGGGTTCCATACTTTCTTTGGAGATATGGATCTTGACTTATGGATAAGTATCTTGGATGCATTGATAGGTTGTGTAACCTAAACATGAGTTTTATTTGTCATCCTTACATACCACAACAACCTTTTTCAAAGCACCTTGGCTAAGGGAAATATTGAGGCTTGATGGGTTCATCTTTAAAGGTAAGTATTTATAACTTTATTTCTCCTTTGTAAGAGTAGATAGATATGAATTTATACTTCTCTTCCATGCATTAAGATTCTATATATATTGATGTGAGTATATGTCTTATATGCATGTTTAGTTTTATTTTTTTAACCCCCACTTTGTACCACAAGATTTGTTACATTTACTTTACTTATTATTTTAGGTGAAATATCAAAACCTAGGACCCCCTTAGGGTTATTACATGATTATGTTAGACTAGAGGATTTGGAACCCTATTTAGCATGGTGTATTGTAAGAAATTATACCCTAATTAGGTCTAGTGGATCCCCATATTGGTCATTCTCCTACTTAGAAAATGTAATTGAAAGTGTAGGTATTCTCTGTCTTCTCAGAGTTAGAATTGATTTATAGACATGATGCATTTTTGATTACATACATTCTAGTGAACTTGATGTGAATCTAACCCTTAAAAGATTTGTTTCACTAATTTCATTATTTTATAATTTTTATTATCATATATTCACAATATTAGGTCAATTATATTGACATAGTTCTAACCTACGTGGACAAGTTTAACACACAGTCACATCCAAATGACTATGTTCTTTTTGTGTAGGTTCTTTTCTAAGTATAGGCTACTAAATTGACTCAGTCGACACAATATAGTTTTTTAGAATTTTATATATCCATTCTAGACTAATAGGTTGACCCAATCAACCTTGTACACTTTCAGACATTAGATTCAAACTAATAGGTCGACCTAGTAAGCCTTATACATTTTAGACACTCAGTAATAGGCTTATACAAAGCTTAGTTGACCTAGTTGACCCTATTAGCAGGATTTGTAAGAATTTATTAAGGTTATTTGATATTAATCTCACTTATATTCATCTTTAAATGCACCAAGGTTACTGTTTACCCTTTCTCTTTTTCTTTACAATCTTTCTTTTCATAGTTTGCAGTCTTTAAAACTACCCTTGTACAGTTAACTAGATCACCTCTGTCAACCTAGTTCTATATTTTTTGTGCTACCTAGATAAATAGGTCAACCCTATCGACCTTATTGATTTTTATACCTTTTTCTTCCACACTATATATGTGGCATTATCAACCTTATAACATATTCTATGCATACGCTATCAGCTGAATCAACACTGTATTGTGTTTAAAAGTTGGAATTAACCCTTATATGCTAGTAATTAGCTCACACTTTCATTTTTTATTGCTTTCATGATTATAATAGTTAACACAATATAATTAGGTGGTTTTAAATATACCACTTAGTTTCACTATTTTCTATTTTATGCATACATGACTAAATCACAAAATATTAACAATAATTTTAATAATTATCTACCCAAGTCCAACCTACTTGGATGTTATCACCAAGGGGGAAGTTGCCTTGGTTTTATATCCAAGTATAAACATGTGGTTAATGGTATATTATGGCTAAGCACCCAATACCCTTATCACTATGGTGTGTGAAGTGAGGGGGTAGGCCCTAATACTAAGCTTGTACCATTACAAATACATATCTCTTTCAACCCAAACATCTTGAAACCATCCTTAGATTGATTTCTAGTTTCTTCCTTACAACCAACTTACTATCACATCTAAAATTATACTCTAATAATCTAACAACATTTAGGTTGACTACTTAGTTATATTTTACTTTTCAAGTTGATTTCTTGCTATTTGTTGAGATTGTGTGTTATATTATAAAAACTTACATTATCCAACATTGGTGACAGGTTTTATGTTGTGTGACTCAATTAGATCAACCTCATTGATCTAATTAACTATTTATTTTATAATTATTTGGAAAATTATTCTTATTTCATTACACAGTCATTTTAGTTGACACAATCTATTATAAACTATCTATTTTTCCCTATTTTCTATACTTGGTCAACCCAATCAACCCTATACACTTTTTTAACCTCTGTCTATCAAGATAGGTCAACCCAATCAACTCTACACAATTGATTGCTTTCCTTGATTTATCATATCTCTTTCATATTTTAGTCTTTCTCCTTTATCATGAATTTTCTTTCTAAGGACAAAATTGAGTTAAATTCTACAAACATGATGAGTTTTACAAATCCTCATAGGGTCTTCCATATATAGAGTAAGGATCCTCTCTAGGATGAGATTAATGTTCATATATCCACTCACACAATGAACTATGGGACACCTCATCATAATTATTTGTAGCACAATACTCATTTCTCACTAGAAGATCAACTGAAATTAAAGTATACCCCTAAAATGCTTTTTTATCTCTATATTTCCTCAACATTGAAGAAAATATCCCTCTACAATTTACCACCTCATGATTAGTCTTAAAGTTGAATAGCCTCATTCACTACTTCCACATTCTCAAATGGATTTGGGGGTACCACTTTCTTTGATTTTTAGCATGTTTCCTTGATTATGACTGCTTCTCATAACATGACCTCTTTTTATTTAACTTACTCTACCTTCATGCCTAGAATATCCACTAAAATGGTAAGTTATACATCTATTGGGCCTCATATGATATCCACTATCCTTGATTCTCTTACTAGTGCATCATTTGCTACCCAAGGTAATCATACTTCTAGTGCTTCCTCTTAGCATCCCTTCACTAGTCCATCTTTTGCTTCACAAGAAAAATTTTCCACTAGTGCTTCACATTCTCATAGTTACTCTCAATATCCTACAAACATTAATAGTGGTACCCAAGCCACTAATACCAACTCTTATTCTTATAATAATGCAAACAATGTCAATTAAACCCACCAATTCTTGTTACAAACATTCAATCAAATGAATACCATTTAAGCTCATAATACAAATAAAATGATGAGAATTCAAAATCACCTTCTCCATCTTAAAACTCATTCTAAACCATTGACTTGGGGTACACATAATAAAAAATTCCCCCCTCCTCCTCTTCAAGATTCCTATGTCAATCTCATCCCTCAGTGTCCTTTGGTCAACAAAACCATTAAGCATCTCCAAAATGAGCCTCTCATGCTTGGAATCACTAATATTGATATATTAAGTATTACCCCTACCATTTATTATAATGTATCAAATGATCCTACCCTTCATCTTAAAACATTTGGAAATATTTATAAGGATTGGGCTAAATTGAACAACTTTGCCACTACCAATCTCCTAGCCAAAAATATTATGTGTGATGCCCTAGATTAGTGCAACCAACTTAGAACCGTTTTTATTGCTATTTTGGAAGATTTAGTAAATTATTTAGTTCAATATTTATAAACTAGTGATCTTCCTGAAAACACTTTGGCCCATTTCATAAATTGTAAACAACATGAAAACTAAACTACCCAATATTTTGTTAAAAGGTGGAAAACTTTGTCAAACAAGTGTGAACATAACATGGTCGATGATAACATTTTTCATCTCTTCACTAATTATCTTTTTCCAAAGTTACAATATTGGGTTTACACTCTCTCTCTCCACATAATTTGGAGGAGGCTATTAAACAAACTAAATACCAAGATTTCCTTATGCATCAATTCAAGCCAACCCAACCCTCTATGGGTCCTCGTCTCTTACTCAAGAAAAAAAATCATAATGCTATCAATGATGGTGTCACAGACTCTTATGACACTACTCACACCATTCTAGCTATTATTCCTAAAAAATATCTAAAACCAGTTCCCCCTTCTCAATAATATACCAATCCTCATTTATCTTCACTAAATACCATCAACATTCACAAAGCCTTATCATTATCTAAATTAATTAAGCATCTACCTAGGCCTCTACCATGAGAATGTGATCTCACTCATCCTATGAAATCTTGGTATGATCTTAACAAGTTTTTTTTGTTTCATGCTAGTTGGGGTCATTCTCATGAGACATGTGGGTAGCTTCATAATTTAGCTATAAATTTTCTTCTTGGTCCTAATTTTGATCATGATTATATCATTCAAAAGCCTCAATAAGCCTATAACATTGATTTTAAGGCTGAAAAATCACATAATAAATCTCAATCCTTAAATCAATCTAATGCTCATTTGGCTATCTATATAGACCCTCTTCCTAATCACCAACTTAATCAATATGATTAAGATAATCATACCCCTTCCACCAAAAATGTTGAAAATCTTGTTTACCCCACTTCTGAACAGAATGTGGTTAACATGACTAATATGTGAAGGGTGGTTGCTTTTATTAATCCACAACCTATATACACTCCTCCATTGTCCTAAACATTTCATGTTATCCAAGATTCTTCTCCAACTCATTTAAATGAGTTGGGGAGATATGACCTTATAACCTTTGATAAACCCCTTCCAACTCTTCCCTTGGATAACACTTCCCATTTCTATTTCTACCATCCCTCTATCTTATATTTCTAATAGTAATGATACTCGAGCTTCTACTAACACTTATTTTACCAATCCTCAAAACCAACCTAAACCAACTAATTCACCCTCTCAACATAATTTACAACCTTCTTCTAAACCTTCTCATTTTTATCAACACAAATTACATGGCACTTTGGTTCCTCCTTTTGAGGACCTTATTAATCATTATGCACCTATTTCTAGTAATCTTCACATGGCTTATGATGAGTGGGATCCCATAATACATCTCACTCATCTCCCATCCCAAATTCCATTCCTTGATTTTATGAGGACCTCTCTACATCAAAGAAATTATGTTATGTAACTAGTGTTTGAAATCAACATCCCTCATCCTCCCCTATCAAGATATGAAGCAACCTTATCTAGATTTCAAGATAGAATATTACAATAATGTGAAGAGATGTCCATCCATGTTGAAAAAACAATAGAAACTTATCTTTACTTAAAATTTCCCATTGATTTTATGATTCCCAATGAGATTTTCCTTTATTCA
>JARHVA010005544.1:280000-332500 GCA_037957365.1 Torreya grandis | reverse complement strand
CTTCCATTCCTATTTCTCTCTTACACGCATCTCTATTGGTGGTTGCATCCCCTCTTTATGTTCTCATAACTACTTCATAGCCTCTCTAGCTAATTTGATCCAGCTCACATGAGCTAAGGTAGATGGCCTAGTATCCTCTAGTATGGTAAGGATATATAGAATCAATAACTCATATAGGACATCATGGAGTGATACCCTCACTAAGGACCCCAATCTGATCTCCTCATCCTCTACCATACCTATAAAAAGAAAAACTAGATAGATATTAGATCATTTATATATCTCCTAACCTATCTCTAGTATATCTCAAATAAAAACTTAAGCATAATTTAACAATATTTTTATTACATGTCTGTGTGTTGGTCAATAATTTCTCACCATGTACATAATCACCAATCATGGTCTCCACTTTCATATGTCCTCTGAGAACCTCCTTTGTTAGTTGCCTCTAAAAAATAAATCCTAGAGTTGCCACTTGTACCATCTTAGGCTACACCTGAGTGGTTTCTCTATATTCCAAATCTATCTTGGCCTACTTGTTGGTTCATCTAAGACATCTACTATATTTTTTTATCTCCTTCTCTTGCTACCTCTTGTAGACACCTAAACTAGCCACCAATAACCTCCAACCAAGCTCCAAAACAATTTCTATCAAAATGCACAATTTGGCTTAAAAATACTAAAAGATGTGAATCTATCATATACAAGTGCTGATTTGGCAAATATATCCCTAAATGGGGTAACGAAATTTATGAGATAGCTAACATTGATCAGATTATTTTGAGTTAAAATGACATTTTCATACCTAGGTGCTTTGGATTGCTCTTTTCTACTAAATTTCTTGCACGAGACACATGTCTTTATTATTTTCTATCGACAACATCATAAATGGGACAATGGTTCAAATGCATCTACCATTACATCCTAATTCCAATCTAATAAAATTTTGAGCCAATAACATGACATTTTGACCATTTTGATCACCAATGGCCAAGATTTGCACCAAAATTGATAAATCATGTTTAAGGCTAATAAATTTGAATCATGAGCCTAATTAAGAATTCCATAGAACTTGTTGAATATTTCTTATTGGAAATTGATTATGAGTTTATACATCATTAAGTGACATCATTTCTTGGGAAGGCATCCCTAGGCCATAAATGTAATAAATATCTAATTAATCCCTCCCATGCATCTTTAATGCTTCTCTATCCCAAATATTTATGAGGGAATTTATTGATTTTGTCCTACAAAATTGAATGGATTCTTTGCCACACATCTTCATCTTGAGATGGATGGTTCAGTTTCATTTTGATCATTTGTAAAAATCTATAAATAGGAGGCCTCACACTCATAATTTGAAGCTTAGATAGTGTAAAGTTATAATGCTAGAAAACTCACTCAAGACATTATTATAGTGTTATCATTCCCATTTGTTGAGCCAAGCCAAAGTCATCATAAACCCATTGGTTCCAAGGAAAATATGAGATAGTCAAGCCTCCTTTAATGAAGACTCATTGATCACAAGATGAGCAAGCCACTTCAACAAGCCATTTGGAGCATTTAAGGAAGGTGAAATATCATTTGTATTTTATATTCTAGTTGTGTTTTCCATTTAGTTGTGTTCATTAAGCTCACCATTGAGATAGGACTAAGTTGTTATTTATTAGTGTGTTATTTATTTTGTATTTTGATGTCATACACTAACACTATACTAATCTCCCATTATTGTAATCCTATGTTTACAAATGACACACTTGGTCAGACTTAGCCTCACAAATTTGATCAAATAATGCCTAAAAGAAACCTACTAACAATTTTCATGTAGGATATTAGAGTGTGGGAGTAAAAGAAGAGAAAATTTTTAGTAAAAACATGTTTTCCTAAAAATCATAGTTTTGTCACTATGAAGTGGCAATGTTATCCTATAGACCAAAATCCTAAAACCAATATAGTCATGGTGTTGTCTTAGTATCAATAATGCATGTTAACTATGTTTTAGAATAAATTTTTAATTATATATATATATATATCAAATTATACTATTAAAATACCATTACTTTATTGTAATGATATTACAATCCTATGATTGCACAAGTAATGATATTGTAATACCATGACTCAATAGTCATGATATTGCAATATCATGATTTTTCTAGTAGAGATATGATTATTCCAAGTCATGGTATTAAATTTAAATGATAGAAATTAGCCTAGACCATTAGGGCTAAGATATAATATTGTAACTCTCTAAGTTGTGGGTTTACCCTATCAATTGTGATATTGCCTGTTGTAATCATATAAAATGAAAAAAATGGTAACTTGAGTGTGGATTATGACACCTAACCCTTAGGTACTTTCTTGATTCCATGACCCTCTTAGGCATATTTTCATTGATTTTGAGTCATCCATAACCTTCTAAACTTGATCCCAACTGAACCAAACCCCTTTTTCCATGACTAATCCATCCCCTCAGGTTCCATCAGCTCAAGACAATAGCACCATAATTAGGCTATATCATTGGTGCCACTCCTATCCACTTTAAACACTCCTGTATAAGTAAATTTTTAGCTCTAATGGTTAATTTATTTTAGTTCCCCATCCTTCTCCTTGTCATCCTATTTTGAGTGCATTCAAACCATGACTAATAGATCCCTATAAAATCCCATTCAAAGATCATTTAGAAAGGGTTGGAAATTATCACTAAGAAAGCAAGAATAATAGAAAGAATACTAAAAAAATATTCCTTATTCTCTACATATAACTATCCATTACACCTACAAGCTTATTCAAATCCTTACACCATTCCCTAAATACCTCAAGTACATTTAGTTTAGCATTTTTCATACTCATACACTCAATTACACAAAGCACATCAAGTAGGAGAACTACATATGGCTTGATCCCTATTAAAATTATTGGTATGAAGGTAACATACCCATACAAGGGGTGTGGATACATTTTTAATGAATCTTCCACACACTAACCTCCCTCTTTCTCAAAATTGGTCAAACCATAATGGAGTATAGGATTTGAAGAGAAAATCTACTCTATAATTATCTCTATAGACTTCCAACTATCAAAACTTTAGGTATAGGGTCACACAGACCTATTGAATAAAACCTAGAAATCTCAAATCCTTAGGGTAATAGTGGTAGAGGTGGACTACAACACTAGTGACACTCCTATCTACTTTTAGTGCTCTTGTCTAATCATAAAATGAAGGTTAGATCTTAGCTTATAATAGTGTCCCTTTCTTACACATTAAATCTCCGACCCTATCTGAGTTATCTCAATTAGTTTCTAGTCCATGCTATCACCCCTCCAAAAGGTGAGGGAACCTATACTATTGTTCCTAATTCATATATTTAGCCTATAGCTCATTCCAAATCTCTTCAACATATGTGCTTCCATGTTCAATTGAAAGCAACTAGCATTTGCACTTCTAAGACTCTAAGGGATCAAGTCACCAATATGAGCAAGTTAGTTTTAGATTTCCAAATGTAGAGTCAACAATTACGTGAAAATATTAAAACATTGGAAAATAAAATTATAATACAAAATCCTCAAAGGCACCCTAGTGTTAATCATGCATATGCACCTTCACCTAGTCAATTAGTTGTAAGTAATGTTACATATCAAAAAAATAAATCACCAAAAACTAACTCTACAACTAGTGATTCAAAATGAGTTCAAAGATAAAATAAGAGTTTAATTGAGGTTCTAAGGGAAATGATTAAATCTAAGTTAAACTAACTACCTCCTTTACATCTAGTGAAAAGATCTAGATATTATTGTGCATATCATAGAATGCATGGGCCTGACATAGACTAACATTTGGCATTAAAAAATATATATAATAGATAATTTCTAATAAGGACCATATACAAATTAAATCAATCAAGAAATCCACAATGACATAGGAACACATTCACAAAGGGTCCAATTCAAAAAAAATACAATAATGCTTATCAAATCATAACTTAAAACAACAAAAGGATCAAAAAGAAAGAGTAGAGCCAAAAATAGTGCCACAAGCATGGGTAAATCATGCAAAAGATGCAAATCTACCTCTCCAAAATGAGGCTCAAATTTCAAATCAGTATGGGTTTGGTTAAAAATATCTACAACATTTTGATTATCAAGGTCAAGGGTTAGGCAAGCAGGCTCAAGGTATCACTACTTCTATTCTAGTAGTTGATAATGTTTGTCACCAAGGTTTCTGATTTATTAAACATCCTAAGGCAAATCATTCACATACACAATTTATCAAAGGAAAAGATCTAGATACAATAAAAATCAACACTAGCATTCCATTGATTTAAAATCAAGATGATAATGATGAATGGAACAATACAAGTTATTATGATTTTAAAGACATCAATAATGAATCTAAATATTTAGAGTCATATTCATATCCATTCCCTCATATTTCACAATCATACACAATTCCTTTGTTTGATATAAGACACCATGGTAGGGAGTCTCTCATGAGACTCATTAGTTATTATCATTTCTTCTTAGTATTACTTGTACATAGCTTCTTTTTAATTTCTTATACATAATATCCTTATGATTTATTATACATATCTTATTATAAAAAATATAAAAACATTCAAATTACTTAAAAATCTAAAAATATTCAAATAACTCAAAAATCCAAAAACATTCAAATAATTCAAAATCCAAAAACATTCAAATAATTCAAAAACACCAAAAACATTTTAATTGTATGCATCATCCATGATTTACATTACTACTACTATGCTAGACTTTCATTTGTTGTTTTATGCTATTGTTTGTTAATTTATCTACATTATCATGCTTCACTTGATCTTCTTTGACTATGTGCAATGACTTCCAGCTCCTTGATTGCTTCACTCTACCCATTGAAGGGGCATCCTACTTCTACATTCAAAACATACATCAATATATCTTCCCCCTGGGGGCATCTTCTACATGACTACACCATCAAATTTATATCCTTCTTACACCACACACTCTAGTTATCATGTTGATGTAGATTATTTACTAGCTTAAATATATTACTCTATTGACATTCACTAGTATATAACACTTGTGTATTTCCTAGCATATACCTAGTCTTGTACTAACATGTCTTGCATACATTCATTTCTTGATTTGATTAGTTATATGTGATTGTATTTCAAATTTTTACCTACTTTCCTTTCTTGATTTGCATAACTAGATTGATTGCATTCCTTAATTCTTGTTTTGTCTCCTATATGTGCCTTACGACATTTAACAATGTCCTTTAATTCTATTCATGTGTGTGACTTAAGACATTTTCCAATGTCCTTTGCCTATAATATTTTATGTGATTGTGGATTTGATTCCAACCTTACTTATTTTCAAATATATGTGTATGTGGCATTTGAACTTGCCTTGCATACTTGTTTTCCAGTTTAAGTGACATATGTCCATATCCCTTGTTTGATTGGCCCCTTGACCACTCTTGTACACTTCTTTCTTCTTTCCTTGTGTTTTTGTTACTCATTTACTTCTCCATTGTTTACAATGCCATGATCCACATCATGCATTTCTCACTATCTTGGATGCCATGATGGACATCATGATCCATCCCTCCTTGCCAACTAACAACTAACTAGACTTTCCCTTCTAGTTCCAATTTAGTACGCTACACATGTTATTATACTATTATATCTATCTAGGCATACCTTTGTTGATCTAATAAACTCTCATTACAAACTATGCTATATCTTGAGATATATTATCGATTATCATTATTATATCATGTATCTTTGTAACATAACACACTTATAGGGATATTTATTCTAAGGGTAGTCATTGTAGGGTCTTCATTCCTACCTTAAAAAGAGGGATCAACAAATAGACATTTTGTCATAGAGATCAAAGGTCCTAATGATTAAAAAAGCAGCATTTAAAACACATAGAATAACAATTAAACATCAAACCCATCAAAACAACCTATAAAAATAGTGAAAATATTAGAATAGTTACTAGATTTGACCCAAGATAATAGTGATGAGATTGGACAATAACTCCAATGATATCACTATCCATTTTTGATGTTCTTATCCAAAGAACAAAAAAACTAGAATTTCGAAAAGCATGCAAAAAATTAGGTTTAGATACAATTTTGCATAGTTATACCAGTTCAAAATAAATAGTTTTCATTACAATTTTTTCTTAGAAAATATAGATATAAAGGGCATTATGCATAACATGATAGCTCTCACTTCCAATTTTAGATACGATTGTTGGTATAAATTCTAGATCAAAATCTGTGGTCCAGACACTAGTGATTGGGGTCAATGTATGTGAAACATTTCGTTTCTTTTCTTTTAGAGTTTAGCATTACCCAAGAATTCTTAGTAGTTGTGTGCTTTATTCCATCTATAGGTGATTAGCATCATTTGGGAGTGGATTTTCATACAAAGCCTAACTTCCACATTTTGGAGTGGCTTTCATAAAAGCCTAGCGCACTATTTTCAGATGGCTTTGATATAAGCCTAATCTCCATATTTTAGAGTGGCCAAGAGTGGCCTAGTTTATATAATACATTTAGTTATCCATGCCAAAAAAATTAGCTCACAATATATATTTATGGGATTCAAGATCCATTTCATATGACACATATTTCATTCTAGTATCAGTTTATAACTTCACTTCACAGGTCAAGGATGGAGCCAAAGAACTAGCTAGCCTTTGTATTCTTGAGCCACCTACTCAGATGGATTAGACACATAGTCCAAACACTAATTAGCACATGCATGATCACATAGCTTCACTTAGTGGTTGATGATGGAGCCAAAGGGTAAGCCTTTGCATTCTTGAGTCACTTTTATGGAATTTAGCACTCAGTTCCATTTAGGATATTACTCTTAGTACAACATCATCCAGCATTACTTAACATCATTCAACATTACTCAACATCACAATATGATCTATATTGGTCTGTTGTACATTCTTATTTTAGATATAGTGTGTTTAGTAAGAACTAATCTACTTATTTTCTCTTGTAGATTTACATTTTATAGCATGCTATATATATGCACACCCAACATCACATAGCTTCATGAGCTTTACCCTTATAGGTAAGTTTAGGTACACTTTCTATTTTTCCTTTATCCTAGTATTTTGCTTTGATGCATCACTAGAATAAAGGGGGGGATATAGTCATATAAAATGCAAAAATTGGTAACTTGAGTGTGGCTTGTGACACCCAACCCTTAGGTCCCTCTTACCTGCTCTCATGACCCACATAGGCATCCTTTTATTGATTTTTAACTATATATAGCCTTCCAGAATTAATCCTAGCTGATCGAAACCCTTATTTCCATGACTAATCCATCCCCCAAGTCTTGCTAGCTTAGGAAAATAGATCCACACTTAGACTATAGCACCAATGCCACTCTTGTCTACTTTCAACGCTCTTATCCAAGTGCATTTTTAGCCCCAATAGTTAGTTTCTTCTAATTTCCCATCTTTCTCCTTGTTGGCCTAATGTGAGTGCATTCAACCCATGACCAATACATCCCTATAAAGTCCTATTTAAAGATCATTTGGAAAGGTTTGGCAATTATCACTAAGAAAATAAGAATACAAGCAAGACTACTCAAGCAATCTTCCCTATTCTCTACATACATTCAACCAACATACTTACAAGCTAATTCAAATCCTTACATCAGTCCCTGTCCACCTCAAGTAAATCTAGTTTAGAATTTTTTAAATTCATACACTCAATTGCATAAAGCACCAAGTGGGAGAACTATATATGGATTGATCCCTCTTTAGAGTATTGGTATATAGACAATGTTCCCACACAAGGGGTGTGAATACATGTTCAATGAATCTTACATACACTAACCTCTCTTCTTTCTCAAAATTAGTCAAATCATAATGGAGTATAAGGTTTGAATAGAAAATCTTCTCTATAGGGAGGTCTATAGACTTCCAACTATCAAAACTTCATGGATAGGGTCACATAGACCTAGGAAACAAAACCTATAAAGCTCATATCCTTATGACAACAATGATAGATGTGGATTATAGTTTTGGTGTCACTCCTATCCACTTTTGGTGATCTTATCAAAATCATAAAATAAAGGTTAGTTCTTAGTTTGTGATAATGTCCCAGTATTGCATAGTGAATCTTATACCCTATCTCAGTTGTATTAATAAGTTTTTAGCTAAGTCTTATTTTATCCATCTTATTAATATTTTTAGAAACGTCAAAATTGTAATATAATTTACAAAAATTATTAGACTAATTATTGCATATTTATTTACAAATTTTACTACTCATAACCTTTAACTAAGTTAGGAATAATACCCTAATATTCCCAAATAGGTTAAATCACTTGTTAGAGTAGTGATATTGTCAAGTTATATTGACTAACCCATGAGGTGAAATATTATGTTAACCAATCATAGTTTTACAAATTCATGGTATTTAAATATGTAATTATAGGATTAAATTGTATGAAGCTGAGAACTCAATTTACAAACTAACTTGTTTCATTTGGAAAAGTGCTTCAAGGCTAAACAACATGTTGATCATTTCCTTCTAGGGCCTACGTAAAAAGTTATCAAAATAATATTAATGTACTATTTTTAACCTATTTTTGGTTATTAAAAAGGATTAGGAAATTTATTTTGGTGCTTAAGGAGATGTTGGCCATTTTTGGCCCACATAGAAAAATTCTTGCATGGTTTGATGAAGCATGTAGAAAATATAAGTAGGCAGTTTGTTGAAGCCAAATCTCACACATGTGGATAAGTCAAGAATAATTGGTCATATGGGTTTGTTTAATTTTATGACAATATCATATGCACCAAATCTTAAGCCCTTTTTCAAAGTGAAAATTAAGTTATGCAAGTGCAAATTTGGCTCTTCAATTAGTTTTCACTAAGTTTCCCATACTTAGCCAAAAATGCTTGACTATCACTAGGATGTCACATGGAATGATAATGAATATATTATTTTAGGCATTTAATATTTTCACCTAGAAAGCTCCATGGAGCATCAGATCAAATGGATTTTTCCTTCTTGACCTTATGAGCATCCCCTAACAATTTGAGGCCTACATGACTTTTGTTCTTTAGGTTATGAGCCTTTGAAAATGGACCTACAATGTGATACATTCGTGCCAATGTCAAATTTAAGGAAAAAAGGAGAAAACCCTACTAATCTTAAATTTGAGGGTCATACAACCATCAATGATGGTCACACAAGTGTTATTCATGTTAAGCGCGGAATATATACTGAGAGTGGGGGTGAATGAGTATATCATATATCTTATAAAACTTTCCTTTAACCAAATTACACTTAATCAAACATTCAAGATATGAAATAAAACTTAAACAATAAACATCACACAAGATAGAGAGAGACACCAGATATAACATGAAAACTCAATGTGGGAAAAACCATGGAGAACAATCTCAAGTATATTCATGAGAACAAACCCATAGGAGCACCATACCCCTTTGTCGAGTACCAAACTAGCTACAATTCATTAGCACCAACCCACAAGAGCTTCAAACCCCTTTTCTGAGCACCAACCCAACAACTATTCGTGACCACCAACCCATAAGAGCACCAACCCCTTTATCGAGCACCAACCCAACAATAATTCGTGAGTACCAACCCACAGTAGCACTAACCCCTTTGTGTATACCACACACCTATCTCTCAATTTTGCTATCTCAACAAATGAAAGTTTAATACAACATCTCTTTCCTCTCTCTCACCTTTGCTCTTCTAAGCTAGATATAAAAAATACAAATCATATTTGTCTCTCACAATTGCTCTTCTAAGCTAGATATTACAATATCAAATCAACCTCTATCTACCATATTACAAATGGCTTCTCAAGCCTTTATTTATAGCTTTCCAAATGACCTTTGGCCTTCCCCCTTTGTGACCCTTCAATCCTCATGGAAAATGGCACCAATCTTGGATGACACTTCATATTCAATCCTTTGAAAAGTCATGTGGTGACCCTTCATGACCAAAAACGTCCTTCCCACTTTTGTCCTTATCTTTGGTGACTTTTTGTATTCCTCAAAGTGTCCCTTCATGAGAAATTGTGCCCTTACTCTTTTGTCTTCACTTAGTGACTCTTGGTATTCCCCAAGATGACTCTTTATGGGAAAATGCATCCCATCCTTCTTTTATTTTTACCCTCTGGCTCTTCAAATTCTCCATGGGCCCTTATTTTGTCTCATATGCAACCAAAAATATATTCATTAATATTAAATAAATATTAACTCATATAAGCCAAGATATATTTATTACAAACAAAATTAAATGCAATGGGGCCTTTATCACCAATAATGTTATACATTTGACATCAATGACAATATTTCCAACAATCTCCCCCTTTTTCATTGACGAAAACCTCAATCTTGAAACCACCACATCCTGTCACCTACACATCTTGTCATTTGAAAACATACAGTAACTTCCCCTTACTGTAGCAACCTGTACATATTCCCTGTACCTATTTTCTACACGTATACCTATACCTATTATTCTCCCCCTTTGACATCAATGGTAAAGGGCCTACCTGGAGCTAACACTTAGCTCCCCCTCACTTGATGCTGAACATCAATGGTAGGAAGTAATAGAAATTACTCCCAACTCCTCTCACCAATATTTGAATGTATCCTTTGATCTTGCCTTTGAGAAGATATTTGACAATACATATATATTATTCCTTGTCCTTTGAGCATTTGAGATCAACTCATTTGAATCTTTTCTTCTAATCTCACAACCTTCTTTATGAAACTTTAAGGTGTATACTTGAATGCATATTTAACTTACACTTCAAAAGATTATGATTACAAAACATTCTTAGCTTTGGTTCTACCATAATCCAAACTTAAAGTACCTTTTCCATCTATCTTGGAAGTGGTTTCATCTCTGAATCTCATTGTACCACCATTGATCTTCCTTAGAGATATGAATTTACTTTTATCTCTTGTCATATGCCTCGAACATCTGCTATCAAATAACCATGGCTGATCTTTACCTCTTACATGTAGGGCTGTCTAAACCATCATAGAATCTTCATGTTCTTTCTTCTGCCATGAACATATTTGAACCTTATTCTTAATGAATGGTTCTTTGAAACTATGATCCTCTTTGACTAGCTCAAACATGCTTCTACAATGTCGAGCTATGTGTTCGAAATTGTTACACTTGTAGCATACTATGGTCTCTTCATCAAAGCTTGATAGAGGAGCAAAAGAGATGTGGCTTTTGGTTGACTCTACTTGACTTTCCTTCTCCTTATTTCTAAAATTGTTAGCTCTTTTTCTACATTCTAATTTCTTGTGACCATATCCATTACAATAAAAATAATAGCCATAAAAATAAGACTTGTCTGTATATCTTTGACTTGATTGCCTTTTGTAACTTTGTTCCTTCTAGCCTTCTCTATTTGGAATGTCCTCTGTATTCTTCACTTCTCCCATTTTTTTTCCTCTTGTGTAATAGCTTCAACATATCTCTTTTTATTTTCAAAATAGATCCCTATCTTATCTGAATATGCTTTTTAACTTTCACAATATTTTCTTGCTATTTCCAACTATGCTGTGAGATCTTCTTGATTCTTCTTGGCTTCTTCAAAGTGTGCTTGTAGATATTCAATCATTTCCTTTGACTCTTGTTCATTTTTCTTGATTTGGCACTTTAATCTTTGATTCTTCTTCTGAATAGCTTCTAGCTCTTCTAAGGCACAAGTGAGCTCTCCTTCCATATTCACTTCAGATTCCTCTTCTTCTTCTTGATCAACTATTATTTTGCTTGCAGAGGCACCTTTATGTATGGCCATCTTGTGCTTTCTTGATCTACCTTCAAGCTGTAAAACTTTTTCAAAAAAAAGGAACCTGCTCTGCTACCAATCGTTAAGCATAGAATATATACTGAGAGGGGGTGAATCAGCATATCATATATCTTATAAAACTTTCCTTTAACCAAATTCCACTAAATCAAACATTCAAGATATGCAATAAAACTTAAACGATAAACATCACACAAGATAGAGAGAGACACCGGATATAATGTGAAAACCCAATGTGGGAAAAACCATGGACAACAATCTCAAGTATATTCATGAGAACAAACCCACAGGAGCACCATACCCCTTTGTTGAGTACTAACCTAGCTACAATTCATGAGCACCAACCCACAAGAGCTTTAACCCCTTTGTTGAGCACTAACCCAGCAACTATCCATGAGCACCAACCCCTTTGCCAAACACCAACCTAGCAACAATTCATGAGCACCAACCCACAAGAGCACCAACCCCTTTATGTATACCACACACCTATCTCTCAATGTTGCTATCTCAACAAATGATAGTTCAATACAACATATATTTTCTCTCTCTCACCTTTGCTCTTCTAAGCTAGATATAGCAGATACAATCATATTCATCTCTCACAATTTCTCTTCTAAGCTAGATATTACAATATCAAATCAACCTCTATCTACCATATTACAAATGGTTTCTCAAGCCTTTATTTATAGCTTTCCAAATGACCTTTGGCCTTCCCCCTTTGTGACCCTTCAATCCTCATAGAAAATGGTACCAATCTTGGATGAACCTTCATATTCAAGCCTTTGAAAAGTCATGTGGTGACCCTTCATGACCAAAAATGTCCTTCCCACTTTTGTCCTTTATTTTGGTGACTTTTCATATTCCTCAAATTGTCCCTTCATGAGAAATTTTTCCCTTACTCTTTTGTCTTCACTTGGTGACTCTTGGTATTCCCTAAGATGACTCTTCATGGGAAAATGCATCCCATCCTTCTTGTATCTTTACCCCATGGCTCTTCGACTTCTCCATGGGCCCTTCTTTTGTCTCATATGCAACCAAAAATATATTCATTAATATTAAATAAATATTAACTCATATTAGCCAAGATATATTTATTACAAAAAACATTAAATGTAATGGGGCCTTTATCACCAATAATTCTAGACCTTTGACATCAATGACAATATTTCCAACAATTCAATAGGAGCGAGGATGTCAAATTTAAGACTATTAACTAGCCATTGGTTTTTAAATTTTGGGTCCTTATAGATTAACAATCCACATTGCACCATACTTTTAGATCTAATAGTGAGTGGTGGTTAAATGGTTTGAAGATCTCAAAAACAAATGTATGTGTGACTAGTGTCAAATATGCATTCAACTAGTAGGAGAGCAACAATCTGTAGGCCTTCATACAAATTGAAATCAATAGAATGAGTTGAGTCAACTTGTCAAAGAGCTGAGTTGATTTTTGATAACCAATTAGATCAAAGACAAACCCAAGATTCTCAACAAGGGTTCAAAATCTATTTTCAACCATGAAACATAGGGTTCTTTAGGGTCCTTTGATGTTATTGGAGCTCGCTTAAATGCTATGAAATGGTTTAGATATTGCAATGGGATGCAATGAACATGTATAGATCACCATTAATGTTAAAACATAGGCCTCTAATTTATATTTTTACTTGGGTAGATTTTTTCTTATAGTAGTGTTCAAAATTTTTAAGAGGATCCATGTATGCACATATGGATTTGGGTTCTTACAGAGAAAGGATGGGTCTTTTAAACCTATTATAATATAGAAAGTTCTATATTTTATATAGTTCTATACTAATATGGAAACTATAGGAAAGCTAATGGCCTCAAATTGGTTTTCCACCTATAGATAGACCTATGATCCAAGCATGAAGATAAAGTAGAAGTGAAATTAATGTGAATTATCTTCAATCTTTAGCATGTTTGTTGTATTGACAAGCAACCACCTAAAAGGAACTAAAACATGTTTTAGTCAAGTCCATGATCATAAATTTTCATCTTCAATCAAGAGTTAACATGAAGGACCAAAGATAAGATCTATTATTGGAACTATGGCTAGGAGCATTTAATGCATCCTCAAGGCCTTTGGGGACCTTCTCACTCAACAATCCATATACAACTTTTTGATTGATGAAAAGGGGGCATTATTTCCATGTGAAGAACCTCATATAGTAGATTACCTCCTACAACAAATTTAATCAAAATATGTGAAAATAAAATAACTCTTACGAATAACAGAAACACAGAAAGCTTATATTGATCACAGGCCACTTCAAGGGGGCATCCTCCTTTGAGAAAGATCAATACAATAAATTTGTGGATGCCTTCATTGGGCCTCAACACTTATATACTAACTCTATTCTAACAACTACTACTTCCCTTGTATGTGGGATAATTCAAATATGCTCTAAGGGATTACTTACAAAGCATATGCATCCATAGAAATTATTACACTAATACTGCAAAGAGAAGGGTAAGGCACAGGTTCCTAACATGCCCTCCCCCTTAGAAAAAGCTTTTCCCTTAAAGCTTTAGATGTGGGAATTATTTTTGAAGCTAGAAGAGGGGTTACCATGTTACATCTTATTGTTGCATGCCGTGCCATTGAATTAAGAACTCTATGATGGAGCGGGATCAAAGTTGGGTTGTGTGCCTATCCAAGATTACTTCTAGCTCAAGAAGGATGGAGCCTTCATTATCAAGTGTTGGTAAAACTATCTACACTCAAATGTTAGATCCAAGAACTTGCTTCAAACAAGTGACATGAAAGACAGGATGAACTTGGGAGGAAGTTGGAAGCTCTAACTTGTAAGTAGCTAACCCAATCTCTTGGAGAACCTTATATGGCCCATAAAAATTTGGAGTAAGCTTTTGGTGCCCTTTTAGTTTCAGTGATGATTATTTGTATGGCTTTAGATGAATAAAGACCATATCACCAGGTTGAAAGGTACGCTCAGAGTGGTGTTGATCAGCCTGGTACTTCATTCAATTCTGTGCCATGCAGAGATTGTCCCACAAGGAGTGAAGAATCTGATCCCAATTTTGGAGAGTAGTGTCAATTGCCTAAACTGGTGAGTTGCCAGGATTATATGGAAGAAGTGGTGGCAGTGTTTGACCATAAACTGCTTCATAGGGAGTAATTTTGGTGGAAGTGTGGTATGAGGTATTGTATCACCATTCAGCTAGGGGAAGCCACTTGGCCCATTGATGTTGTTGTTTTGAAGCAAAGTAATGAAGGTCTCCAAGCATTTGTTGACTATTTTTATCTGGCCATTTATTTGTGGGTGGTACCCAGAGCTCATTCTCAACTGTGTGCTTGTTTGATGAAATAGTTCCATCCAAAAATGGCTAGTGAAAGTGGCATCATAATATGAGACAATTGAAGAAGGAATGCCATGAAGATGGAAAATTTGATCTAAGAAAACTTGTGTGACTATGGAGGCTATGTATGGGTGGCTGAGTGCACAAAAATGACTATATTTGGAGACGCAGTCGACTACGACTAGGATCATTATCTTTCCCTTAGATTTAGGGAGGCCCTCAATGAAATCCATGGAAATATCTATCTAGATCCTAGTAGGAATGGGCAAAGGCTCAAGCAAACTATGAGTCAATGTGGTTTCACCTTTGTTTCATTGGTAGGTATCACATTTAGCCACCATCTGTTTAATTTCGGCTTTCATGCCTTTCCAAAAGAAGTGTCGACATGCCTACTCATAGGTTTTGAGAAATCCTAAATGCCCTATTGAGGGGGAAGCATGGATTTCATAAAAGATAGCCTGATGTAGGTTTGGACTTTGGGAAAGCACCAGATGACCCTTGTATTACAGAGAAGCACCATCCCATGAATAATGCAGTACTGTAAAGGGGTTAGTGGCCAATTGATGAATGAGGTGGCATAAGGAGGGATCATTTGCATACCCTTGTTGGATAGATTCCCACCATTTTAGAATTGGCATGGAGATGGTAGAGAGGGAAGGCTATTCCTCAAAGGTTCTTGAGAGAGCATCAGCCACAACATTGTGTTTTCCCTTCTTATAGGTGATCTCATAATCATAATCCATGAGTTTGCTGACCCACTTGTGCTGAGCTGGGGATGAGACCCATTGTTCCAAGAAATATTTCAAACTCTAATGATTAGTTTTGATGAAAACATGATTTCCTAGTAAGTAGGGTCTCCATTTTTGTACTACATGTAAAATTGCCATCATTTCCTTTTCATATGTATATAAAGCTAAATTGTGGCCAGAAAGGGCTTTGCTAGTGAAGGCAATTAGTCAACCCTCTTAGAGAAGAACATCACCAAACCTGATGCCACTGGTGTCACTTTCGATGGTGAAAGTTTTGGTGATGTCTAGTAGTGCCAAAATTGGTGTGTTACACATAGCCTATTTGAGTTTGACAAATGCTTGATCAACTGTTGCACCCCAGGTGAAAGCATCCTTCTCTAATAAGGAAGTCAAAGGAGCCGCAATATTTCCATAATCTTTGATGAACTTGTGATAGTATCTTATAGGGCCTAAGAAACCATGAAGGCTGTTGAGGTGGTTGGTTGAGGCCAATTCTACATAGCACTAACTTTTTTGGGTCCATGTGAACCCCATTAGCTGAAATAATGTGCCCCAGATAGTTGATTTCCTCTTGACCAAATGAACACTTGGATTGCTTGGAACATAATTGATTGTTTGCAAAAAAATGTAATGACCTATCAATATGTTGTATATGCTCAGCCCATGTGTGGCTGTAGATCAAAATGTCATCAAAGAAAACTAAAATAAATTGACAAAGAAAAGGCCGACATATTTTATTCATGAGTGCTTGAAAAGTCAAAGGGGCATTTGTAAGGCCAAATGGCATGACAAGGAACTCATAGTGACCTTCATGCATATGGAAGGCTATCTTGGGAATGTCATCATGATGCACTCAAATTTTATGATAGCCAAAACAAAGATCTAAGTTGGACAAGAATTTGGCCCCATGGAGCTCATCAAGAAGCTCATCGATGATAGGAATTGGGAATTTATCCTTGATAGTGAGGTGGTTAAGGGCTCAAAAGTCAATGAAAAGTGCCATGACTCATCTTTTTTATGGACAAGAAGCATTGGGGAGAAATATGGGCTGGTGCTAGGGTGAATAACTCCAAACTTGAGGAGTTCCCAGACTAAGTTCTCAATTTTAGTCTTGTGTAGATGGGAGTAATGGTATGGTTGGATTTTGGGTGGGATGCTTCCTGGAAGGAAAAGAATGTGGTGATCTTCAGGGTGTGAAGGGGGCAAACTTACTAGTTCTAAAAAATGGTTGCACTCTTGTCGAGTATGGCTTGTAAATTTTTAGGGTGGTTAGTAGTAGTGGGGGGCTGGAGTTGAATGGAATGTAGCTGTGCAATGACCCCATGTGAGCCTTTCTTCAAAAAAAATTTCATGTGATCAGAATTGATAATTCTATAAGATCCTAGTAATAACCCTTTTAAGGTGTGCTTTTGACCATTATCTGTGAACTACATCCAAAGCTCATAGAAGTCCCATAAAATAGGTCCTAATGTGTGAAGCCACTATGCCCCTAAAACCACATCACACCCTCTTAAAGGTAGGGCAAACATATCAGAGCAAAAATTATAATCACCCATTGTAATACACACATTTTGACACTTCCCTTTACATGGCAATGTGCCCCCATTAGTAATCATGACTTCAAAGCTAGAACAAGGGTATATAAAGCAATATGTTGCCTTATTAATGTGAGGATCGATGAAATTGGGAGTACTGCCCTAGTCAACAAGGATTGTGAGAGGGATATTTTTGAAGCACCCTTTGACCTTCATGGTTTGGGGAGTGGTGACACCTGCTAGTGCATGCACTGAGATCTCAGGTTGAGTCTCTTGAACCACTGGGTCCTCTTCAGTGCTAGGTTCTTCTTGAGCATCTTTAAATTCTAGAATATTAGGCTCATTGTCCTACTCTGGTGGTGACTCCACATCTAGCAAGTAAATTTTTTATTGGATGCACCTGTGACCCTTAACCCATTTGTCATCATAGTTGTAACATAATCCTTTCTCTTTGTGAGCCCACATCTCTACCTCAGTTAGGTGTTTGATTGGTGTGTTTATGGTTGTCTGTGGATTCACTATGTTCTTTGCTACTGAAAAGGTGGGAGGTCGATGCTATGTAGAGAGTTTATCTTTTACTAACTTAGCTAGACCCAAAGTGTCCATAATATTTTCAAGTCAAAACATTTTTACCTCTGAGTGGATCAGCTCTTTGAGGCCACTAAAAAAGTAGATTTTAAAGAATTCATTTGACAACCCTTCAGTGTGATTAGTGAGTTTTTCAAATTTAATCTGATATTCATGAACAGTACCTATTTGATAGAGTTTGGTGAGAGCTCCTATAAAATCCTCAAATGCTGAGGGACTAAACCTGCCTAGAATCAAAGATGCAAAATTTGACCAATCAGGTTCATCATTTGTCTTGAGATACCAATGGTACCACTAAAGTGCTTCTTGTTCTAGATGAAAGGAAGCAATTTGGACTTTGTTTGTAAAATAAGTATTATGGAGGTTGAAGAAACATTTAGCTCAATATATACTTCTTGTAGGATTTGTATCATTAAACTATGGAAAGTCTAGCTTAGGTCCGCGTGAGAAGTTAGAAACAAAGGAGAGATGCTCTGAAGAAGACTCCTCCTTCTGCACTCGATTGAGCACGATGTTATTCTATTGATTCAAGTCATGCATCATATCAGTTAACTCTATAACCTAAGATTTAAATGTGGCAATTTCTTCCTCCATGATTTTTGTACCTACACGAGTGGTGACCATAACTAGTTGTTAATAGCTGGGGATCCTTTTTTTTACTGCTATTTTTTTTGTTTTTTTGTTTGCTTTTATTTTTTTTGGCTACTATTTTTTTTCTATTGTTCAAAAATGGATTGTTTGCAACTATGTAGTTGGAAATATCCTCAACTATGGACACACTATTGTTTTCTCTTTGAACTCGATAAGTTGGATATGGACCCCAAGTTTGTTTGGCTGCCTAAAGGATTTTTTAAAATTCTCTCTGGCCACCAAAGCTATCTGATCGAGTACCACTCTCCAAATTTTTGGCTGTGAGTTTACCCCTTAAAATAGCTTTTGGTTTACCTCATGGGTGGGAATTAGTCAATCAAGATGGGGCCATTGCCCTTTTTATTGGCAGGGCCTCTCAATGGGCCAGCTACTTTGGGGTTCCTGTGGCACTCCTCAAAATGAGTTTTAGGGCTTATGCCCAAGCACTTCCCACAATTAAGTGGATGGTTATTTACCCAATCTAAAATGATAGAACCTACAATGAAAAAAATTCTTGCCAGAACTAGTGTAGCTCCTAGAAAGCCCTGCTTCGAAAGAAAAAAAAATTGCTCCAAATCTACCCACAAAGCCAAGAAAGTGCTCTGATACTAGATGTGAAGAACCTCTTGCAGAAGATTACCTCCTAAAACAAATTTAATCAAAATATGTGAAAATAAAATAACACTTATGAATAACAGAAACACAAAAAGCTTATATTGATCACAAGCCACTTCAAGGGGGCAACCTCCTTTGAGCAAGGTCAATACAATAAATTCGTGGATACCTTCATTGGGCCTCAACACTTACTTATATACTAACTTTATTCTAACAACTACTACTTCCCTTATACGTGGAATAATTCAAATATGCTCTAAGGGATGAATTACAAAGCATATGCGTCCATAGCAATTATTAAACTAATACTGCAAAGAGAAGGGTAAGGCACGGGTTCCTAACATTCCAATAGCTAAGAAACAAAAGGTGGCAACTCAAGTTCATTAAATGACCCAGGACATATGTTCTTTTTTTGATAGTTTGGTCACCCATTATTTCTAATGGTCTCTCTTATTTTATATATCCTAATCTCTTTCCCATTGTAGGGGTTCTCATCCTTTGGAAAATTTAAGATTTTCTTTCTAAGACAAGGATACTCATAAAAAATCTTGCAAAATTGTGCTTATTTGATAAGGTTAAACCCTATCAAAATATTATAATAACCACCTTTTGAAGCAATATGATCTACTCTTTGCTTATCTTTTAATCTTTAATCAGTGTTTAGTATGCTTGTGTATGGAAAATTCATGAAGGAGATTCTTCCTAGTTTTTTGTCTTTCTACTTGCCTCTTTGAAGATATTCTTAAACCAATTTGCAAGTTTAGATTAGTGTTCTGTTTGGGACCTCTTGTATAAAATATTTATGCAATTGATGAGATTATGAGATTTAGTAAATCATAGTTATATTTTGTTGATCCATTTTGGGTTCAAACTTATGTGAGTGTCCATTTAAATTTGGTTCATCACCCTTTTAGCTTTCTTAGGAGCCATTATCATCTTTATGACCCTATTCCTTGTAAAACATTAGTTTAACATTAGACTTAGGTGAGAATCATGAGTAATTTGGCCTTCTCTATAGGTTTAGTCCCTACATAGCTTACCCAAAGCTTGGGATTGTCTTAATTTTATAGGCTCAATTGGAGAGAGATTGAAGAACCCTCTCTAAGGGTGAAAATTGAGCCCATAATAATTTTTAGCATGATAGGTGGGAATCACTTATTTAAAAAGAAATATTGATCAAATTTGATGCTAATTTGATCAAATTTATAGTGGTTAATCTCTAAACAACAACATATAGAAACTCCAAAAGAAAGAATAAATTCTCTAGTGTAGAACAATAGCTCCAAGTCATGCCAAAGGTGACAACAAGGTTAGCTTCAAGATTTATTCCTTTTGAATTTATTGAACTACCTTTAAATTCAACAAAAAGACTAAGGTTTGTAAATAGTTATCCATATTAATGAAATTTTTATCCTAGGTCATATCCAAGGCCTATCCCTATGAGAGGAACCTTATTAACCCCTTGCATAGCCATGTCATTTCCTAGAGCTTATAATTCTTTTAATGGCCAAATCCCTCTATCCCTCACTTGATATGATCCTATTCTATTTGTAGTCCTCAAAAGCATTCCCTATTACATTGGAGACCAAGATATAACACCCTATGAATACCTCATGGACATATAAATATTTTTCAATATGCATAATGTCACATAGGAGAATATAGTTATTGGGCTACTAGATACTTCTTTTAAGGGAAAGGCCCTAGATTGGTATAGAGACCTTACTATGAATTTTATTTAGACATGGGACCAATTAGGGGAAGACTTGTGTAAAATATTTGAAGATAAAAGTGACCATTTTTCACTTGTAGAACATCTAACTATAATTATAAGAGTTACGCATGAACTCATGCAAGACTTTAACAAAAGGTTCCAAAAAACTTCGGATAGAATCCTAGTTGTAGTTAGACCAAACACCAACTTTTATATATTATATTATTTAAAGGATTTGTATAGTGAAATTGCAATGATGATCTAATCTATGAGAGGAAATATACTTCTAGGTGCATATGAGGTGGCCATTAAGGTGAAAAATTATCTAGTTCAAGTTGGAAAACTTACACCTAGACCATTGATGTCATTATTTCCTAAGATCATATCATATCCCATTTTTATCCCTCCATTAGATGTCATTATCCCTACATCAACAACTACTACAACCCTTGCACCAAATCAAGAGAAAGTTTATACTAGTGGATCTAGCTATTCACTAGAACAAAAGAACTTTAAGGATCTCAAAAACATGTTTCAATCGTTGGGGAATGAGCTAATAAATGTCAAAAGGCAATAGGCCTTTAACAGGTCTTATCAAAGTTCATATTAGCCTCAGTAGTAATATTTTCAAGCAAACAAACCTTCATATAAATTAAATTACCAGGGCCAAGGTTAGAACCAAGGACAAGAGAAACATTGATATAATTGATAGAGTAACTTCAACCCTAATGTTACTAGTAATTCTAACTCCTTGGTCCCAATTTAAAATAATGTGGCCTAATAAGCAGAGGGTACCATGCCTTAGAACTAGTCCTTTGGTCAACATATTATCCCAAATATTGACCTTAACCAAGATTTTAATGATCAATGGAAAAAATCTACTAACTTTGTGTACAACCAAACTGTCATAGCCCAAAACGTAGAGGTGCCTATGATGACCAAACTAGAAAAAACTCCACAAGGTCAAGGATCAAATCAGGGACTAAATTAGCTAGATGCTATAATTATGAACTATGAACAAGGGGAGTATTATTTATCCATCCAATAGGCTAGTTCTATCCAGGGATATAGTCTAGTGGCAATAAACATAAAATTTAAAATAAGGAATATGGATGATAATCGGGAAGCATTCAAAGAGCTTCCAACCATTACTCCATTAATAAGATCCAAGGAACCTAATGCCACTCCAAAGGTTCTAGTACCTATAAAATATCAAATCCAAAGAAATTATGTTTGTTCTCTAGGGCTCACAAGTTTAACAAATAATAGTGGTAGCTCCCAAAGCACAAGCAAAGGTTGGTGGTTCACCCATCAACATTATTGAAAAAATGAAGAGGTCAAATGTGAGTGTGCCCATATGGTATATGCTCTCCATGATCGGTCAAGTGTAAATTATTTAGGAGGTTTTGTCCAAGGTTAATGTTACAAATGTTGTAGACAAGCCATCAAACAAGTTGACTAAAGTTCTCACCAATGCAACCAAAGAGATAGAGGAAGGGAAATCAAGTAAAGCAATCAATCATCCCCCCTTTTATATTTTAGTAATCATTGGTAACTCTCTGGTACATAATTATTTAGTGGATAATGGGGTTATTACCTCAATGATGCCAAAGTCCATAACTAATTAACTTGGTCTGAGATATGATCCACAGTCTAAAGGAGTGATGTAACTTGATGGTTCTTATCCTAAACTATCTAGTATAATCAAGGACCTCAATATGACCTTGCAAGACTGTCCTAGTGTCTCAGTATCCCAAGATATATTGGTCTTATATGTGCCTCTTCACTTTGCAATATGTTTATCTAGAGAATTCACAACACAGATAGTGGCTATCTTATAGTAGACTGGTCCTATATGGCCTGTAAGATAAGGTATGGGACCAAGGTGTCAATCAAGGCTAAGCCCATTATAAAATTTGATATATAAACTTATGGGAGAGATAGTGTCAACATCAATTACACCATCATTAATGAGGATGAATTTGTAATAGGGTAGGATTTGAACACTCATTTAGAGGAGGTATTGGACATCTTCTTGGATTAGTTGTGGAATGATAACCAATTGGTGGACCCCTTAGAAGGTGTTGAAGAAAGAGACTTGGGTGTTTTCTATTTGCATGAAGAAGATCAGCCTATGCCATCCCTCATAAGACCTTAAAAAGATTTTAGTGGTCTATGGAGGTTATTTTTTGATGGATTAAGGTGCAAACATAGGGTGGGTGTATGTGTCATGTTAATTTACCCTTCACATAATAATTACTTATCTTCATATAGGTTCCAATTCAGTTACTTTTTTAATGTAATAGAATATGAGGGTCTCATCCATGGCCTTCAATGGGCCAATAAGAGAAATATCAAGCAATTTCAAGTCTATGGGGATAGAAAATTGGTTGTGCACCAAGTCAGAGGTCAAAATGCCACTAAGAACCCTCTAATGAAGTCCTATAAACACTGAGTGTGGGACCTCATTGAATACTTTGAGGCTTTTAACATGTAATTAGTCTTGAGAGGCCACAACCAACATGCTAACAAACTAGTAGTAACGGGGGATCATTTTGACATCCTTAATGAATTGAAAAGAACCATGTTTTGACCCTATGTCAAAGTGGTAATAAGACCATTAGTTCCAACTAATGAATCTCATGGGTAGGGCTTTAAAAATGACAAATAGATTACATGTTTCTTTTAGGAAGAAGAAAAATTCTCCTCCCTCAATCAAGAAAAGTTGCAGCACTAGTATGGGAGTATATTATCCAATTAATGCCCAATAAGCTTCCTAATGGGATAGTCACTCTAGAAGCCCTATTTCATGAATGGGACCATATGAAGAAAAATAAATCAATAATGTCAACTAATGAAGAGAACTATGAAAGATTTCTTATCTTTGAGTATAAGGTTCTCAAGCTTGGAAAGGTAAGCACAAAGTTGAAAGGCATGATTTCATAGATATCTATAAGAAATATTCATATATCTTTGCTTGGATATATAGTGACTTAAAGGGATTTGATCCTAATCTAGCTGAACACACAATAGAGTTAAACGCTGATGCCAAGCTTGTAAGATATAAGTAGAAGCCCATTAATACTAATATTAAAGAGACCATGAGAAAGGAGTTGACTAAGCTTGTGGATTATAGGATCATCTTCCCCATCAAACACTCCTGTTGGGTAGCTAATCTAGTACCTATCATAAAGAAGAGTGGGGAGATCAAACTATATATAGACTTCAAAGATCTTAATAGGGTATCTTTGAAGGACCATTACCCTCTACCATCCATGGAATAACTCCTAAAAGTAATTACTAGTTTAAAAAATTTATCTCTCCTAGATGGATACTTAGGTTATAATTAAGTGCTATTGAGAGAAGAGGATTAGTACAAGACTACCTTCAGTACCAAGTGGGGGACTTTTGCTTATCAGAAGATTCCTTTTGGATTATTCAATGTTAGGGAAACATTTTAAAGGGTAATGGACATGGCCTTACAAAAATTTATAACTCAAATGGTGTTTGTCTACTTGGATGACATTAAAGTCTTCTCTAAGAACACTAGTGATCACATAGACCATCTGAGTCTAGTTTTCCAAAGATGCAGAGAGTATTAGATCTCTTTAAACCCTAAAAAGTGTGTGTTTTCTATGCATGAAGGTAAATTATTGGGTCATATTATTTAAAAAGAGGGGTTATCCATTAAACTTGATAGATTAACTGTTATCTTACCCTTATCCTTGCTAAAGCATAGAAAGGGGATCCAGAGCTTCCTTAGGAAGATCAACTTTGTGAGAAGGTTCATACCTAGTTTTGCAAACCTAGTCAAACCTATCATCACCATGCTAAATAAGACCCAATTTTTTTCTTGGTCTAATTAAGGAAGGACATATTTTAAATCCATCAAGTATGTGATTACCTAGGTACCCTCACTTTTAAATCCTAATTTCTCCAAAGAATTCATCTTGTATACCTTTGTTAACATTGATAACATATCAACTATGCTAATGCATAATAATAGCGAAGCAATGGAACAACCAGTTACCTTTTTCAGTCAAGGGTTGGAAGGATATGAGGTGAGGTACACTTTCATTAAGAAATAAGTTATTGTATCCTTGAGAAGCCTTATGAAATTTAGGCCCATGCTCTCCAATAGCAGGATCCATCTTATGGTGTCTCATCCAAGAGTTAGGGATTTCCTCCTTAATAAATATTTAAGTGAGAATAGAGAAAGCAAAATCACAAAGATCATAAAATATAACATAGAAATAAATTTCACAAAGATGGTCAAGGGAAAAGGCTTATATGAACACATGGTGAATGACCTCTAAAAGGATAATGAAGCTATTTTGTTAACCTAGGACAACTCACAAGTAGGTGCACTCCCTCCTTAGAAGAGTTGGATTCCAAATATGGCTCACTTATTGATAATATGAGATTGCTCCCAAGGTTTGGATAGATCCAAAAGAAGGTATTTCAATATTTAATCTATACCCTATGCAATAATTGATGGTGTTTTTTTAGAAAACACCTTAATGGGGTACTTCTTAGATGCATAGATGATGACTAGGTAACCAAATCTTGGAGTAGTTCCATGATGGACCTATAGGAGGTAAATTTTTACCCAAAACCACTATACAAAAATTAATTAGGGATGGTTATTACTGGACCAATATTTTCAAATATGCTTATGCATGGATTAGAAAATGAAAGAAGTGTGCCCTCTTTGTAGAAAATCAAAAACTAGCATCCTTTCCACTCAATCCTAGAATAACCCTTCATGCAATGGGGGTTAGAATTCATAAGGATAACCAATACACCATCAAGTCTATGGCATAAATGGGTTCTCAAAACAACTGAATACTTCACCAGGTGGGTGGAATCCATTACTTTTAAGGAAGATAGTGAGGGTGCAGTTTTGAATTTCTATAATAGCCTTGTAACCAAGTTTAGTGTCCCAACCACCATAATTTTTGATAATAGATTGGAATTATTTTATATGAATACAAGTGAATGGGATCTCAATTTAAGCATCCAACTCAACACTTATTCCAAATACTATCCTCAATTACATGTATCAGTAGAGTCCACAAACAAGAATTTTTTGAGGATTATTAGGAGGACCATGGAAGAAAATAAGAGAACATGACACACCAAGCTAAAGATAGCCTTGTGGGCTAATAGGGTGACTCCTAAAAATTTCATTAGTAATTCTCCATATGTTCTTTTATATGGAAGGGAAGTCAAATGTCCCATCTCCCTTGAGCTACCTATATTATAACTAACCCATCAACTCGAGTTGATGGAGGATAAGCCCATAAATGTGAGGATGGTATAACTCATGAAGTTGGAAGAAATTGGGGATCTTGTTATGAAAACTTTGGAATCACATCAAGCTCAAGTCAATAAGGCTTTTGAAAAATAGCTACAACAAGGAGTTTTTAGGAAGGGGATCTAGTCCTCAAATGGGATTTGAATAAGGCTAAACCAATCAACCATACCAAGTTTGATAGCCTATGCAGTGGTCCTCATTTGATCCATGAATGCAAAGAACATAACTATTTTCAGTTTGCCCAACTATATGGAGAGGTATATCCATCCCAATCAATGACATTCATTTAAAGCCCTATTAGTAGAAAATTATTGCATCTATTACAACATATTGTACATAGTAGAATAGATTTTTCTTCCCTATGGGTGCCTTGCACACTTTTATTTTCTATTCTATTATTTTCTTTTCTAAAGTGATTCAGGTATTTTTTTGTGTTTTATTTCTTTTAATCCTTATTTCTCCAAAAGAGAGGTTCAACTCAGTTATAGAAGATAATGAATCCATACCCAATGGACTAGATAAGACAATGGTCTAGGTTATCAGAGCATAGTAGGCATGCTTCCTTGTGAGTCACCAAAGATGTTGGCCATTTCTTGCACATAAGAAATTTATTGCATGGTTTGATGAAGTGCACAGAAAACACAAATAGGTATTTTATTAAATCTAGATCTCGTATGTGTAGGTGAGTCAATTATAATTGGTCATATATGTTTCTTCACTTTTGTGTAAAGATCATATGCACAAATGAAGTTATGTGTGTGAAACTCTGGCTCTTTAGTTAGTTTTCACAAATTTTCCCATAATTAGCCAAAAAAGATCTATTGTCACTAGGATGTCACATGGAATGATTATGGATCTATCAGCTTGGGCCTTCAATATCTTCACCTAGAAATCTTACGTGAGTAACAGATCAAATGGGTTTATCCTTCTTGACCTTAGGAGCATCCCCTAAAAATTTTAGGCCTCCATGACTTTTGATCTTTAGGTTATGAGCCTTCAAAAATAGACCTATAATGTGAGACATTTGCACCAATGTCTAATTTAAGGACAAAAGGTAACAACCCTACTAAGATTAAATTTTATGGTCATTCAACTATCAATGATGTTCACACGAGTGTCATTCAATGGGAGTGAGGATGTCAATTTTAAGACTATGAAATAGCTATTGGTTTTTAAATAGTGGGTCCTTGTAGATTGATGGTTCATCTTACGTCATACTTTTAGATCTAATGGTGAATGATGGTCAAAGGGTTTGTCAATATCAAAAATTAATATATACATGACAAGTATCAAGGACAAGTTCAAATGGTAGGAGATCAATGATCCATGGGCCTTCATACAAATTGAAATCAATGAAGTGAGTTGAGCCAAATTTTCAAAGATCTGAGTCAATTTTTGACAACCAATTAGATCAAAAACAAGACTAAAATTTTTCATGAGGTCTGGAATGATATTTTTGACCATGAAACATAGGGTTTTAGAGGGTCCTCTGAGGCCATTAGAGCTAGTTCAATTATTTTGAAACAACCTAGGTAATGAAATGGGATGCAAGGAACACATATAAATCACCATTAAGTTTAAAACATGGACCTCTGGTTCATATTTTTTCTTGGTTAGAGTTTTTATTATAGTAGTGTTTAATGTTTTCATAAGGATCGATGTATTCACATACATGTTTGGGTTCTTGTAGATAAAGGATGGGGATTTTAAACCTATTATAATATATAAAGTGTTATATTTTCTATAGGTATGTATTGATATGGAAACTATTGGAAAACCAATAGTCTTAGTTTTCTACCTATAAATAGACCTTTAATCCAAGCATGAAGATAAATTAGAAGTGTAATTAATGAAAAGGATCTTAAATCTTTGGCATGGTCATTGTCTTGAAAATTGGCCACCTAAAAGGCACTAAATCATGTTTTAGTCAAGTCCATGATCATAAAATTTCATCCTCAAGCAAGAGTTAGCGTGAAGGACCAAATACAAGATCTAATATTAGGAATAGTGGCTAGGAGAATTTAATGCATCTTCAAGGCCTTTGGGGACCTCTTCACTCAACAAGCCATATACATTGTTCTAATTGATTAAAGGGGGGGTAATGTTTTAATTGGCTAAGGATCAAAAGGCTGTGGATCAGGTTCATTTAATGACCCAAGACAAGTATTATTTTTATTACAGTATACTCACCCATTCTTTTTGATGGTCTCTCTTATTCTATATATTCTAGTCTCTTTCCCATTGTATGGGTTCTCAGCTTTTGGAATTTTTAGCATTTTCTTTCTGAGACAAGGATGCTCATCGAGACTCTTGAAAAAGTGTGCTCATTTGATAAGGTTAAACCCTATAAAAATATTATAAGAAATACCTTTTGAAGCAATAGGATAACTCTTTGCATGTTTTTTATCTTTAGTTAGTGTTTAGTATGCTTGTGTATGGTAAATTTATGAAGAAGATTATTCCTAGTTTGTTGTCCTTCTTCTTACCTATTTGAATATGTTCTCAAGCCAATTTATAGGTCTAGATTAATGTTCTATTTAGGACCAATTGTATGAAATATTTATGTAATTGGTGAGATTGTGAGATTGAGTAAATCATAGTTATCTTTTGTTGATCTAGTGTGGGTTCAACCTTATGTAAGTATCCATTTAACTTTGGTGCATCACCCTTTTAGCTTTCTTAGGAACCTTTATCATATTTATAACCCTTTTCCAAGAAAAAAAATAGTTTAAAATAAGTCTTAGGTGAGAATCAAGAGGAAGATGACATTTTTTGGAGGTTCAGTCCTAACATAGGTTACCCAAAACCTAGGATTATCCAATTTTATAGTCTTAGTTGGAGAGAGACTGAAGAACCCTTTCCAAGGGTGCGATTTGAGCCCATAACAGGAAACACTTAAATGTTTATTTTAATGTTTTTATGCTTTTTATTCAAAATTTATGTAACTTAAATCCAAGAGGATAAATAACACCACCAAACCTTTCATTTAGTGCTCTAAAATTGAACTCCAATTTTTTTTCAAGTTGTTTATCATTGTTTGCTTAGTTTTGATTGTGCAAAAGGAAGTTGTGCATGTATGATCTTCCCCCTTCCCCTATAGGGAACTTGTGGGATCCAAATTTCCATCTTCATTATAAATTAACTTAGTCTAAAGGCATAAAATAGATGTTTTGAAGGCTCTCCCCAAGACCCACATGTCTTGGGTGATATACAAACAACCTTAAATATCTTTTACTTAGTTTTATTATTTTTATTGCATCTTGGCTTGTGAGGGGTACTTCATTACCTCTTATAAGTTCTATAAGGAAGCTTTGACCTGATAATTTATCTCTTGGCATCATATTTAACCCCTCTTTATGGGGGTGGTGAGTATATAAATTGGGAAACCCTTACTAGGATGATGGTTTGAGAAGTTAAACTATATCCATTAGTAGAGGCTAAGCCCAGGACATTTGAGCATGTTGGACATTGGAATACACTGAGAGTGATGGATGTAGTGGTTGTAAATAGGGAAAGACCTTTTTACAATAATACATATGATGTGTACCCAAATGATGTGTCTCTTCTCTTATTTTCTAATGTGAAAGTTGGTATGCATGAGATCCATCTAAAATGTGTGAAACTTATAGTTTTTAATCAACCTCACTTTTCCACACCCTTAATAAATTTAGGGTGATTTTATTAGTTACATTTGGTCATTTATATTTATTCTTGATTAGTGTGTTTGATACTAAAACTAATGTATTTGTTTATATCCGTATCCAAAACAATTTTTTTATACGTCACTCTTTTGTCTAAAGAGGCATTATGTTGGCCATTTTACACCACACCTATGTCTTTTAATTTTTGCTAAACTTGTTTTTGTGTGTGTAAGTTGAATTAAATAGTTACCATTATGATGCCCAAATAATTATCAATTTTATGCCTTTTGAGTCTTTGAAATAAAATATTGATCACATTAACATCGTTATGCTTCTCAATTTGTTTCAAGACTTGTTTACCTTGTATTAAAAATCATTATTTCAAAGCATGTCATATATGCCATTTGGATACTTATTTTATGTCATCGTGCCATCTAATCTTGTCTATGTTTTTTGGTCATCAAAATTCTAGTATTCAAACCTTGAGATTTTAATTAACTTCTACAAATTCCAATCCAAACACTAATTGATTTTTTCTTAGGCCTCGATATGTAGGGGATGATACATAGATAATTATTTTTTGGGTTACGTAACTTATGTTAATTTATTTACCAAATTTGAAAAATATTATTTTTTTGTTTAGATCCTATCCTCATTATTTTTTATGCCTTTATTTGGAAAAACACAAATTTTTCTCCAAGTGTCTTTTATCTTTTGCCTTATACCAACTGATCATGTTTATGTTTGATTTCATGTGTTGGGTTTATGTAAAGTTTGTTTCAAACTTGTTAGATTAAATCACATCCCATCAATATGTTGTTTCAAGTCTAGACTTTGATGTCATTTGGCCAAAACTCCTAACACAACTTGTTTGAGCTTAGCTTTTGACTCCACATTTAGACAAAAGACCTAATGACTCTTTTACCTTTCCTAGTTTAAACTTTATTTGGAATACTTTGGCCTAGACCTTTGACATGCCATTTTTTTTCAATGCTTGACCTTTTATGTGTATGACATTTGATGTTGGACTATTTTATGCCAAGTCTTAGCACAAACCATTTTAGATATATAGCTCCACATTCAAACATTTTGGAGATACATCTCCACCACTTTTTAACCAAGTTAGACCCAGTTTGAACCATTTGTTCTTTGGATAGAGTTTTTTAGAGTTTGTATAATGCTAAGCTTTTTCATTTTAGAGCTTTTATCATTGTTGTGGATATGTCTAGTTACACTTATAATAGAATCACATCACTCTAAGTTATGATAGGATGGCCACACAAAATCTAACTATAACCCTTACAGAAATAGATTTTCTAAGGAGTCTTATTATTGTCCCTATAATAATCCATATGGGGAACAAAGTCAAGAAACACCTTATAATCCAACTCAAAACCCTTACTAGGATGATATGGTTTATAAGGAAGACTTGGATGCTTTAGCTTGCGTGAGATACCAAGCTCCATGATACCCTACCATTTCCATACTAAGACCTCATACTCTAGCTTATTGAGAAACCATGCTACACAACACCTTATCATTTATATACCAAGACCTATATTTTGTCTTGTAAGAGCAATCAAGCTCAAAAATTCCCTATCTAATCTAAACCTCATCCAATCTAATCAGTACCTAAACTGAGCCAATCACTCAATGACCAAGTTATGTTCCAAACTGGTACTTTACAACTTATTAGAAACCAAGGCCAAGAAAACCAACCAATCTGAGATTTTGTTGTTGAACCAACCATTTGTGATAAGTCAAATTACGATGAATCACCTATTGATCCTATACTAGTTATCAAAGAGTCTAACTCTAATGTGTCAGTATTTATTGATTCACTTCTTAATGATTATAACTTCCTATGGGAAACTCATTATCTCGACCATATGCCTATTTTTAAATATCCTCTATTTGACAAACTAATCTTTGAGGAGTTGTCTCTTGACCTTTTTATTATCATTGAGGAGTCCCACTTTGATAAATTAGTCATTGTGGAACTCAACATGCCATCATAGGTCATTATTTATCCAATACCAAACATGTAACAAGACATCATTGTAATAGAGTACCCATTAGATGAAGATCCAAAATTAGATTTAGGTTTTATTCTTAGAATAACATTAGATTTAACATTAGAATTAGAATCAACATTAGTCTTACCATTGGATTCAGAGTCCCTTGAGTTAGAATAATATTTGGAATCAGAATATGTTCATGTCTATTACAACATTAATTACACATGCCTTGAAGATTAGTTTGAATACAATTGTGATCCTTATACAATTTTTTAGGATGATTAATTCAACATTGACATAAGCTATCCTAGTATCTTCTATGAGGATTATGATACCAACCCCCATTCCATTACCATTTCATAAGAAATTACCACTAAACAACATAGCCATATTATTGACATTCCATCTCCCACAAGTGTTGATTGGGATTGACAGAATCATACATTGTTGAAATACATCCATGGAAACTTAGCATTTAAAGAGCAAGGATGCCAAGACCATAGTTATGTGGAAGAACACTCTCCTAGCGAAACCCTTTCAGAGGTGTTAGGGGGCAATAAAAGTTCCAACTTAGCATCTTCTAGTGAAACCTTTTCATAGGTGCTAGAAGATAATCAAAGTCAAAAGTCAACATTCCTTAGTGAAACATTCATAGAGGCATTATGGGATAGTCAATACAACTTAATTAGTGATAACCTATTCAAGGTAGTAATAGATAAGCATACAATTTTTCCACGACTTGAGGAAGACATTATAAAAAATCAAATTAAAATTGCTTCCACTCTATAACCTAATCAGATAGTACCTACTCTCAAACCCAAATAGCATAAGAATTTAATGGCATTATCAAGAGAATATTCAGAAGTCTTTGGCCCCAACACATCTAAAGTTATGTCAAATTTGAAATCAAAAATATTGTATGTGCCTAAAAATCATGATCTTCATTTGTTTCCCCACCATCCATTCCATTATCATCCACCATGCCATCACCAAATCAAACTTGCCATACATCATTTATCCCCACTTACCATCCATGGTATCACTTTTATTTGTAGAGGCTAAAAAGATACCTTGTCTCAATGCTTAAAGGAATCAAAATCAATGACCAAAAAAAGATCACAAAAACATTCTTTACATCCAAATCTACATGTAGTTATTGATAGAGTAAATATTTAGATGAGGTGTGGGCTAGAAATTAAAATGATTGATTATTCTATTTGTATTATTTTTTGATCAAGATGTGAAACTCCACATCAAAAAGAATGATATAATCTAAAACCACACCTAAGCCAAACACACTAAAAACCAATAACCATCATTAGCCAAAAACATGTACCATGCCATTTTCATTTGCTGTTTTCACTTACCGTTATCTCATACCCATCAAATCACCCCATCACTTGGGTGAAAACCTATTACCATATTATAAAATATATCAAACCATTATTATCCTAGAGAAATACCATTATGTTTTATCATGTCACTCTTATCTAGACCAAAGCCTATTTTTAGTCATCCTATCTAGTCTTGTTTTGATCTTGGTTACTTTGGTTCTTCTCGCACTTTTTGTGAGGGGATTTTGATCAAGTTTTAATAATAAATAAAATACATGTTTAAATAATAGTGTATTAAATTAGTGTGATAGTTGATCTGGAAAGGTATCTTTCATTTTTCCTTCTTATATCAAGTTTGTTTATGTGAAATTAATTATATCACCTACTGGGATAGAGTAGTGTTAACTAGTCTTGATACTAATTATAACCACCTATGGGTAAATTAGTATCATTGATATAATTAATTTTATCCTAGTTATAAATACCTATGGGAAAAATAGGGGTAACATTTTTCTATCATGAATTGCTACATCACCTTACCATTGTTATTTCCATTTTACCAGCCATTTACTAGAATTGATAGCTTATTGGGACCTAATAAATTTTCACCCTAAATTTTTTTTGGATGGAATTATTGGGACTTGAGGTCATATTAATACTATGTGGGCCATGGTAAATTCATGTTGAGGTTACCTCAATCCCCCTTTTCATGTGATCTTTCTATTTTGAGAGTAAACTAAGCCAAATGCTCTCACTATTTTGTATGTAGGCATCTTATCATTATCTAACGAGTTAGGATATCTCAAAATTACAAAAACATTTCAAAAATGACAAAAAAATTGTCTTATTTAAGCCTAGTAAGTTATCCTTGATTCTCCCTATTGGGGCATGGTCTTAGTTAGGATGCTTTCTTTTAATTTTGTTTTCAAGATTTTTGTTTGTTTGTTTATTCAATGTGTTTGTTTATTTTTGTAGCTTTCTATTTGTTTATTTATTTGTCACTTGAATATTTGTTTAATTTTGGTAATATTTCCTTGACTTAGTCTATATTCATTTTTTGGGTGATTCCTCAAGCACATTATTCTTGAGTCTATCCATATTCATATATTAACATTGTCATCATGGTTTTTATCATTGGTGCATTTTTTTTTTAATGTTTATTGGATCAAGAGTCAGACCTTATGCATATTTTAGGATATTTATCATGGTGTTATATCATGATTATTACTATCACATGCTACATTAAAAATTATCTTTAATAAGGTCTAAAATCAATGGAGCCACAACAGTTTCTCCTTGGTACCTTGGAAAATCTTTCCACCCATCTTGATCAAATCAACCCATTGACCATTCTAGTTTTATTATTACTAATAAGGATGAGCATCTCCTAATTAGTAGGTAAAATTTAATCATTTTCATTTATCAATACTTATTATTCTATCCATCCCTTTCATCACATTGAGAATCCTCATATGCCTAGTTATTTTAGGCTTCCTTAGTAATTAGACCATCGCATTTACATTTGTGCCCAATCATATTCAATCTATGAAATAGGTTATATACTTGATTTATACTTTCTAATTAGACCTAACTAGGGCACAACCATATCAAACATCATCTTTATCCAATTCAATTCATCTTAATGATTATAACTACCTATGGGCAAATCATTATTTTGACTTTTATTCCTGATTATAATCACCTTTGGGAAAATTATTATTATTTTTAAATAAATACATACAAGCATTTTCCAATTTAAATTAATCTTAAGCATGGGTTAATTTCACATTTATTCTTACTTCTTTTTGATGGACCATTCATCCATTTATGAGGGGGCATCATCATAGGCTTTCCAAACACCATTTGGAGCTTTTTCTTTAGTCATCATCTTATTTTTGTCATACATGCCATTTCTCATTATTTCAAAAGATATTACTATCCCTACGGTTTTCAATATCTTCCCAAATAGGGGAAAACTATAAACAACTAAAACTAGCCACTAATAACCTCCAACTAGGCTTCATACCAATTTCTATCAAAATGTACAATTTGGCCTAAAAACACTAAAACATGATAAAAGATGTGAAAATATCATATAAAAGTGTCAATTTTGGCCAATGTATCCTTAAATGGGGAAATGCAATTTATGAGATAGATAACTTTGATCAGATCATTTTGAGTCAAAATGACATTTTTGTACCTGGTTGCCTTGGATTGCTCTTTCTACTAAATTTATGGCATAAGACATGTGCTTTTATTATTTGTGTCAAAAAAATCCTAAATGGGATAATGGTTCCAATGCATCAAACATCACATCCTAATTCCAATCTAGTCAAATTTTGAGCCAATAATATGACATTTTGATCAATTTGATTAATCTAAGCACTAATGGCCAAGATTTGCACCAAAATTGATAAATCATGTTTAAGGATAATTAATTTAAATCATGAGCCTAACTAAGAATTCCATGGAATTTGTTGAATATTTATTTTTGTAAATTAATTATTAGTTTTTGCATCATCAAGTGACATCATTTCTTGGGAAGGCATCCCTAGGCCATAAATGCAATAAAAATCTAATTACGCCCTCCCATGCCTCTTTAATTCCTCTATATCCCAAATATTTATGATGTCATTTATATATTTTAGCCTAAAAAATTTAATGGATTCTTAGCCACACATATTCATCTTGAGATAGATGGTTCAGGTCCATTCTAATCATTTGCAAAAATCTATAAACAAGAGGCCTCACACTCATAATTTGAAGCTTGGATAGTGTAAAGTTATAATGCTAAAAAATTTACTCAAGCCATTGATGTAGTTTAATCATTCCCAATTATTGAGCCAAGCCAAAATCATCACAAATCCATTGGTACCAAGGAGAAGAGGAGATAGCTCAGCCTCCTTTGATGAAGACTCATTGAGCGCAAGTCAAGAAAGTCACTTTAAAAAGCCATTTGGAGCATCCAAAGAAGGTGAAAGATCATTTGTATTTTACATTTTAGTCATCTTTTACATTTAGTTTTGTTCATTAATCTCCCACCTTGAGATAGGCTTAAGGTGTTATCTATTAGTGTGTTATTTTGGATTTTAATTTCATACACTAACGCTATACTATTCTCCCACTATTATAATCCTATTTTCACACCTCCATTAATGTTATGTCCTCAGTGGTCATTACTCATCCTGATACAGAGTTGGTGTTGGTACTTCTAGTGCTTTTGCCTCCATATCTATTTCCTCTCATTCTACTACATATCAATATTGACCCATCCATGGTGTCTCATGACATGGTCTAAGCATTGACCTCACTACTGGTGACCCTAACCCCCCTCTCCCTCATGGCTCTATCACATGTTGGGCCCAAAATATGGGCATCACTATCAGTACCATTGGGTGAGGTAAGCCCATATATCTTGGCACTCATACCACCATATGTGGCTCCATCCACAATGTATAATACCCTATCACCTCTATCCATACCAAACTTGGTAAAACTATGTCCCAGCTAGGCCACATAATAGTAATGTGCCCATATGACTATCATACTATATCTACTTGTCTCACTATCTACAATGCTAAGATGTGGGGCATAGCTCATACTATCTAGTCCTATCTCTATCTCTATACCTAAGGTGACCTATCATCGACTACATGGGGAAACCCAGTTGGTCAATACATGGAAAACCTATCAGTGATCCATGCCATTAATAATATGATCAACCCTATTAAATTTTACCATCTAGAAAATAATCCATGCATGCCATGCATGAACTATACTCAAATTATAGACCTAAGATCGTATAATACCTTTTCCTCTAATATTACCTAACTCAAGGCTATTAGAAAGAGTGGTACCTTACCATCTAACTTATGGCATAACACTCATGTTTTCATAATTCCTATCATAGCCTTTCATATTTTTATAACTTATGATGCATACACATCAAACATGATCACCCTTTATCTCAAGTATATCCTCTTTGATCTTGTAGCCCATGCAACTAAAGCTCTCATATTCTTATCGGTATCAGGTATCCCCATGACCACAGGTGTCCCTATTATGGGAAATCCTAGGATAGCATGCACATCTTCTAAGGTGATGCCCACTTGTATATTATTCCCCTCCAACTCCCACCTAAAGGTGTTAATCAATCGTTCCCAACGTCCTAAGAACATGACTAATAGATTTGAGCTTAGGGGTATCCTACACATCTTTGTTATGCCTCTTATGCCTACATATATTAGTCTCGCTCTATCCTCTATTGATAGGTGCTCTAATAGATCTAGTATCAATAATGCATCCACTAAATGCCAAAATATGCTTAACCCTTACAATCAAGAAATAACAAAAGATGTATTAGATCCTCCATGTCATGTATAGCCAACATATATTCTTTTTATAAAAATTATTAAAAAACAAGCCTAAATTGCTTTAATTTGGTCATTTTTATCAATTTCCCCTACTATTAGCCTATTCGACCCCTTTTTCCCCTCATTTGGTCATTTTAGGCCATTCTAGCACTCTTTTAGCCTTTTACATGCATTTTTGTATTATTTTGTTCCTTTGGTCAACACTAGTTTAACCAAAATTTCCTTATTTTTGACCTAGTTGACTCAAAAATATAAGTTAACCCTCCTATTTTCCTCCCCTTAGTATTGCACTATCATACTAGACTTTTATTCTCAGTCGACAAACTATACTAGGTTGGTAGTCTATAAAATATACTAGGTCAACACATACTTACTAGGTTAGCATTGTGGATTTTGTCATTTTTTAGCCTACAGGGTCGATTGGGCTAACCTAGTTAGTTTTCCTTGCCAACCCCTTACATTTTGTCAAATAAGTTCATTCTAATAGTTATTTCCCCAAACCCTTCAAACCCATTTTTCTAATTAGTTTTTTACACCTTTAGAATTTAATTTGGTTTCATTTTGACATTTATAAATTCTAAAAATTACAAATTTATAAAATACACTTAATTTTAATTCAATATTTAAAAACTAGCTTGAGATTCTCAATTTCTTACCTGTAGTGCACCCGTAGCCACTTATGGGGGTCCCTCTCATCTAGCCTATCATCTCCTCACCATCCTAACATCTTTGGTATCTCAGACCTCTTTTTCTCTCCTTCACAAGTCAAAAATAACAAATGACTTCCATTTGACTCTATTTAAACTTACTTTTCAAAAAGCTTAACCTTTCAATTCTTTTCCATCATATTCATTATTTTGCCTCTATCTTTATTTCTACTGATCCATTTTTTGAATCATAAAATGTTATAGAATCATGATGATGTAGAGAATATTTTCCATTATTATATGCCTATCTTTCAAAAATTTCTATTTTTGTCTATCTTTTACACAAACTTCTATAGATTCACCTAATGTTCATCACATTAGGATGCCTTCACTTTTCTTGCAGTCTACTTCTTTATATACAACACTAAGGTAGTTAAATGTGGGTGTTTTTTAATTATATCCTTTCATTTATCTTATTTGTTGTTGTTGTCTCCAAATCTTATACCCTAGAAGGGGGTGTTCAGTCCTCTTCTAGATTTGGGTAATGTTGGATCATTTCCAATCATGTGATTGTGCCTATGGGGGAAATGAAGCTCTAGATTTAAAGGGTTAGCTCCTTGTATGTATTCTACAAGACAATCTTACAAAAAAATAGCTGATTAAAAGGAAAAGAGTTAGAATTTTCATGAAAGAAACCTATTCTAAGAATGGTGATGTACCAAAGATTGTCCTCCATATGAATAACATAACCTAGTGCATGATACAACAAAATACACAAACCATTCTCAAGCTTTAAATAATCTAACACAATGTTCAGATATAGTCAAGATGAATGAAAGGATGTAAGGTAGATGAACTAAATATACTATGTATATTTCAAGAACAATTCTACATATGAAAAAAATCTATACACTTGGATGCACTCTATATTAATGTTAGACCAAAACTCTTGCTCAAAACATGAAGGACAAAGGACAAAAGGATGAAGCCATCACTTATCACTATGTGTCTCTTACACACTTAGACAATTGTTTAGAACTTGAAATGAATAGACCTATGCTTAATTTCTTAAAGGTAGGTAAATGAAAATAATTCAATAGGGCTTCACCATATACTGTGTGGATGATTTTAACTTAGCCCAAGGGCTATATATATAGCACAAGAGACGTGAGAGACAGAGAGACCTTTAAGTGCCAAAGAGGGGAATCAATCTGGTAGGATTCATTATCTTTAGCTACAACCATCTTTACCAATGATGCTCTTTTCAACCACAATATTGATCCATGTCATCTCAAATGGTTACACTCTTGGCCTGTCTTTTTAAAGATGCTTTTACAGTTGCTCAATCGTGTCAAAATACTTTGGTGAAGGCATCAATTAGCTATGATAAAGGAATCCACCTATGTAGTTTTGTCTTGATGCTTAACAACCTACCACTAGCTTACTAAGGTGTGTAAAGGTGTAAGGCATGAGTCAATATAATTCTGTTAGCCTTGAAGAGGCCTTGCTAAGAATACATGTGCATAAAGATTGATCTTTCCATTGGACATTTAGAATGACCCAAATCATGACCTGATCAATGGTGGAATGGCCCTCTAGTATGCCTCATTGGATGCAGAATGTAAGCCTTTCAATGCCTAGGATTTGAAAAAGGACCATTTCTCTTCTAGGAATCCTTGTGTTTGATTTCCAATGGCTAGTCCTACATCATGAAATTGACATCCATATAGCTGTCACTCACTAAGACAATTCTTTTGGGTCCCTTATTACTTCGGGTCTTTGCTCGACACTCATCCCAAATAATTTCCCCATAGACACTTCCTCTAAAAGAAATGGTCTTTTGTCTCTCTCTTACCTCTTACATATCCTTTTGGGCCCTTTTTCAAGTGTCCCTTCAAAAACCTTTTGAAGGACGCTTTTATCAAGAATAACCCTTTAGCATTTTTAAACTATCCCTATAGACTCTTTTAAAACCATCCTTCTACAGATTCTATAGGTGTTTATACCATTCAGACTTTTCTAGAGTGTCCCTTTGGAGAGATGAACTATCCCTTTTGCATAATAAATGGTCCTTCAAGCATGAAAAATGTCTCTTTAGAAATTTTTTGAAGGACACTTTGAAGGGAAAGTGTCCCTTTAGAAAGTTTTGAAGGACACTTTGAAGGGAAAGTGTCCCTTTGAAAAGTTTTTAAGGACACTTTCAAGGAAAAGTGTACCTTCAAAAAATTTTGAAGGACACTTTGAAGGGAAAGTGTCCCTTCAAAATTTTTTTAAGGACACTTTAAAAAGGTCGAATAAAAACCTTGAAGAAAAGAACACAAAAAACAACTAGTCTTTTACAAGTGAGTTAAAATAGATAAGTGAACATTGAACTTAGCCGAAGGAAGCTACAAAACAAGGTATGAAATTTGGTTAACATTCTTAGTGATTTCAAGGAGAGGAATGCCTGCTATGCTAAAGACCAATTGCCTAAATCCTTCCATTAGGCATGGAATTATTCATAAGGCACTCTAAAGAACTTGAACAAGGTTATTAGCTAAAAAAACACAAGCTAGATGATCAAATACACAAAGGCAAAGACACACACCAAACAAGAGGAAAAAAAGACACTTATACAATAATGCACTTAGGCAACACAATAACCAACCAAAAGGAAACACACACATCTAAACTAGTATTTATAAAAAGAAAAGCAAGGACTAATAGCAAAATTTCAAGTGTATCCCATTCATAGGGATAGACAACTCCGCTCTAATCATCTTGGATAGTTGAAAGGAGTTGTTTTGTTTGCACTTGTTAATGATGTAAGGGCCACTCCACAAAGTGTCAAAATTTGTATGTCTACCTACATTTGTTCTTTCTTCATCCCATTTCAAGACCAAGACACCCTATTTGAACACTCTTACACTTGTTATTTTGTCAAAGGAATTCTTCATGAGTACTTGATGGTGCTCCATAGCCTTGTGTACATCATCCCTTGCCTCTTGTAGTTGTATTAGTTCTATCAATTTGACTTTCATTAGAGTGTTTTCAAGTAATTCCACCTATTATGCAAGTTCTAGGGTAGGGAGTTCTTGGGATATGGACAACATGGCTTCTCTCCCATAAACAAGTATAAAGGGAGAGTTACTAATTGATTTCTTAAGATTAATCATGTCTACCCATAAAGTTTTTTTCAACTTGATGTGTTAGGATTATTGATTGTTCTCCAATGTTATCTTAATGATCTTGATGTGGTTCTTTTTGGTAGACTTAGCCAATTCATTACCTTGAGGGTAATAATTGGATGAGGCACTCAAGTGAACTTCATTCCTACCTACCCAATCAAAAGTTTTGGCACTTATGAAAACAAGTGCATTATTATAAATGATAACATGAGGAATTCCAAACCTTGTTATAATGCTCTCATAAAACTCTAAGATATCATTTTTATTTGCCTCCTTCAATGCAACAGCTTCTACCCACCTTTTGAAGTAGTCAATACTAGTCAATATCCATTTGTGTCTAGTAGTTGATGGAGGGTTGATCATACCAATGAAATCAAGGCTCCATTGCATGAAAAGCTGGTCCACTTAGATATGATTCAATAAAAGGGCTATAATTTTATGTTTGCCTATAAATAAGGCACATTGAGGACACACCTTATCCTAATGATAATATTCCTAAAAAAGATTAGGCCAATAGTAACCAGCCCTTATTATCTTTGTAGTTATAGTTCTAGGAGAGAAATCACCTCCATCTGTACTATTGTGAAAAATTTCCAATAGCATGTCAAATTAAATACTATCAACACACCTCAACAACACACCATTTATGTCCTTTCTAAAAAGAGCATTATCAATAATGCACTAGGGAATGGTTTTAAATCTAAAGTATCTCCTTTGAGACTTGTTCAAACCATTTGGACACTCACCATTTTGAAGAAAATTGATGATGTCTTGTGTCTAGCTCCGAACCGGTAAGTGATAAGTTGGTTGGGGGTAAACTTGGTTGATCAAGACCTCTTATTTTACATTTTTTAGATCTGAATCTAAATGCCTACATAATCCTTGTCCTCTCACCAAGTTTGTCACCTTAATTTCCACATCATACTCTATCACCTTTGTGATCTAGCCATCTCTCTTTTCGTTGAGGTCTTTACTTAGGAAAAATTATTTGATGTTGAGATTAGAAACCATGATATGTATCTTATTGTTTGAGACCATTTTCCTAAAAATTTTCAATCCCCTTATAACTGTCAAGTCCTACCTCTCAACAAATGTATATTTGACCTCATAATCCTCTAATCCTTAGCTAAATAATGAAATTGGTTGCTTTATCTCTTCATCATTATTTTGCATAAGCATGGCTAAGATTGTATCAAGGTTGGTGAAGGTATAGATTATGAAATCCTTGGCAAAGTTTGGGTTTAAGAGAGTAGGGGATTTTGCAATTGATTTCTTGATTGTCTCAAAACTACTCTTTCCTTCCTTTGTCCAATTAAAAACTTGGTTATTTTTTAGCATGGTTATGATAGGATTTACCATAGCTACAAAGTATGGATTAAGCCTTTTGACAAAGTTTATTTTCCCCAAGAAGATTTGCAATCCCTTCTTTTGTTGAGACAAGGACAAGCCTAGGATAGCCTCAATCCTTTCTGGGTCAATAGACATGCCTCCTTCTGAAATAATGTGCCCCAAAAATTTACCTTCATGGACAACAAAGATTCACTTTTTTTAATTATTGGATATGTCATACTCTATGCATTTCTCAAACACCTACCTTAGATGTTTCATATGATCAACAACATCTTTTGAAAAAATAGTTACATCATCTAGGTACACAAGTAGAAACTTATTGATCAAACCTTTAAAAGCCATGTCCATTTCTCTTTGAAAAGTGGCCCTAGCATTAGACAAACCAAAATGCATCTTCTTATAGGCAAAGGATACCCACTTTGTAGTGAAGGTTGTCTTAAACTGATCCTCCTCATTTACCGATATTCAGTTTTATCTTGAATAACCACCAAGAAGAAAAAAGCATGGGGAACTTGAAACAACTTGTAAAATTTTCTCCATGGAGGGTAGTGGATAATGAAATTTGAGATACACTCTATTAAGGTCTCAAAAAATCCATACACATCTTGATTTCTCCTTTATTCTTTTGAATAAGCACAAGATTGGCTACCCACGTTGAATGTTTGATATGAAAGATGACACTAGAGTCAATAAACTTGGTTAGATCTTTCATCATGAGTTCTTCTATCTTGGGATTGATATGCCTTTGCTTTTGCCTAACTGGTTTAACCCTAAGTTCTAACTCGATGGTATGATAAGATAGACTTAGATCAAACCCTTTCAAGTATTTATACTCCTAAGAAAATATGTCATGAAACTCTTTGTATAATTCAATAAAAGCCTACCTCTCATGCTAAGAACATACCTTGCTAATTTTCAAAAGTCTATCCTTGAAAATCAAGACTCTTTCATAGTTCTCTTCCTTTGTTGACATGCTCACTCTTTCTTTATTCTTCTGATAATCTCATTGAAAACACTCTCTAAGGTAATTATACACTTAGGTATCTTGTTTGTTTTTAGTTGAATGATTTGCTCTTGATATTGATCATGTAGTCTCTTTTGGTTTCTTGAGGAGAAACCTACCTCATTTTTCAAGAAGTGTGTAATGTGTTCATCACTTTCAAACACATACCATGACACTTCATTATCTATAATAGAGGGTATCATAATGATCTTGATATGAGATTGATTTTTATCTTGTCCCACATTAGCAACTATATCAAATCATGCCCCTATGGCAGCCAATCTATCAACATGTTTATTGGAATCCCTTGGTATGGGTTGTATGTTGAAGACATCAAAGTCTTCAAGTAGGTACCATACCCTATGCTTTATGATTTAAGAAAGGTATTCTTAGTTGTATCCTAATTTCTTACTTGGTGGATGACTAGATCACTATCTCCATAAACCTTTAAACTCTTAATTCCTCTCTTCTTTGCCTATTAGAGAACATGGACTAGGCCTTCATATTCTGCCACATTGCAAGTGCAACTGAAGTGAAATATATATGAGAAGTAATAATGATTATTTGATGGATAAACTAATATAATTCCAGATCTTGCACTTACTTTTATTCTTTAGCCATAAAAAAACATTTCCCAAATTCCTTCAAGCTCATGGTCTTCATTAGTGAGTGAAGGGATTGGAACATCCCCTTCACACATATGATAAACTCCCAAATTAGTCTCTTCAATGGAAGTATATGGATCAAGTCCATATGTTTTAGTGATATATTTATCAAGGAAGAGATAAAAAAAATCTTCAAAGGGGGAGGATGCTTAACCATCCATAACCCTTTCTTTCTCTTTGATAATTAGATAATTCTTATTTAAACTTGTCTCCATGTATGGCTCAATATGGAACATTGATAAGGGCTTAGCCCTTATGGTTAATTTTATTACATACCTTGTTTTAAAATCCAAGAAATACTAATTAGTAGAAAGTTACACTCCTATCTTAGCTATGGAGTCTCATGACAAGCAGGTAGCAAAATGAGCTAGAAGGTCTATCACCAAAACATCTTGAAAATTTAGGAAACTTGGGCAATCATGTAGAAAGGCCTTCAGACCTTTGACTAGTCCCACTATCTTAGTTGGAGTCCCATCAAGGTACAATACACCTTTCCTATGTGGCTCATATTTTAATCCTAGCTTATCAACAACCACTTTAGGCATAACAATGGTACTAGCTCCACTATCCACAATGTAATTATGGACCAATTTATTTCCCATAATGAGGGAAAGATAGAAGGATGGAGGTTTTTTAGACTTGGTGGAGGGATATAATACACATCTTGGATAATTGTTAAGGTCTATACCATTGTTATTAGAATTTTGGTGGCCTATATGGATGCTTACAAGCTATTCTTGTAAGATCTTGTTTTGACCAGGAATGTTCAAACCAGTTGATTAAAAGGAAAAGAATTAGAATTTTCATGAAAGAAACCTATTATAAGAATGGTGATGCACCAAATATTATCCTCCACATAAATTCCATAAACTAGTGCATGATATAACAAAATACACAAATCACTCTCAATCTCTAAATAATCTAACTTTAGAAAGAGGCAAGATGAATGAAAGGATATAAGGAAGATGAACTGAAAGACACCATGTATATTTAAAGAACAATTCTACACATGAAAAAAAACCATACAATTTATTGCAATCAATATTATTATTAGACCAAAACTTTTACTCAAAATGTGAGAGACAAAGGACAAAAGGATGAAACCATCACTTGTTGTCATTATGTGTTTCTTACACACTCAGACAATTGTTTATAACTTGAAATGAATAGGCCTATGTTTAATTTCTTAAAGTCAAGGCAATGACAATGATTCAATAGGGATTCACCATACGCTATGTGGATGATTTTAACTTAGCCTAAGGGTTTTATATATACCACAAGAGATGTGAGAGAGGGAAAGACCTTTGAACACCAAAGAGAGGAATCAATTTGTTAAGAGTTATTATCTTTAGCTACAACCATCTTTGCTAATGATGCTCTTTTTAGCCACATGATTGATTAATGTCATCTCAAGTGGTTACACTCTTGGCCTATTCTTTTGAAGATGCTTTTATGGTTGCTCAATAGAGTCAAAATGCTTTTGGGAAGGAATTAATTAGTTATGATAAAGGAATCCACATGTGTAATTTTGTCTTGATGCTTAATATCCTCCCACCAACTTGCTAAGGTGTGAAAAAGTGTAAGACATGAGTCACTCTCATTTTGTTAGCCTTAGAGAGGCCTTGTTAGGAATCCATGTGCACAATGATTTATATTTCCATTAGCAATCTAGAATGACCTAGATCATGACCCAATCAATGGTGGAATGGCACTCTGGTGTTCTTTATTAGATAGATAATGTGAGCCCTTGGATGCCTAGGATTTTTAAAATGAACATTGCTATGTTAGGAATCCTTGTGTATGAATTCCAATGACTAGTCCTTCATCATGAAATTGATGTCCATATAACCGTCACTCACTAGGATAATTCCTTGGGTCCCTTATTACTTTTGGTCTTTACTCAGCACTCATCTTAAACAATTTCCCCATGGACATTTCTCCAAATAAAATGGTCTTTCAGCTCTCTCTTAGCTCTTCCATATACTTTCAAGCCATTTTCAAAATGTCCCTTTGGTAACCTTTTAAAGGACACTTTTGTCAAGAATAATCCTTCAACATTTTGAAACTATCCCTATGAATTCTTTTGAAACCATCCTTCTATAGACTTTGTAGGTGTCTATAACCTTTGGAATTTTCTTGAGTGTCTCTTTAGAGAGATGAACTATCACTTTTGTATAAAAAATGGTCCTTTAGGCTTGGAAAGTGTCCCTTCAGAAATGTTTTGAAGGACACTTTGAAGGTAAAGTGTCCCTTTGAAAAGTTTCAAAGGACACTTAGAAAGGAAAGTGTCCCTTTAAAGTGTTCTCTACAAATAATCCACTCAAAACTAATAGAAAACTCCAAAATGAATATGATATAGAATTAAAAATTAATCATATACTTTAGACTTCACCATATGCTTTAGACTTCAAAATTTAGGGTAAAAAGATTAAAACACTTCTCTATAAACAATCCACTCAGAACTGCCAGAACACTCCAAAACCTAGTCATGAAAAACTTTATATTCAACACCTAAAATGAAACTTAAAATGACAATTGATATTTTAAAAATATCCTTTTACATATTCATACCAGTCTCAAATACAAAAATCATAAGTTATAATGTCAAATATTGGGTTTGCAGACCAATCATTTGATCTCACTATACACAGTCAAATGAGAACTAGACAAGACATTTTGGCTTCAAAATTTCAATGACTGTAACTGACTATCAAAAATTATACAAAGAATGGATAGGACATAAAATTACATATAAAACAAAAATATATATATTATACACTTCAACTCATGCCATTGAGTCTCAAACTCATCATTTCAACTTGTTTACCTAAAACTGCCAGTTTACCTTAAAGCATATTCATGGTGATAGTGATCTTCAATACATGTATGACCATTTATAGAGACTTATGATACATTTATATTATCCTATGATATAATTATAACATTATTAGATATAAAACAATATTTTTAAATGGTAATATTGGTTTTACAAACCAATCTCATAACCTTATGTCACTATCTTATTTGAACCATGCAGGGCAACTTGTGAGCAAATTTTTTACTATAACCACTAACCTCAAAAACTTGTAAAAAACATGAACATGTATTAAAAGTATTTAAAAACATATCCATGCACTTTTTTTATCACTATTTCATGATAAAAAATTCCTAATCATCTTCTCACTCCTGCATGGGTTTCTCATTATTTCCACCATTAGGCCTATTAGCAACTAACTAACTTGGATGACTGGTATAGAAAAGTACTAGTTTCTCATATATTTATTGTCGCAGTTAGAGTTAAAAAAGTCAAAGTATGAAAATAGATAGAGGATGAATCTTGAGACTAATTTTTCATATCAATAAAGTTTATATATAATTTCAATCCCTCAAGTATTCTAAACCAGTCATCCAAGTTAGTTAGTTGCTAATAAGCCTAATGGTGGAAATAATGAGAAACCCATGCAGGAGTGAAAAGATGATTAGGAATTTTTTATCATGAAATAGTGATAAAAAAGTGCATGGAGATGTTTTTAAATAATTTTAATACATGTTCATGTTTTTTATAAGTTTTTGAGGTTAGTGGTTATAGCAAAAAAAATTGCTCACAAGTTGACCTGTATGGTTCAAATAAGATAGTGATATAAGGTTATGAGATTGGTTTATAAAACCAATATTACCATTTAAAAATATTGTTTTATATCTAATAATGTTATAATTATATCATAGGATAATATAAATGTATCATAAGTCTCTATAAATGGTCATACATGTATTGAAGATCACTATCACCATGAATGTGCTTTAAGGTAAACTGGCAGTTTTAGGTAAACAAGTTGTAGTGATGAGTTTGAGACTCAATGGCATGAGTTGAAGTGTATGATATATATATTTTTGTTTTATATTAACTTGGATGACTGGTTTAGAATACTTGAGGGATTGAAATTATATATAAACTTTATTGATATGAAAAATTAGTCTCAAGATTCATCCTCTATCTATTTTCATACTTTGACTTGGTTAACTCTAACTGCTACAATAAATATATGAGAAACTAGTACTTTTCTATAGGGTCTACTCACACACCTAACAACTCAATCATACTTGGAGGTATTTGAGAGAGTTTAATACATTATAAAATAGTTTTTCTAGTCATTTTAGACCATTCTAGGCTATTTTGAATAATATATTTCACATTGGGTCCTTATTAGGGTTTTAGAGAGGTTTAACACAAGTTTTGGTGTTAACAATTATTCATAAAGGATTTCCCCTTAAATCAAAAACCAATGCCTATATTTATTATCTATTATCCTTCACCATTTCTCATTAATATCTCAAGTTCCTATTCATAGGTTAGATGTGCCTATGAACACTCAAAAGTCCTTCTCGAGTTTGTATGCCTTCATTTTGTGTATTCAAAAGACCTTAAAACCATTATTAATGCCTTTTCTTGCAAACCATGACCTCAAACTAAATGAATACACTTGAAACTACATACATCAACTCTAAAAATGCTTACATAAGCTCTAATAATTTGAAATCTGATCATGACCCTTATCAGGCCACAATCTTAAATAGAGTCATGAATCCCTCATATGCCTTGAAAATAGATCATGATGCCTCATTAGGCCAAGTAAGGTCTGGAAGTGGTCTAGTTGCATACTTGATCTATAGATCCTACCTCTTGAGGCTCACCCTAAGACTGTCATTACTTCTCTAATGCCTCAAATTCATGCTCAAACAACATTATACATCCATTCATGCCTGTGTACACTCATCTCACTAAGCCATACTACTCATACCTTATTACAAGGTCTTTTCAATTGTAATTAGTGCCATGATTAGGATTTTTAAGCACTTAAAATTTTAAAAATTACATTAAAATTTTTTTAAATGTATCTATACTTCTCTTTAATGATCACACAATTCCAAAAAACCTCTCATAAGCTAGTACTTAATTCACCAAATTTCACTATGCACATTTTCTGATAGGGTCTAGACTAGGCCTCTCAAGACACTTTGTACTCAAAAAATACTACTCAAACATTATTTAATGCTCACTTAACCTAAAAATTGACATCAAAGAATATAATAATCATTAGGTTTCCTTTAAATTCTCTCTCAATAGAGAGACATTAGGTTTCTTTCAAATTTTATCTTATCACATGGTTTCCTTATCACATCAAGAACACAAGATCATACCTCAAATACCAATTTCCATGCATCTTAACCAAATGTACCTTGACATTAATGACATTAACCTTGATGTAAATGACAACAATTATCAACATCAAATACTTTTGATGACCTATAGGAAGATCTCACACCTCATGTAGCATATATGTTTTGATTATAGGTATATAGCATAGTGATAATGAAAAAAGGAGAATGATGCATGATTCCAATGCATAGAGTGAAGTATATTTAGTTTTGATATATATATATATATATATATATATATAGTTGTTTTATAGGAGCCAATGGTGTGAAATACAAAACCCATGCTTATATTTCCACCTACAAGAACCATTGACAACACCTATAGTTGGTTCATACATAGATTGACATAAAGCCATAGGAATAGACAAACTTGACAAATGGAAAAAGACATGGAACAAATGAAAATGTATAAATAAATTTAAAAAATATGATGTTAGTATCCATGTGTCTCTTAGACATACCAACATCTGTAGGATCCCTTTGGATTTGTCCAAATTGTCACCTACATGTGACACAGTCAACTATGTCTATATAATAGCTTAATGCATAAAAGATGTTAAGTGAAGGTGAGCATAAAGGTTTGAATTAAATGACCATTCTAAATCAACCTCATATTGATATATCACACTCTATTCTATATTTATACATGATAAAAATAGATCAATGATTAGGTTTTATATCTTCACCTATAGGCAGTCCAAAACCTTGCATAGTCAAGTCTTAAGAGCTGGTTTTGAGAATTAGAGATGTTGAAGTCTCTAGGAGTGGAATCTAATTCTTAAAATTTATCTATATGGTCCTAATAACATAATAAAGATATTAATATTATCATCCTAGTTAGCTGAATAAGGGAGATTCCCTCTATTATATCCTAGATAGAGGGTAATCTAGAGATAGTCCAATCTACAAGATTGGTACATGAATTTGAGAAATGGATGACATAAATAGATCTAAAACATCATATAAATGTTTAATAGGCTTAGAATAAAGGCAAATAAGGATATCAAAGTCATTAAAACCATTGTAATCCCTTAGGTGGTCAAACACATAGGAGACACAATTAGGCCTAAAACTAGGCCTAAACCCTATAGTGGAATAACTTGATATTCAAGATGATATAAACCTTCTAATTGATTCAAAAACTTTTCAAAAAAAAGTAGGACTAGTGGGAGCCATTGGTTTACAATAAAGTAACATAGTGGTCAATTTAACCTAAAATAATCTCATGGGTTCACATAATGAAAAAGAGAGCTGAAAAGTCAAAGTTTAAACACTCAAAACTATATGGACACCAATAATGAGGCCTCAAGCACTTGGGGAGGGTTGAAATGGGTCCTATACCCCAAATTTGTGGAATTTTTTCAAAGGTTGGACATCAAGATTTTATGAACAATCCTTAATAGTCCAAACTTTTTAAAACCTTCCTAAATTCCTATCTAAGACTTGACAAAGAAAATATGATTGAGGATACATTCAAGATGGGTGAAACAACCATGAAAGTTCTTGGAACATGTCTAAAACTTGCTTAGGCTTCTTGACATCCATTTTTGTAATGCTATCATCTATACAAATAGGGATAATTATTTATTTCTTATAGGATTTGAGTTATTTGATAAGTGAAAAAGAAAATAGGAAATTAAAGATTACTGTGTGAGGTCCTTAGGGACTTTTACTAACTCCTATAATTAATTTATCAACTTTGTTGAACATGAAAATACTTCTACTATCTCATTCATAACAAGCAGTCTAAACAAATAATTAAAAAGCAAAATGGCTATCAAGTGATGGAATTAAGAAGTGTACCAAGAATTTTATGGAGGTATATTTGATATAATATAGGACAAACTAGATTCATTTAGATTACCTATCACCTATTAAACACCTTTCTTTGGGAAATTGTAATCTATTTGGATGACAAGTGTGAGGACTACATAGAAAACTAGTGACAAATGGCTGCAAGTAGTGAATGATATATGACAAAGATCAATCCATTAGTTAGGTAAAATTTTATGACATGAACCTATATATTTAATACCTTATCAAATTATATTGTATGTTTCAAGGATCGCTATTATAGTTTTAGACACTCAATTGCACTCCTCGCCATCATGAAGGTAGTTTTAAGCAAGATAATGAAGGGTCTATGCCAACTTGAGGAAGGTGTTCTATTTGAAAGTTGACACATGTTAATATCAGTTTAATTACTTATTTTACACTTAATTCCATTGTTTTATAACTATTTATCAAATATTGACACTTGGTCTTGTGACCTTTGATCTTCACTTCTCTCTCTTCTAAGTTCTATAAATTTAAGCCTTTTTGGCTTTATATTGGATCTACAATTGGTATGGTGAATCCCTAATGGTTTTGACACATTATTTTCATTAGAATAATTTTCCTAAGTTTAATTCATTATATGAAATCTCTTAATTGGATGTGTTAAGTGATTTTTGTGTTCACAAGTGATGAAAATGCTCTCCTTGCTTCCATGTCTACTCTTCCATGTTTGTGTGAATGAGATCTCTTCTAATAGGTTTCATAAAATGTATTAAGTTTTAATTTTGTATTTATGTGTGATATGGAATATTATTTTATTATATCTAACCATATTTTCACTCACCTAAATATAGGCATAACAATTTACCTCTATGAGAAATACTTATGCTAGAAGGATATAAGGTTGAGTTCAGTTTGAGTTGTCTTATTTCTTAAGTGCAGATAAAATTATATTATGTGGAGTTTTATT
>JARHVA010005544.1:260000-275000 GCA_037957365.1 Torreya grandis | reverse complement strand
CCTCTTATAGGTTTGATAGTTAGTTAACTGATCTCAAATCCTTATAATGTGTATGTTATGTATTTTAACTTTGGTGAAACTTTGACACACATAAAATTAGCCAAAATCCTCTTTTTACTCATTTTCAACACTCTAGAGCTAGCAAATGGTCTTCAAACTTTCTAAAACTTTATGAAATAATGTTATAATATGTTTAAGACATAAAATGACATGAATAAACACCTAATAAGCTATGACACATTTTTCAAGGAACCACAAATGACCCTTTTGACCCTTTTTAAGTTCAGAGACCTAAATGGACCAAAACACATAAAAGAGACTTACCTTAATATTTCCAAATCTACCTTAATAAATGTTAATAAGGTATTTTGTACTCAAATAGGACCTCCTAAGTTACGTATGGTTCAATTTTTTTCCTATAGGAGTCCTATTTTGACTCGAGGGTTAAAATTGGATAACAGTAGATTTGTAGGAATTAAAAATAAGGCTTACTTCAACACCAGTACTAAGAGTTGCTGACCCCAGTGGTTGATTTTTAATGATCACAAATGCATCAAGGGATGGACTAGGAGGATTCATTATACATTATGGTCAAATGGTAGCCTATGAATCAATAAATATGAATCTTTATGAGGTTAAATATGACCCTCATGACCTAGAACTTGTGGTAATTATGCATTCTTTACAAGTTTATAGGCATTATTTGTTAGAAAAATAGTTTGAGCTCAAGACTAAAAACTTGGGACTTAAGTACATCTTCACATTGAATATGAATGCTCATTAAAGATTCTAGTTAGAGTTATTGTTTGATTATGATTTATATATCAACTATATAAAAGGCAAGGAAAACATAGTAACTGATACCCTAAGTCGTAAGAGGTAAATAACAACCATGGATATTATTAAAAGTACTTTCAAGGATTGAGTGATTGAATTCTCACTAGGATATGAACTCTATGATCATGTTAGGAAAGCATTGTCTAACAATGCCCAAAATCCTAGGTATAAAGGATTTAGATTAGAGAATGATGGCTTTTTATGATGTAATGAAAGGATGTATGTACTAAATAAGGAGAGTCTAAAGATCACAGTGCTAAAGGAATTACACAATGCCCCATATTTATGATATCTAGGAGTAATCAAGTTTATTTCAAAGCTTAAACAACTTTATTGTTATAAGGGAATCAAGAAAGATGCAACAAACTTTGTGTCACATTATCTAGAATGTCAACATGTGAAATCAAAACATTTACATCCAGATGGATTGTTGTATCCACATGACTTACTAGAATTAAAGTGATAGGTGATTAGTATGGACTTTGTCCAAGGTTTACCATTTTCAAAGAATTGGCATTCCATGATCTTGGTTCTAGTTGATAAAATAACTAAGGTGGCTCATTTTATAATAGGTAATTTCATAGATGATGCACCTACACTTTTGAAGAGATTTGTAAAAATAAGTGTATTATTTTCATGGATTTATAGAGAAGATCATTTTAGATCATGATCTGAATAAGGCTTCTAGATTTTAGGTAACTCTAAAATAAACTTTGGATACATAGCTAAACTTTAACACTTCATATCACACACAAACTAATAGTCAAACTAAGTGAGTTAATCTAGTTTTAGAGGATTATCTTTGTGTGTATTATATGGATCAACAATACAAGTGGAAAAAATATCTTCTATTGGTTGACTTTGATTATAATAACTCATACCAATTTGATTTAAAGATTACACCATTTGAAGAATTTTATGGAAGAAGGTGTAGGACACCAATCAATTGGGAGAGGTTGGAATACAAGGTAGTCTTTAGACCTAAGATGCTTTTAGAAATGAAAGATCAAGTTATATCAATTAGGTAGAGATTGGCCAAGGATAATGATAAGCAGAAGATTTATGTTAATTTTAAGATAATATATAGGTAGTTTTTAGTAGGTGATAAAGTGTTCTTGTAGGTTAAGACATAAAAGGTATCGATTAAATTCAAGAAGTCATCAAAACTTTCACCAAGATATGTGGGACCACTCAATGTTTTAGAAGTGGTCAATCTTGTAGCGTATAAGCTTATATTACCACCATCCATAGTTCTATTACATAATGTTTCCCATGTTTATTATCCTAAAAAGTATATAGCTAATCCTTCAAATGTGTTGGATTGGGATCCTTTATAGGTTATGGTTCTCAGGGTGATCATGGAAGAACCAATTAGAGTAATTGATATTCAGAAACTTCATTTGAGTAATAGAGATATGTCACAGTACAAGGTCTTGGGATTGATACTTTGAGGATAGCACCAAATGGGAGGACAATGATGAGTTTAATAGGAAATTTTTACATTTGTTTATTTGATTTAATGTTTCATACTATGTTATATTTTTTCTAAATAATGTTTCTAATTCAGAACTAATGTTTGAATAAGTGTCATTGGGATCATGACCAACTTTAGGAAGAAGGATGTCACATCCTAATTTATCACTAATTAAATTTACTTGATTATCCATGTATTTTTATAGTTAAAAATTTGATTTGATTATTATTTAATTAATTTCCAAGTCATATGTTATTATGGAATAGTTGTTTGTTGCTTTGATTTCATGATTAGATTATTATAAGTTAGCTATATTATATAATCTTTACATTATGATCATGTTGTTTTTGGCATTAAGGTTGTCATTGATATCAAAGGTAGTCAAAGGTCATTTATTTCTTAGAGGTGACCATTTGGAGTTTCATGATAGCTCAATCATAGCCTAGTAGATTCTTGATTTCTATATGAAGTATTGATAAAATGTTGTGGTGTAACAAGATGGTGAACCTATTGAAAATGTGTACATATAAGTGTTAGATCATATTAAATTATGTTTAATAATGTGTCAACATCTATTTAAAGATAATAATCCTTCATAATAACTCTATGGTTGGGTACTAAGGCTTAACTCATGCATGAAGAGACCTAATAAGAAGGCATAAGCTTGGTATTTTGATGAGGTGAATAATATAAGACTTGTGTGAACAAGTTTGGTAGATTATTATCTTGGTATGATGTCATATGACAAGTGTATGAGGTGCTAAGATCAATGCAAGAGGCTTCCAAGTATTTTCAAGGACCAAGTATAACTGGTAGTTCAAAGACCTAATGTGCATAAAGAACTAGTGTGGATAATTTAAGGGTTAAGATTGAGTTTCCAAGGTGGTAGAGCACGTGTTAGAATATATTAAGGTTTTAAATTTTATTTCAAGAGTGTTAACCAAATTTAAGGTCATGGATTGAAGGAGAAAGTAAGAAAACACATTTTGAGGTCTCTTGTGTATGCATAATGAAGAGATGAGAGCTCGAGAAGGAAGTTTAGAGGGTAATTATCACGTGTGATAGTTTTATGGGAAGATAATTTTTTTTAGGATAGATGTAAAAGGGTCTTAATAACATTTTCCAAGCATTAGGAATGGGTTTGAGGGACAAAACAATATGAATAAATGTTAAGAAGGTAGACTAGTCTAAAATCCTCTCAAAACACTCATATTAACCTGATAATGAAAATATTATTGAGAATGAAATAGCTTGGATTGTCAAGGATTTTTGACATTTATATCATCTAGAGGACTCCTCCACTCATATCCAGGTGGCAATGGTTTGTTAGGACAATGAGTGAAAACTATTTACTTCTAAAGAATTTGATGTTACAAGCAAGGTTGACCAGGTCATGATTTAAAAATGGATGGATGATGAGGTTAGTAATTTTTATTTATGTCTATTATGATATTTTGACAAGTTATAGCCTCTATTTCAACTAATTTTCTAACCCAAGTTAACCTATCGCTAAACTAGTAAATAGTGAAAATAGTGGGAAAAACTAGTTAGAGTGGGAATTAGTTTAGGGATGTGTTTAGATGATTAGGAATTGTATAAATTATTTTGGGTATTTTTAAAATACTTATACCTAATTTTACCTTAGTTTATAAGTGGTGGTAATACTCATATACAATCAAGAAAGTGTTCTCAAGATGAGGTTCAAAGTTTGATTAGTTTGTTTTATATTTGTCATTTAACCTTTGTATGTTTTTTTATTTTAAATGTTCTAAATATGTTTGATTATCACATATATGAATAATAATATTTTTTTTCCCTAAAGGTGTTAGAAGTCATGTTTACCATGACTAGTTCATAAGGTAGAATGATTGTTCTAGGTCTGCCAAGTGAAGTGAAGAATGTGAGATTCTATGACAAAATCCAATGTATCCAATGCACTTTTTGATTTTTTTTGAGACATAAATTACATATTAATTATTTATGAAACATGGAGAGATAGGTTAATAATTTGTAATGTGGAATCAAAAATGGCCTATTTGGCTAAGTATGCACTATGTAAGAGAGCCCTGAGAAATTGGTCTGTAAGACCAATAGTTGGCATTATATATACATATATATATATATATATATATATATATATATATATATATATATATATATATATATATATATATATATATAAATTTGATATATAGGTATTATAAAAAATATTCATGTGGATAATATGTCATGAAAGTTTCCTTTCAAGAGATAAACACAAAATTCTACATGTCTATATTTTTGGAGCTACAGGCAGTTATGAGTGGTCATATTGTAGAGATAAGTTTGGGGTGTTTCTCTCAGAGTTAAAGAATATATTGAATATTAAGATGTTATATAAGTGTAAAAGGTTCATTAAATTTTATTTTTATTAATTATAAATGCATATGAATATTTCGGTGGTCAAATAATCTTTATTATACATTTTTAGTGTTTGATTTTTATGATTGCTATGAATATTCATGTTACAAGAGTTGGTTTGAGGCCTTTTGGCCTATTTGGTTGTGTCTAATGGACATGGTGATGAAAATAATGTCATGAAATATATTTTCATGTTATTTTTTCATATGTTTATGTGTAAAAATTGGTTGTTTACTTTTTAGTTGTGTGAAAAAAAAATCCTATGTATAAAGGGCTAATGGTGAGTAGGCCTAATAACATAGTTCAAGTTGTGAGTTGGACTAATAGGTTGCATAGAGATATTAATATAATATAAGTGATATATATAAGAAATATTTTATGTTTTTAAATTATTTGAAGAGACTCAATATGGTCCAAGATGTCAGATTGGTAATGTGTACTTAAGACAAACCTAATTGCATCAGGTCTCCTTTAGGCCTAATGGAGGTTTTGGCCCTTATGGGGTATGACCAACCTATGGAGTGATTTTTTATCATTTTAAACATGTATGATGAAATATTTAAATATTAATACAATTATTTAAATATTTTTAGATGACCGAGATGTGTAAGATCAAGTGTTAAGTATATAAGCAAGGCCTAATTGCCTTATTTGAGTGAGTTAGAGGATAGTGAACACAAGTGAAAGAGAGATATATTGGAGAATTAAAAATTAGGTCATATAGGATAATAATAGATAAAACATGTTAAATATATAACATATCTTTTATAGGTGCATGAAAATGTTGATTGATGTAATGAGTCGAGAAGAGGCATGTTGAGCGAGTGAGCCTAGAAGGCTATATGAGAGGGGTGAAAGGTTGAAGTGAGTTGATTGATGTGAGAAACCATCGGTATATTCATGATGATTATGTTCCAAGTATACATAAATTATTATATTTAAGGATAGATAAGAGAGAGAACTAAGGAAGAGGTCACAATTTGTTGTTTGAGCAACAAGTTGTTGTGAAGGTGATCAAGCTTGCCTTGGCTTGGTTGGTACTTGGTCAAGAGGGACTTGGAGATATGTTAAAAATTATATCTTTCACAAGTGTACTTGAATTTTTTGGGTTGGTTTCAAGTCACTTAGCGGATTAGATCCTCCTTGTAAGTTAGATCTTGCTAAAGGACTAGTTGGTTAGTGCCTAACTAGTGAGTGGTTGGCGATCCTTGTGGGGTTGGTTCCTCAGTAAATGTTATATTATTTCTTATAGGATAGTAGTCAAGTGGTGTGATATTGGGTTGTTCAGTTGTGGAGCTAAAAGCTTCACCAGATGAGCAAATATAGAGGTTGATGGAGTTACACAGTCGCTGACATCGGTCAGGACCGACCGATGTCGGTTAGGGATCGGCCGACATTGGTCATATACAGACAAATAGAGACCGGCATCAGTCATCTATGCATTCCCAAAATTCTAATTTTGAGGAGAATAGTGAGTTTGCATGTAAAGACTAATTGTTAGTCTTGAGTCCTTTTTTCTATTTTTGGCAGGATAGATTTGAACCTTTGATTAAGAGGTGCATCTAATGATGGAGAATGCATGGCTCATGAATCCTAGTTATATATAATAGGGTTAGATCCTCATAGCTTGTAAGGTGGATCAATTCAATTAGTGGTGTTGGTTGTAATTGAGAGAGAGAGAGAGAGAACTCTTGAGGGAAAGAGATCTGTACATCTAAGAGGTGTGAGAAGAGATAGATTTCTTCATTGTATATCCTTCTGGAAGAGTTTAATACAAGATTGTATTGTTTCTTATATCTCCTATTCTTTGCTATTTTTGATTTATAGTTACTTATTATTTTTGGTTTAATTCCATGTTTAGTTGCTTATACAAAAGTAACCAATTGTGCTGTAAGATCCTAACAAGTGGTATTGGAGCATGTTAGTGTTTGTTGATTACAGAATTCACTCACAGGGGTTTCTGATTGAGTGGGAGTAAAGCAATGGCAGAAGAAAGTAAGCTAAGAATGGAGAAATTCAATGGCAAGAATTATCAATTATGGAGGATGTAGATATAATATTATCTGTATCAAAAAGATTTGTACTTACTATTGGGTGGGATTTCAAGAAAGCCCACAGATATGAAAGATGAAGGATGGAATGTTCTTGATAGAAAGGCTCTTGGATCTATAAGGTTAACCCTGGCATCTTCTATGATTTCCAACTTATCATAGGTAAAAATAATGGTAGAGTTAATGGATACTTTGGAAAATTTATATGAAAATCCCTCAGCTTCGAATAAGGTATATCTTATGAAGCAATTATTTAATTTGCAAATGCAGGAAGGTAGATTAGTATCTAGTCATCTTAATGATTTCCATGTAATAGTAAATCAGTTAAATTCAGTCAAAAAAGTTTTTGATGATGAAATTAAGGCTCTCTTAATCTTATGCTCTTTACCTGAAAGTTGGCATAGTTTTGTAATGGTAGTTAGTAATACTACATCTACTTCAAATATCTTGAAAGCTGATGATGTTTTTAGTGTAATCTTGAATGAAGAAATTTGTAGGAAAAGCACAGAGAAAACATCAGATAATGCTTTAAGTATTGAAAGAAGGGGAAGGCAATGAGAGAAGGGCAAGCAAGGGAGATCAAGGTCAAAGATGAGAAGTAGATCCAAATCCATAAATGGAAGAATAACCTCCTAGAATTGTGGAAAGAAAGGGCATGCAAAGAAAGATTGTTGGTTAAAGGATAACAAAGAAAATCAGCATGAAGGTAATAAAGAAGAAGCAAAAGTTGCAGGTATTGTTGCACAGGATGCTCTTATATTTTCTTTGGATAATAAAGTAGAATCTTGGGTTTTAGATTATGGTGCCTCTTTCCATGCAACCCCAAATAGATCATTTTTCAATGATTATGTCCATGGAGATTTTGGAAAAAATTATTTTAGGGATGATGAACCTTGTCAAATTATTAGAAAAGGAAAAGTGCAGCTGAAATTGTAGAATGGCAACACATGGGTGTTGAAGGATGTCATGCATGTACACATCCTGAAGAGGAATCTGATTTCTATAGGAAAGTTGGGTGATGAGGGTTGCACAGTAACTCTCACAGCTGAATCTTGGAAAGTTTTCAAGGGTGCACTTGTATTAGCTAGAGGTAAGAGAGTAGGTACACTTTATCTATCTACTTGTATTACTGATTATTCTCCTTTTATTTTATCTACTTCAGATGTAGATGCAAAGTTGTGGCACTATAGGCTTGGTCACATGAGTGAGAAGGGAATGAATGTTCTTAAGTAAAAAGGCAAGCTTTCAGATTTGAAAAGCATAGATCTAGATTTCTGTGAGCATTGTATTTTTGGAAAATAGAAGAAAGTGAGGTTTCTCAAAATTGGGTCAACAAAGAAGAAGCACAAGTTGGAGCTTGTTCACACAGACATGTGGGGACTAGCTCAGGTAGCTTTTATTGGAGGATCATAGTATTATGTTTCTTTCATTGATGATGCTACAAGAAAGGTATGGGTTTATTGCATAAAGAGGAAATCTAATGTTTTTGACACATTTAAGAAATGGAAAGCTTTGGTTGAGAATGAAATAGGTTTGAGATTGAAGTGCCTTAAATCTGACAATGGTGGTGAGTACTATAGCAATAAATTCAATAGTTACTATTTTATGAGTGGAATATGCAAGGAAAGGATAGTTCTAAGAACACCTCAGCAAAATGGAGTTGCTAAAAGGATGAATAGAACAATAATGGAGTGTGCATGGAGTATGAAGTTGCATGCTGGTCTGCCCTTACAGTTTTGGATAGAAGCTGTAGATACTGTGATATACCTGATTAATAGAGGACCTTCTACTACATTAGATGGTGGAATTATAGAAAAGGCATGGATAGGTAAAAAGGTAGATCTTTCATTTCTCAGAGTTTTTGGTTCTAAAGAAGCTTTTATGCACATTGATAAAGAAAAATAGAAAGAAGTTGGATGCTAAATCTATGCGGTGTACTTTCATTAGTTATGGTTCTAGAGATTTTGGATTCCGGTTGTGGAATTTAGAAACTAACAAAATTATTAGAAGCCGTGATGTAGTTTTCAATGAGAAGGTGATGTACAGTGATCAGCTCAAGAGGCTGAATAATTTTGAACAGGGTAATCTTTATTTGGAAGAGGTTATGATCCAAAATGAGCTCATGAGGAAAAATCATCACTCACAGGAAAACACAAATATCAACGTCGATCAGGGAAGAAGTGACATTGATCAGATAGAAACTGACATCAGTCAGGAAGAAACTGACGTCAATTAGGTGGAACTGACATTGGTCAGGTGCAGACCGACATCGACCAGAGATGACCGAGATCGGTCACTGATAGAAAGAAATTTGGGTGGACAACAAGCTGTGAATGTGTATCAAATGTCCATGAGGAGGTCTTAAAGGGTAAGTAAACCTCCAATTCATTATTCCCCTTCTTTATACTACTTGTTGCTCACTGATGGTGGAGAACCAGAAAGTTTTGATGAGGCAATGTAGGTAGAATCCAAGAAATAGTGGGAGCATGGCATGAATGAGGAAATTGATTCCTTGAAAGAGAACCAAATGTGGTATTTGGTTGAGTTGCCGGCTACAAAGAAATCACTAAAAAACAAATGGGTTTACAGGTTAAAGGAAGGAGAGAATGGAAAAATGAGATATAAGGCTAGGTTGGTAGTAAAGGGATTTACACAAAAACTAGGTATTGACTTTGGTGAAATTTTTTCTCCTGTAGTAAAAATGACTTCTATTCAGACTGTATTGTCTTTAGTTGCTATTGAGGATTTGCACCTTGAGCAGCTTGATGTTAAGACACCATTTATTCATGGAGATTTGGATGAAGAGATATATATGGATCAACCAGAAGGTTTTGAGATCAAAGGTAACGATAAACTTATATGCAAGTTGAAGAAAAGTTTATATGGTCTTAAGCAAGCTCTAAGACAATGGTATTTGAGGTTTGATAGGTTTATGATAGAGGATGGCCTTAGTAAATGTCAATCTAACCATTGTGTTTATTTTAATAGATTGGATAATGGTAGTTATATTATCTTGTTACTATATGTAGATGATATGCTTATTACAGGTTCACACATGCAAGAAATTACTGAGCTTAAGGTAAAATTATCTCACACATTTGCCATGAAGGATTTAGGATCAGCAAAGAAAATCCTTGGCATGAGTATTAAGAGAGACAAGAAAAATCATAATTTGATTTTGTCTCAAGAGGATTATGTGAATAAGGTGTTAGAGAGGTTCAATATGCAGGATGCAAAATCAGTAAGCACACCTATGGCTAGACACTTCAAGTTGAGAAAAAAATAGTGTCCTAAATCACATGATGAGGTTGAGTACATGAGTAGAGTTCCATATGCTTTAGTAGTTGGAAGCTTGATGTATGTAATGTTATGTACTAGACCTAATATTGCCCAAGTAGTGGGAGTTGTTAGCAAGTTTATGGCCAATCCAGGAAAGGAACACTGGAAAGTAGTTCAGTGGATTCTCAGATATCTGAGAGGGACTAGTATTAGGCATTTATGCTATGGAGGGTCAAACACTTCTCTACATGGGTATGTAGATTTGGATATGTCAGGTGACTTGAATGGCAGGAGAAGCACCACAGGATATGTGTTCACTATTGGTGGAATGGCGGTTAGCTAGATTTCAAAGTTGTAGAAGGTTGTTGCCTTGTCTACTACAGAGACATAATACATTGCAGTCACAGAGGCTAGCAAGGAAATGATTTGGATGATTTGGTTCATGGAAGAGTTGGGAAAGGAGCAAGAGAGTTGAAAATTGTATAGTGATAGTCAAAGTGCAACTCATTTGGCAAAGAATTCAGCCTTTCATTCAAGAACCAAACATATACAACTTAGGTACCACTTCATTAGACAGGTATTGGAAGATGGTTAGTTAAAGCTGGAAAAGATCCATATGGATAAGAACCCTACTGATATGTTAACAAAGCTAGTAACAAAGGAGAAGTTGAATCTTCATTCAACTTTTTTTGGTCTTCAAGATTGAACTTGAAGATGGAGAAACAAGCTAGAGGATGTTGCTTTACAGGTACAGGTGCAGCTATTTATCTCCAAGTGGGAGATTGTTGAGTTGTGGAGCTAAAAGCTTTGCTAGATGAGCAAATGTAGAGGTTGTTGGAGTTACATAGTCACCGACATTAGTCAAGACTAATTGACATTGGTTAGGGATCAACCAACATCATTCATATGTAGATAGATAGAGACTGATGTCGGTCATCTGTGTGTTCCCAAAATTCTAATTTTGAGGAGAATAGTGAGTTTGCATGTAAAGACTAACTATTAGTATTGAGTCTATTTTTCTATTTTTGGTAGGACAGATTTGAACCTTTGACTAAGATGTGCATCTAACGGTGGAGAATGCATGGCTCATGAATCCTAGTTCTATATAATAAGGTTAGATCCTCATAGCTTGTAAGGTGGATCAATTCAAGTAATGGAATTGGTTGTAATTGTGAGAGAGAGAGAGAGAGAGAGAGAGAGAGAGAGAGAGAGAGAGAGAGAGAGAGAGAGAGAGAGAGAGAGAGAGAGAGAGAACTCTTGAGGGAAAGAGATCTGTACATCTAAGAGGTGTGAGAAGAGAGAGATTTATTCATTGTATTTCCTTCTAGAAGAGTTTAATAAAAGATTGTATTGTTTTTTGTATCTCTTATTCTTTGTTGTTTCTGATTTCTAGTTACTTATTATTTTTGGTTTAATTCTGTATTTAGTTGCTTATACAAAAGTAATCTATTGTGTTGTAAGATCCTAACAAAAAGTTATATCTTTCACAAGTGTACTTGAATTTTTTGGGTTGGTTTCAAGTGACTTAGGGGATTAGATCCTCCTTGTAAGTTAGATCTTGCTAAAGGACTAATTGGTTAGTGCCTAACTAGTGAGTGGTTGGTGATCCTTGTGGGGTTGGTTCCTCACTAAATGTTATTTTGTTTCTTATAGGATAATAGTCAAAGTGGTGTGATATTGGGTTTTATCTCCCATTAGGATTTCCCAAATATCTATGGTGGTCATGTATTGATATATTACTTCATTCTTATGTGATTTTTGTTATATACATTAGTATATCTCTATGTTAGTTTGAATGGTTAAAAAATCATAAATGGAATTTAATGAAGTTTTTTCACACTAATTCACTCCCCCTAAAATTTGAGTGTTTTTTATTCAAAAAATTGGTATCAGAGTAGATCCTTTGGAAGAGGGTTGATATCTTGAAGGTCATCCTAGAAGCACATGATGGTTAAGTAGCTAAGGAAAGAGAATCAAGAATTGAGATCAATGGTAAAAACTATTAAAGATAAAATTAGTATTTTTGATACAAGGAGGAGTAATTCTAATTATATGGATGAAAAACGTGAGATGGTCATTAGTAATATTAAATAATATGCCAAGTCCTTTATGTAACATGAAGGAGAGATGAGTCATATCCAAAGTAAGCTAGAGTAAATGGTTGAAATAGTCAAAGAAGATAAGAAGATCATCAAAGATCTCAAGATTCAACTAAAGAATGTAAAAAAAAATATGAGTTCAAAAGAGGAAGAATGTTCTAAGTTTAAATCTAAGTTAATTTTTTCAAAAATATAGATTGAACAAACTAATATCAATATGAAGTCTTGTGAAGAAAACAATGTGGCTCTCTAGGAAAAAGGCAATAGGAGGGAATATTAAGTCAGGAAGCCCAATGTATTTAGATATTCAAGCTCACTTCATGGTCATTTATTTGTGTGCCATAGGTTTGGTCATAGAGAAAATATTTATAAAATGGCCTCAAGGAATAAGTTGTCATGGAAACATAAAAGAAGGAACAATAAGAGCAAAGGTAAGTTCAATAGTACTATTTGTTATATTTATCTCAAAACTGGTCATATAGATATATTTTATCATAGAAAACATGAGAAAAGACAAAACTAGGTATGGATACCTAAGATAATTAAGTCTAATCAAGATGAACCTAAGAGACAAGATGGTTTATTTGTTGAGGTATGTCAAGAAACTCCTTTGTCATAATGTGTTGTCAATTCTCAAAAAGTTATGGAAAAAGTCTATACTTTAGCTTAGATGGAGGAGAAGAAGGAATATGTTGAGCTAAAGAAAGTTGATAATCCTAAAAAGTATTCTAAATGAAAAAAATCTATTTCATGAGAGCAAGATGATCAAGGAGGTAAGAAAGTATATGTGGAAATATTTTGAGCTCACTTTTTTCTAACCTTTATGGAATAAGGTGTCTCTACTAGGCTTTATGGATACATTTCTTTTAAAAAATGGAAGCTTGTAAAGATTCTTAGGAAGGGATTCAGCTGGTTGATCATAATCATATTTTGGTTTCTCAATCATGAAATTAAGTTTCAATGTAAATATTTATGTCAATTGAAGGTAAAATGAAGGTGAGCCTTAAAATCTATATATAGGTTTCTTAGTAAAAATTGAGTTGATCATCAAACTACAGGAGATGAGTTGTGTCTATGAAGCTATCATAAATGACCAAAGGTTTGCTATGAGGCATGTCTAAGCCTTCATAAGGTATAAAGGTATAATCATGTATCCTTGTTTTTGTGTGTATATTTTTTAAGCATATATAGTTTAAGGTGACAACATACAATAGAGGAGTTGCGAGAAGGCATATGAATTATAGATTGGTCTAGAAGACCAATAAGGATATGAAGATCTAAGAAGATGACTGTATCTTATGGGCATAATCAATCATGAAAAAGGTTAGTTTGGATGATGATGTATGTGTTTGAAACATTTGAGATGAATGGAATGAATATGGAGTGTTATTTATGAGTAAAGACAATAGAGATCTGAAGATGTTCAAAAGAAGACTATATGTAGGATATATTAAACAAGGAGATTACTGGAGTGGTAGGTAGACTTTTTATAATGTTACCTACTATAGTTACCTTTATTTCAATATCTATTTGAGTGAAATATGATGCCGAGGAAACAAATACATACCAAGTGATATGAGAGTTGAAGAATGGTCTATAAGACCAATGCTATTTAAGGTTGTGATTGGTTGCTTATGTGATCTCAGGTCTTGTGGTGTTCTAAGAAGAAAGATGACAAGTTATTTGTGCCATGAAGAATATATGATAGATTTTTATTATAAGAATGACCTTGATATTTTGATGATATCATATGGTCATAGAGAAAACATGATGACATGTTGTAAGTACCATAATAATAATAATCTAAAGATGGTCGATATTCTATGTTTTTATAAAATAGGTTTCAGTTTGAGGCTTGTTTTTTGATCATCAATGGAAGATAATTTATGGATGAATATGTCTAAAATTAAGGTATGTTTCTATTATAATAAATATACATCTTTAGTTTGACATGATCTAGGTGAAGCATGGAGTTAAGGGGAGCTAACTAAGGTCTTTTGAAAAGCTTGAAGAGAAGTATGTATAGACAAAGGGGGGGCTTGTTAGCTCTATGAGTGGTGAGGTCCAAGGATTAATAATAATTTTAGATATTAAATTTCTCATTAATTTCAAAAGGGGAGAAATAATTTATGGGGAGACCATCTTGAAGAGATGAAAGTAATCTACTATGTTAGAGTGTTTGCCATCAATGACAAAGAGGGAGATTGTTGAGGTATGTTTCTATTGGTGTGTTTGTGGCATTAAGGTTGTAATTGATGTCAAAGGTAGTTAAAGGTGATTGATGTCCTAGATTTGACCAATTGGAGTTACATGATAAATATTCACAATAGCTCAAGCATGGCCTAGTACATTCTTGAGTTTTGTATGAAGTATTGGCAAAATGTTATGGTGTAAGAAGATGATGAACCTATTAAAAAGGTGTAAAAAGAAGTTTTAGATCATATTAAAGTATGTTTAAAAATGTGTCAACATGTGTTGAAGGCTAGTAATCCTTCAAAATAAATACAAGGTCAGGTACTGAGGCTTCGCTCCTATATGAAGAGACCTAGTAAGAAGGCACACGCTTGGTAGCTTATTGAGCTGAATAGTATAAGACTTGTGTGAAAAAGGTTGTGATATTGTGATTATAGTATTATGTTATATGACATGTGGATGAGGTTCTGAGATTAATACAAGAGGCTTCAAAGTCTTTTCAAGGACTAGGCATAACTGGTAGTTCATAGACCTACCATACATAAAGAAAATAGTGTGGCCAAATGAAGGGTCAATATTGAGTTTCCAAGGTGATAAATCACATGTGATAATGGATTAAGCTTTTAAATATTATGTAAAGATTTTTCACCAAGTTTTAGGTCATGAA
>JARHVA010005544.1:45000-255000 GCA_037957365.1 Torreya grandis | reverse complement strand
ATCGTGAGTTTGCAGCAAGAGAGATTCATCTCTTACAACATGACTGAGGGAGAACATGATCAAAGAGGGTGGCATATATAGAGGTATTTTTGGATGATAGAGGAAGAACTAAGACCCATGTATATACCATTTTATATGCTACTCATTATATGCATAGTTAGTATTAGTACAATTTTGATGTTGTATGTATTTAGATAATTATTTATGCATGCTAGTTGTGTTACTTAGTATAATGCTTATGTGAAATAATCTTGTGTGATTGCATTGTGGTTGTTATAAGTAAATTTGTATGTATAATTTTATTGTGTGTTTATGTAATGCTATTGTATTCATTAATATTAATTCTCTTTTGAGAACATAAATTTGTTTGAATATATGTATATAGACTAACCCTCATGTCTTTGAAATGTTAGCTAGTTATATTTATGATATTCAAGAATACCATTTCATGGTTTAAATTCATATATATATATATATATATATATATATATATATATATATATATATATATATATATATGGTACTCATTATATGCATAGTTAGTATTAGTATATTTTCGATGTTGTCTGCATTTAGATAATTGTTTATGCATACTATTTATGTGTTACTTGGTATAATGCTTATGTGAAATTAATCTTGTGTGATTGTGTTTTGGTTGTTATAAGTACATTTGGATGTATAATTTTATTGTGTGTTTATGTAATGTTATTATATTCATTAATATTAATTCTTTTTTGAGAACATAATTTTGTTTGAATATATATAGACTAACCTTCATGTCTTTGAAATGTTAGCTAGTTATATTTATGATATTCAAGAATATAATTTAATGGCTTAAATTCCTTAATGTCATTACTATGCCATATACATTATCTAGGTCTTTCATTATATATATAATGAAAGACATAGATAATGTATATGGCGTAGTAATGACACAACAATCATGTTGTTATAATACTATTAGAATTGGTATAATAATTGTTCAAAATACCAATTATTGTTGAAAGAAATATAATTGACTTTATATTAGTCATATTATCATTAAGACATTATGATTATTAATACTAAGTAACAAAACTATATTATTATCCTAGGTTAATCTAGAAACTAAACCTAGACATTATCAACAGTGTTAATTTGAAGTTAATGATTAATGAGTTAATTATTATTATAAAGTTCAAAAAATATAAATGGAAAAGCATCATATAGGAAATAAAACAAATAAAACATGATCTGGGGTGAGTTATAATAAATCAATTTTTAAGGAAAGAATGACAAGCTTTAAATGAGAATGGCAAACTTTAAAGGAAAGAGCGAGATTTTAAAAAAATCTATATACATGAAATGAAAAAACAAAGAAAAAGGGGGGAAACATAGAAGGATAAGAGAAGAGAAGGAAAAGAGGAGGACGAACATGAATTGGAGAAGAAAAGATCATTGTAAAGAGGAAAGAAAGAGTAGGGTAAAGGGAGGAAGATTGACTAGATCATGCCATTTCAGTGTTGGACGCTTTGTTAGGTAGGTTAATTTATTGAAATATTCAGTGGAATTTGGAAAAATTCTATGTGAGCTATAAAAATATTCTTGTATTGTCAGTTTAGGTATTTGTCATATAGAATGGTGTAGACGGATAAGAAATGGATTGTGTGCTTTTAATATCTAAAACTAGCAATATATATGTAAGTATGAATTGAAGATTATTTGACTATTTATAATTAATGATTCAAAAAATGAGGATATATAAAATAAACTATGTATAAATATATTCAAAATAGCGAATTGTATGTATTTGATTTCCAAACTAGGAAAGTGTATATATATATATATTATGTATAATTTTTTATCCAAACAATAAAAAATGTATATACAAACTTTGTGTAGGATTATAATTTAAAAAAATAGTGAATATATATATGAAAGTGTTATGTGTTTTGGCAATTATAAACCCTGAGTTGAATTAAGGAAAAAAATAGGATTGATATAAAATCCTCTGTATTATTAGCTATGAGATTTGTCTAGGGTCAGTGAATCATTAGGGAATGTGTAATTATTAAAGAAATGAATCTATATAATTATCATTGAATATATTTACAAATAAAGGCATATTTTATAATTGTAAATCCATATAGTAAAATATAATGTCAAATAGGGAAATGGAATAATTAGTTTTTTGCATACACATAAATATAAAGCGTATGGATTGAGTATTTCATATGTAAAAAGAGTATTAGTTATAAGTTATGCTAGTAGACCTATAACGTATTATGTTATAGTTAAAAAATTACTAGAAATACATGCTGACATTAAATTGAAACATACTAAAATCTCACATATGTATTATTCAGATAATATGACCTACAATTATCTATTGGGTTGAGTAATTGGTTTGACACTTATGATTCATATTGAACTAAGCTTAGGAAGATTAAATACTTGTATAAATTGTGTGGGAGTTTTATATATTATAACTAAATGGTAATTTGATTTAAGAAGAGAAGAATATGGATATAAATAGTCTATTGACTATAATAATTTGTTCATTAATATTCCTAGAATATAAATATCTTATAATAGATCATCAATGTATTTTGTAAATAGGAAAACTATAATGATTGTTGAAATCATATGAAGCCTTTTATTAGAATAATAAATGACGGTTGACCTTTATATATAGTATTTATATATTGTTGATTAGTTTTATGAGAAATATAGTATGAATATAGTAAATGTGTATAAGGGCATATACATATAAAATATATCTATATATGTACTTCGGTATTCATATAAATATATAACATAAATTGGTGTATTGGGTCATGTACCTATAAATAGAATTTTATTGACTATTAGAAATAAGTTATAAGATCTCAAGGGTCAAGAACTATAGATAAAAGAATACAGTCTCATAAAAACATATCAATATGTATAAATGAAAGACGGTGTTCATACAAGATAAAAATTGGTTAATGAGTTATTTGATTATCTTAAATTATTATGACTGGATGTGTAATTGAGTAGATGTACATATAAATAATGGACTATGATATTATTGATCATCATAGAATGTAATATATTTGAATCTAAATATATAATTTAGAAATATGTAGTGTAACTATAGACTATATTTGGTTGGTATAAACTAAAATTATTATGCTTATTATTATTTATGTGATAAATAATATAGTAGAGATTCATTCATACATTTGATCAATAAATATATGAATTTTGATTATTCCTATGTTTATTATGTTTCATGCCTATTAGTTGGAAGTAATATGTATGAATTTTTTGGTTATATTTATATTAACCAAATCTTGTATTGATGCTACTAAATAATTAGTGAAACATACTTCACTAGCTTACTAGTATCACCAATGTCAGATGAAGGTAATTTGATCAAGTGGTGTGTATGAATTTTATCAGTCTTATATATCAATAAATATTAGAAAATTTGGCCAAAGTAATGTTATCTAGACATTGTCATTACATATTTATGATTTACATGTTTGTTTGATATCATGTTATAATGTATTTTATTTATGATACACATCATGTATTAGAAATCTTATAGCACACAGGTACTAGCTTGTCTCTCTAAATTCTTACACCATCAATTTACTCATCCATGAAGGGAGGGCCATTACCTAATGGGGGATTATTGAGGGGATTGATGGTCCATGGTTGGTGTGGAAAAGTGCTTGAATGATGCTCTCCCTCCCCACAACAGTACTTCTTTAGAGATTACACTTGAGATTGCCATATATTTTGGGGTTTAGGAAACTCATTCTCCATGGAGCCTTGTTTCTTGTATATTTATTTTATTTATCATTATTAAAACATTATCCCTAATGAAATGAAACTATTTAATTATTATACATTGACAATCGTGGTTATGTATTTGTACTAGCCATGGTTAGAAATTTATAATTACTTCCTATATTCATTTATATTTTGTTTCATCTTATGATAGTGATCAGTGATAGATAGATGTTACATGCTTATTTTATAGTTAATATAATTAGAGTGTTTTATCTAGATCAATAATTATATTTTCATGGTGAAATTTAATGAAATAATACCTTGATTAAATTTGTAAAAGCAATTCACATTATTATAAGTCAATCTTATTAGGTATGTTAAAAATATCAAAACAAAATAATCATTACAAAAAAACCTTAATAGTAGGATGATGGTTATTTTTATACCTCATAACACCACCTAATTTAAGACATTACATGACCCTGTGCACTCATAATCAGCTCAATAAGGATTGTATTGAGGCATGAAATGAGCGTAGAGAAATCTTTTATAATAGGGTGATTCATCTATAGTTAAAATTTTTGGTATATATCTCCTATATTTTATAAAATTTTCCACTTCCTTTGTTGTTCTTTTTCATCAATCTACACAGTACCTAGTTAAGCTAGAAAGGGTAACTATAAATTAGGAATTATAAAATTCAACTATATCTAACCAAAAATATTCTACATTATATAATTTGAATGTACTAACTAACCCATATATTGGTATCTCTAAAGTTTTATATAAAATAGGGCTATCATTGTTTCATGTAAAGAGTAAGCTCATTACATCTATCTCTAAATTTATCATAAACTTTTTTACAATTTTTGATAGGGAGGATAGTAGCCTAAAATAAACCTTCCTCATAGGTTTTAATAGTCCTATTAAAGTCTTGAATTAGTGTTAATGTGTTCCATTGTTGGATGATGGCTTTGGATAGTCAGTATTATGTTCTAAGTCTCAAATAAATAGATTGTTATTTTCCACTATAGGTTGTCATTTGTTGTTTTATCTTGGCCTCATTTCTTAATTAATAACAACATTCCCTCAAATAAACACCCCGATAATAACATATGTATTCCATTTTTTGTCTAAGGACATCCATGTTGAAAGAACTCATATATCAGAGCTCAGAATTCATTTGAACCAGTTATACCCTAATTTGGATTATGGAATCCTTACTTTGGCAGAAAGGGTTAGGAGTATAGAAATGATAGGGAATAAGGATGAATATTAGATCTATAGTAGGCCAACTAATGTGCTAAAATTAGATGTACCATATGCTGAATTTATTATGTTAAGATAGGCTATTAATGGAAAGTACAACTATGTTAGATATACAAATGACATAAAATAAAGTACTTCTCTATTTTTGATGCTAATATAGTGTTGGATCTGGTATATGATGGAATTATGAAGGAAGAATGTTTTGTATCAATAGTCATATTTTGGATCTAGTACCTCTAGCTCTCTAGACACTTGTATTAGCCTATGATAGTTACACCAATACAGGTGTCTGAGTTTGATGCTAGTGTCATGGATAAAATATTCACTAAAATAGGATGTGACCACCTAGAAGCTTATGGTTTTTACATTACCTTCACTTTATTGCATTTAGATCTAGGTCATGGACTATCACTCTTGGTGAAATGGCAAAACCCTAAATTTTCATCTTCAACATGACCTTAGGGAAATAGGTTAGTGGTCACATAGTGATGAGATGATCCATAATGACCCTACTGTCAAACGGAATTACCTACATATCTAATCATCTCAAAGAGAACCTCATGCTCATGTAGTTGTCCCCTATATTTTGGCTTATGTGTGAATCATGTAATGTGTGCAAAGTAAGTACATCAATTACCTAATTTATGACTTGGAAAAATTTACCTTATGACTAATCCTTTAGTACTTCATACCTATATCTATGTTTTCCTTTCAATGATATTAATAAAGGTAGAATAGGAAAGCTTTTGGTAACTTAAGTTCTTCTTAAGTGCTCTTTTGGTCTGATTGGTAGGTTTCATAGGTGAGTAATGAATGAGGCTTGATATTGTATTTATACCAATCTTATTAAGAGATAAATCATATTAAATCACTTAGGCTAACCATTATGATACCTTTCATTTGTAAATTGGATGACTTTAGGGAACTAGACAATTGTATTAGGCTAGGATAGTAAATCCAATGCTACTATTTAACCTAGATGTTAGTGTCTAGGGAGAAAAAAGGTAGGCATAGGATCAAAACATATGTAGGTGTAAGACAAGTAAATTTTAAGAATTCTAGGCAAGGTGGGATGTTTGTGTCATCAATATAAAAACTAGTTGGGATAAGAGATAGGTTAAGGGAAAAAAATAGAGAAGATGTGAGGCTTGTTAAATCAAGTCATGTGTAAAATTAAGAGGACCATCCAAGGTCTATGTTTTCCAAGTGTACAAGATTGAGGTGATACATAATCATAAAATATCATCTACATTCCCCCCTCTTCAATATAGTAAAGAAATTGATATTTAAAAATAAAATAATAAATACATGGGTGTGTATACACACCTTATCTTTTATTGAGTTGAATTTGAGTGTTTTTTTGGAGATGGATTCGACTGATTTGTTAGTGATTGACTTGAAACCAAGAGCATGTTACATTGTGTAATCAGTGCATAAAATTTAGGTCAAATGTAATTAAAATAGTAGGGTTTTAGAGTAAACATGTGTGTCGATGTAACTTTGTTTCATATTGGCAAGTCATTTTAAAAAAATATATATTAATCTAAGGATCTAAAATTGATATTAGGATAAATATAGATAAATATTTCAAGTGTATATAACCAATGAGTGTGTGTGTGTGTGTGTGTGTGTGTGAGAGAGAGAGAGAGAGAGAGAGAGAGAGAGAGAGAGAGAGAGAGAGAGAGAGAGAGAGAGAGAGAGAGAGAGAGAGAGAGAGAGAGAGAGAGAGAGAGAGAGAGAGAGAGAGAGAGAGAGAGAGAGAGAGAGGCACATGCCCCCAAATTTAGAGTAAAAGAGAGTTTCCACCTAGTAATTGAGATAAGATTAACCATGTAACTTAATGATACTCATATCCTATTGAGTTTGGATGATCAAGTCCAAACTAAAAAATTGGAAAGATTGAGTGATTTAATCACCCCAACCATGTTAAAATGTGAACCACTTACTATAATAGATTGGATTGCTAAAGTTCATAAAAGTCAATAGGGTATCAGTACATGTAATAGTTTTAGAATCTAATATTAATTTTTACTTTATAATATTAGGCACATATTATATAGCATATGCACCTTACATTTTTATCAAGATGAAATAATGTGTAGCAATGGTACCATGTATATAATTATGCCACAAATGTGTATCAGAATCAAATAATTATGCACTTTGGCCAATTCAAAAAATTGTGTAAGTGTGGAGGACATGTTTCCAAATCATTTACACACTATATATGGATAAATATGAAACTAATATATGTATCAATGTGTAATACATGTTTCTAAAGCATGAACCCACAAAATATAATGGATATGATTTACTCAAACGTCCATATAGTAAGGAATGACATATTAAAATGTCCATACAATAAGCAATAACATATTCAAACATCCAAGAAGGAAATCATAGGAACATGGGTTACATAAAATGGATCATATTTAGATTCTTGAACAATAAAAACAATAGAAATGCAAAACACTTAAGGAAGTGTGTAAGGGAAAATCATAAGCAAACAACATAAACATGCCATAGTAGCCCATGGATCAAATGTGTTAGAAAAAAATGTCAAGTACATAACATATCAAGTACCCTATGTAATGCATAATCATGGAAAATAGACATGTGTAAGTACATATGTAAGATAAAACATGATAGTGTCGAGTGATCATTGAATCATATAACCTATGTATATCAAGATCGTAGAAGATGGATGCCACCAATATCATGGTAAATTGAGTAGAGGGAAGTCCCAACACCTATAAGTGTATCATGTAACTATATATGCTTGTGTATGTAAGAGTAAATGATATGCTACTACTCAACATATAACTAACACATATATGTCAAGGATCCAATAAGACATGTAGGTACCAAAAATGTTTGTGGATTTTTGAATGTTTCTTGAATGTTTTTGGATTTTTTAAAAGATTTTGGAAAATGGAAAAACTCTCAATTTTTCCAATTTAAATGTATATAAATAACCATTCTCACAATTAGAATTCAAAGGACTATCTCATAATTTAATATGGTATTCATACGGTACCATGTCTTATGACTTGTCATGGAACATATTATGATGCATTTTAGTAAATGTATTCCATCTGTTATTATCATAGATGTATCAATACACCAATAAAATGGCACATGTATTTTTATATCTTGAAATTTAAATTTATTACACCTATTTTTAATATCAATCTATGATTCCATATCATCTAACGAAGATCTATCTAGAAACAAGGTGAAATTTTGCTTTAGATTTATTACCAATATCATATAATATATAATCTTTGGTTTCCATACTATACGTAGAAGTATGTGTCCAAGGGAGTCTATATTTAATGGATATTTATTTTTTTAATTTTTATGATGTAACATTTTTTCAAACAATATCCTATTATAGAGTTAGTCCCATTTTGTGTCAATTGGAATATGGTCACAACATAACCGATTGATATTTGTATAAATTGCTATATGTCTACCTATATATGTGTTTGAAGGTTGGTATTATTTGAAAATATGTGAAATATTTGAATTAGGACACAAATTTTATTTTTACCTTACTCTTGTATTATTGAATTTGGGCCTTCAAATCCCCACATTGACTTGTATTTTAACCTATGATTTGATGGTAAGTATAATATGGAAATACTTCTTGAGGAAGAAGGTGACTGCCTCAACTATGCCATGTAGAAGGTAAATAAATCATGTTATACTCAAATAACATTGACAAAATAGTATTGGTGTTATACTATTATTTTGTGATTTTTAACATTTATTGTGAAGCCTTTTGAGAAGACTCCATACAATGGATATGACTTAATAGAATTGGGTTCTCATATAATTAATCCAATGTGTTCAATCAAGAGGAAGGTGTGGAAGGATGAGCATATATATGCTCATCCATTTTAGTTATTGTACATTTACCTTTATCTAATTTTATATCTAAATTTTTCATTCCATGTGATGGATCACCAAATGGATCTTGACTATTTGATTCTCTTGGAATTTTTGTAAATTTGTTTGCCTCAATGCATTTTTTTTTTGATAGGTTGTTGGTTATCCATAATTGTTTTTTAACACCCCAATCCTTACTAATTTTTATTACACTTAATATCTATAAAATAGGTTATACTTTGTTCATGTTTATCCAATCCTTCTCCTTGATACCCATATTTGATCAAATATTGAAGGCAAAAATTATGCTACTTGAATATTTTGAATTATCTAAAACATGTGATGCATCCACCACTGTTGTATTGGAAAGTTTTGGCATCATATGTTTGTAATTTTATATAGGTGTAGTATGTTTCCTTTTTCATGATGGCTTAATAAGAACTGGTAAATATACCATAATTTATTGGTTAACCTTTAAAACAAAATTAATATCAAATGAAGGCTGAGAAGCATTATCATTTTTAATAAGGGTAATATTTTTTAGAAATGTAAGAATAGGAGGTATTTTAATAAAAATTAACTTGAAGGAACATCCCCCTTATTAATGATTTATAAGTCTTCCATGATTTCCTTATGGTGTTGATGGAATTTGACATGATCAAATGAAAGTACCTTATCTCCATAGGGGATCAATTTTAGTATGGATAATAAGGGAAAATGCTTTGGATTATCCCTGAGATGGATCACATCATGTCTTGAAAAGATGGGAGCATGGACCTAATTAGAGGGATAGTAGTTACCAGCATTAAAAGCTATTATATTCTTTGCCTTAACACTTAGAGGAATATAAGAGTAATATATTTTGATCCCTACTTGGAGATATTGTTGAAGGGTTTCATAGTTACAATCATCAAATTAATATATGTCATCTAGGATAAAATATAAAAATAAAACAAAGATTAGGACAAGGTAAGAGATAAGCATATACAAGAGAATGCTTATGCAATAATGATGTTCAAAGATCAGGTTCACCAAATGTTTAACCCTAGTTTGGATTATAGAATATTTACTTTGGTAATAATTTTTAAGGATATAAAAATGATATGACACAAGGGTGAATATAAAATCTAAGTAGGTCAATTAATTTATTAAATGTAGATGTACCATATGATGAATTTATTATGATGAGATAAGTTATTAATAGAAAGTACAACTATGTAAGATATACAAATCACATAAAATAAAAAAAACTTATTTATTATGCTAATATAATGTTAGATTTAGTAAAGGTGGGAATAAACTACGAAGACAATTCTATATTAGTCATCAGAGTTTGGATCTGGTGCTTTTGGCTCTTTGAACACTTACACCAACTAGGGATAGTTACATTGACACTAGTGTCTTAGTTTGATGTTAGTATCCTATATAGAATATTAATTGAAACATGATATGACCACTTATATGCCTTTAGGTTTTACTTTACCTTCAGTCTAGTGCATTCAAACATGGGTCATGGATTATCACTCTTAGTGAAATGGTAAAAGCCTATATTTCCATATTTAATGTGACCTTAGGTAAAAATGGGTTAGTGAGCACATGGTGTTGAGATGACCCATAATGACCACATTATCAAAGGCTATTACCTATATATCCAATACTCCATAAGAGGGCCCCAGACTCATGTAGTTCTTCCCTATGTGTTGGCTTGTGTGTGAATCATTCAATGTGGGTAGTTCAGTACAATAATGACCTAGCTTGTAACTTGGAAAATATGACATTATGCCTAATCCTTTATTACTTTATGCCTATATCTAGGTCTTTCATTTGACTAATATTAGGATAGAGAAGAATAGGAAAGCTTTTGGTAAATTGAGTGCTTCTTGAGTTCTTGTTTAGTACTCTTTTGGTCTGATTGCTAGGATTCATATGTGAGTAATGAATGATGGTTCATATTATATTTATACTAATCCTATCAGGAGATAACTCACATTAAATCACTTAGGAAGACTATTTTTATATGTTTAATTTTGAAATTGGATGACTTTGGGGCACTGGACACTTACGTTAGGCCAGGATAGTAACGTCGATGCTACTATCTAACCCAAACATTAGGGTCCACAGAGAAAGAGAGTAGGCACAGGGTCAAAACTTATAAAGGTGTAAGATAAGTATATTTTTAGCATTTTTATCAAGATGGTATGTTTGTGTCAAAAATATAAATGTTATTTAGGCTAAGATATATGCCAAGGGGCATAAGATATAGTAGATGCAAGTCTTGTAGAAGTAAGGCATGTGTAGAACTAAGAGGAATAGTCAAGGTTTGATTTTTCTAAGTGTACAAGACTGAGGTCCTATATAATCACAAAATATCATCTATAAAATCATAAAAATAATCCTTTAAAATGGATAAAGGAATTTCTATATAATATTTCTTCCCAAATATTATCTTTCCTATTTGGAACTTATTGAATTATTTCTTCAAGTAAATTTTGTAAACACTCTAAGGTAGTCTACACTAAAACATTTTTATGAATAATTTACATACCCTAATAACATTTTATTCCATCTCTTGGATATTTACTTCCTTTTCCTTAAGTTATTCATTATTTTCATCTATTTGTTTCTTTAGTGCCTTCTTCAATTCTAGTCAATTATGAATATATTCTTCACAATGTTAGCACATTCTAATTTCAAGGTGGAAATTATTGCCTGATGTTATTTTATAGAGACATAATTATAATGAATAAGTAATTATATCCCCTATAATGTGACTACTTAAAAATCAGCGTTCTTTATTTTATTACTAGCAATGTATTATTTATTATTAACTATTGTTGATACCTCTTAAATAATTAAGGTGGATTTAGGTTATTTAATAATAACCATGGTCACATGGTCCTCAATCATGTAATTAGGTTTTATAGGTGAATTTTATTCAATGGCTATAGGTGGCCAATTTTGTATTATTCCTAATGCTTATTTTGAAAATGTGGCAAGGGTTTCCAAACCATTATCCCTACCCTCAAACTACTAAATTCTAGATTTGAAAGATTTCATTTCTTCATATTCAGCCATGAGTTTTGAATTTATGCCATTATTATCAAGTGAAATATGTTGATTTTCAATAGATTTTTTTCCCTTCATCCCCATGAGTGAATTTTGAAAATGGTTCATTATCTTCTTCATCTTCGTCTATGGGTTTTCTTCATCCTCTACTATAATTTATTATTATTATGTAGCCTCTACTCCCATAGTATATTTTTTAATATCTTACTCTGTACCACTAGATTTCTCTTCATCACCAATTTCTTCTTAAATTTATTCCTATATTTTTTCTAATTCTTCTTTTTCACTCATAGTTTCCTCCCATTTTGATTTGTCCTCATAATTTGAGATTTAAATTAAGACATTATTTCAAAATGGCCTACCCCAATTTGATTTATTATTTTTTAAACCTATGAGAGACTTTATAATACCTAATAGAGGATGATTTAGAAATTTTATCTTTTTAGATGCATAGAAGATGAATTGATATACCATTTTGGGCTTCCTACCTCAATGGTTTTGGGTTCAATTTTTTTTTGAAGGTGTGTTAATAGGATGAAGCTTTCCTACATAATATAAAGTATCTTGTCAATGATTAATTTATTGAATATAAAAGTGATGAGGTAATGATGGGGTAAGTTTGTTTCCATACCCTTAGTGTATTTTACTTCTATTATTTGTATGAATTTCAATAAGTATTTGAGTAAAATAACTATGATCCCATACCTTATATGACTCATAAAATTTAAAATATAAGTATAGACAATAGATTTCCTAAATTCACAATTTATGTACTTGGAGATGAAGATGGATAATTATGACCATGGATGAGGTGGTGAGATTATTATATTTTCCTAATAATGAAATTTATATACTTCTCTTTTAATGTAAAATCTTGTTCTAACATCTGTGACTACATGTCTATCCTACCATCTTTCCCTTTCCACTAGTAAAACTATGGATTGAATTAAACCTTACTTTGTTATGACCATTGAAAACCATATTACAATGGTTTTGTTAGTTTTTAGTGTCTAGGAAAAGGACTTGAGAATTTTAAGGTCAAATCCTCTGAATATCAAGATTAATGTTAACCATCCTACATTACAGAATATGAAAATCACATAAGGATATTTCATTAAGTCTATGTGTTCTCAAGATTATATCATTATAACATCACCCACAATTATTGCATTCCTTACTCCTTATATTAGTTTAGGATTCAATTAAAAATATCTATTTATTATTTTAATGGAGTCTTGCGTGGATGAGGTAGCTATAGTGGCCAAAATATTAGATTTAGATTAGAATAAAGGAAAGAATGATGGTTTACTTAGTCCTTGAGTTTTGATAGTATATTAATTTTTCCTTATCAATCCACTAATCCTTGATATGTGTGTGTATCATTCATCCCAACTAAATCATTTAAAATAAATGGAATTATCCCCCCACTAAATCATGCCACTTGTCCTCAAGTGAGGTGAGTATCTAGTTGTGTGAAGGGAGATACAACATAGAAAAACAAAAATAATAAGATGTGAAATGTTCAATTACCAAGGAGGTATATTTGAAAATGATAGAGGCATGACATGAGAATGAAGTATATCTTATTTATGAGCCTAAATGTCTAATGTAAATGGATTATGTTTTGTCATGTGAAAAGATGAGATGGAAGGTATGTTGATATAGTAGGATAGAATGTTAAAGAATAATTATGTGGATACATCACATGAGTAGGGAATAATTCTATCACATAATATAAATAATATACATATTATATATAGAAATGGAATAAGTACGATACATTGAATTACTAGATTAATTACTTATATTTTGCAATGAGTAAGCACTTATGTTCTCTAATAAAGGTTTACAAAACTATTTGTAGGTAGTGCCATGAATCACACCAATACAAATGTTTGTAGTAGACTTAGGAAATGAAATGAAATGACATAGGATAGTTGAGAGTTAATGACCAATTATTCCTACTAAATGACTTTCTGTAAGATCAAGAACTACATGATTTTGGTGGGAATGTTTAAAAAATGTGAAATAGTGAACATCCTCATTATATAGAAACATGTTCCTAAAGATATAAATAATGATGAATGTCATATGTTTTACAAAAGTGAGATATGGAATTTAATGAGTGTCTTCAATATTAGATAATGAACTAATTATATTTTATATAAATACTTGATCAATATCATATGGATTGAGTTAATTTTTATATAAATTACCTTTATGTATATTTGGAATAAAATATTAATGTCAAATATATATCTTGAAACATATGTGTTTTGATGAACTTGTCATGCCATATGACTATTTAATTTTATACAATATCTGTATCATGAATAGATTCCTTAAAAACCTCATTTGATTCATTAAACTGAGTGAATAGTTGTTTCAGAATACATGTCAAGTTATAATGCAGTCCTTAGAGTTTTGATCTCAACTTATATATGGAGGTTATTTTTTTTTTCCATAGACCAATTCATAGGGTGTGAACCATGTTGTGTTTTCCATGTGGTTTTATATTCCCAAACACCCATTGTAAGGTTAGTTTATCAATCCTAGTAGAGAAAGTCTATTATTTTTTTAATATATTCTCAAATTCCATGTTTTGTACCTCTACTTGGCCATTAAACTATGGATGATATGAGTTCACTTGTTATGATGTATTGCATATTCATGAACAAGTGCTGCTATTAGATATGATATGAATTTTATTCCTTAATCACTAATAATTTATCATGTAACTCCATGTCATGTGAAAATATATTCACACAAAATTTTATCAACATTTCCATCCCTTGCATTTTGAGTGCCCATACCTCGACCCTTTTGGTAAGATATTTTTTACAAACCAATATGTTTTATTTCTAAATAGAAGGAGGGTTTATATGCCCGATAAATTAATTTCCCCATTTGTCAAAGGTTTCTAAGGGAACTTGGGTTTGTAAAGGCATTTCATATATTCATGTGGGTTTCCCCATATGTTGGCATATATCACATTATTTAATGTATTCCCTTGTATTTTTTGAAATATAGGTTAGTAGTATCTTATTAAAAGAATTCTAATAACAGAGCTCTTTGTTTCAAAATTACAACCACTGAGATCATCATGGCTATTTTGGAGGATATCAAATACCTAATAAACCATCACACACTAATACATGACTAATTAAGATTATGTGTAAAATATATATCCTAATATATATGAAAAGTGACCACTATGGGCACTAAGTTGCATCTTTCCTTGGATGAAAAATACATTGTATGTCTCCCTCTAACAAAATAATGAGCAATATAAAAAAACCAATGTGTTTTTATTATTAAAACACATTTATAAAAGGATAATAAAACTTTAATGTTTCTCATTAGGTGTTACGCATGAAAATAAATATGCATCTCTGTTACCATTTCTAGGTTTGTCTCTAATGACAATATCAAATTCATGATGTATTAATAACCATCTAATAATTTGAGCATTTATCACTAGTTTATTCATCAAGTATTTAATCATTAAGTGATTCATATGTATGAAAAAAGGATAACCAATTATATGATGATTAAATGTATTAATATCATATATTATAGTAAGAAATTGTTTTTTATTACAATGCAGTTGAGAATTGGACTTAATATATTCGTAATAAAAAAGTAGATAGTAGAATTCAAATGGCCATATTTTTTCCCAAAGAAAACTACAAGTGTTATATTAGATGCATCTAAATGGATATAGAAAGGTAGTTTCCAATTATATCCTCTTATCACATACATTTAACAACCTAAAAATATTCTTGGCATTCATTCACTAGCCTAGTTAAACCCATTATCTTTAGTTATTAAAATATTTAAAGGAGGTAACATTTTAATGTGATCTATAATAAAATATCTTTAATAGATATCATGCCCAATAAATCTCCTAACATTTTTTTGTTGTTTTATGGGAAAGTTTTTAATAAATTTTGTCATATTTGGATCCAATTCTATTATTATATTGAAGATATGATGTCCTAGTAAAATAGCTTCTATCATTACGATATATAATTTATCATGGCTCAATGACAAGACATTATCTTGGCAACTTTAAATAATTATTTCCAAAATATTTATGGTTTATTCATAGGAATCCCTATAGATTTTAAAATTTCCCATGTCAATTTATACACAATTATATAAAATATTAGAAAATATACTTAGAACATCCCTTTGAAAGAAGGTTGGTGCATTACATAGTCTAAAGGGGAAGAAATGGTATACACATGTTCCATAGGGACATGTGAATTTAGGTGTGTCTTGGTCCTTTGGTGTAATTTAGATATAGTTATATACACTAAAAACATCAAGGAAGGAAAATTAATTTCTTTTATAAAGAGAATCCAGGACTTGGTTGATGAAGGCTAGAGGAAAGTGATATTTCATAGTGTTAGTGTTAATTTATTTGTAATCCACATAAATATGCTATATACCACTTTTAATGGGTATAATGATAAGTGGATAAACCCATTTATTTTTATAAATGGGGTCGATGAGCCATGTATTAAAGAGATTATATATATCTATATTAACTATTTATCCAATAACAGGCTTCACTTGCTTTAAAAATTGATACATGGGCTTTCATTCATCTTTAATATATATATGATGGGTTCATGAATATAAGTATATACAGTTCATATCATGTTATTCCCATTGAAAGCCATTTTTTTCCTTTTTAACATGGAAGCTAGTTCATCTTGTTCCTGAGGTGTTAGTTGATTACTTATATTAAGTGATTGGTCTAGTGAGATATCAATTAAATTCGAGATTGAGGAAATGGAATTAATATCACCCATATAATTAGTTAGGCTACATTTATGTGGTAATACTTGGTGAAACAAGAAAATTTCACTAGTGGGGTTTTCTAACTCATATGAAGAGATATGTTTTAGAAGGCATTCAATATAAGCAACAATATTATCTATAAATTGGTATTAATCATACACATTTTCTACAAATTTTTAAATTATTATGTATAAGTTCTACTTAGTGGTAAGGATATGTTGGATAGGGAAATGCTTAGTCTCCTATGTCTCTATCTAAAGTTGCTACATTGTTTCTAGTGATGGTTGGGTAGGAAGGTCTAATGTCAATTTATTGGTACTACTCCCATTGAAAATGACCATTTTCCTAGACTTTTAACCAATACAATTTTATTATCTTACCAAATAATTTATCCTTAGGATAAGGTGATTTCATTATAAATTATCCTTTGGATACAAGGTCATAAATTCATATAGGTAATCCCATGAATCAATAGATATGTCAAGGTCTTAGATCACCCATTCAAGTCAAACAATAGATTTGTTATCCATTTGGAGAATAGTTGGTGTTTTTTTAGAAATAATGCAATTTAAATTATTCCATGGAGTTAGCTTCTTGACATTAAATCTAGTTTTGATGGTTTCTATAGGAGGCTATAGTTTTGATAATGCCAAGGTGGATTTTCCCTCAATTGTTATATGGGTTGGGAGATTATTCCTAAAACATGTTCTATTTTATTTCATTCCATGCTTGTTTTGGGAATAAGTGTTAATTAGCCTCGAATTAGAAGTTTAGTTGTAGCCAAATTTATTTTTGGAACTATTTTCAATTGGTTTTAGATTGAGGGTTTTGTTATGACCAACTTTTATTTATGTGTGAACCAGACTCCAAGGATTTAATCTATATGATTTATTAGAAGGATCATATTTGAATTGAGAATTGAAAATTAAATAATTTGGTATTATACGTGAATTTCTTGGTCATTGTGATCATCATCTCTATTATACCAATAAAGAAACATAATCTTGTTCTCTTCTAATTGCATGAAGTTAAATTTTTTTTTTAATCTTATATATTATTCATGCAACTCTTAATTAATGATTTTGGCATTGTCAATTCTCTCTTCCTTTGAAAATAAGGGTCATAAACTTCCAGAGTTTTCTTTACTTCTTGTTTTATTTATGTATGTAATGTGTCTAGTTATGTATCCATATGATTTATAATATTTTTATTCACATCTTATCGTATATTGATAACTTCTATCTATGAAAATCCATTGGCAGATTTGAAAGATGATTATGGTAGTGTCTTGTTATTTTAGGTCTTTTTCATCATATATCTTGTTTAGTTACTCCATATAAGGGTGATATATTCAAATGACATTTGGGAGATATCTCTTCTATGCATGAGGTATAGAGATTCTAGAAGTTCCTTATTAATTTATGTTTAAAAATATCAAATTGTTAAAAATTTAATCCATCTTGTTTCGTTTATAATTTTTTAGGCTAAATAAGAATCTTTCTAAGTAGTTTTCTAGTGGCTCATCCTCTTTTTGTGACATCTGAAATATGTCATCCCATATAGAATATTTTACTCTTTAATAATATTGGTACTTGGAAAGAATATATCCTTCATATCATTCCAGTTAGTGACTACATTTTTCTCCAATACCATCAACCATCAAATGGATGTATCGTAAAGAGTGGCTATAAATAATTTCAGCCTATGGGTTTCCTAATTGTAATTGTAACTATGACAAATGATGTCAAACTCAAAAATGATTGTGTCATGGTCCTCAAATGCCATTCCCATAAAAGTAGGAAAAATATATGGGAATTTTATTTATAGGTTTATTACCCATGGGGGTATTGATGGGAAATTTAAATTTTTTTATTTCACTTGTAGAAATTTCTCCTTTAAAGTCTCCCATGAATCATCTAATTACTTATGTACTAGTGATTTTTTCATCCCACTCTTAAATTTCCATACAATATTTTTTCCCTAGTGTGAGTATTGAATGTTTGTATTAGGTTTTTTATGAGGAAATTAAACTATCATGAATAGGGTGATGGAGTGGAGACGTCTAGAAATTCTATCAGGAATTTCACAAATATGTCATCTAGCTCAACTAGTTTATCTAGAAATGTAGGATTAAGATTTAATTTTGAATTTATAATGGATTTATATTATCTTTTGGAGAGAATTTTAGGTGAGGTTGAAGGGATCTAAATATTAGACTCATAACTATAGGTTGACTAGATTGGTACTTTTTTAAATGTGAGGTTATATAGCCTAGGAGTATGAAATAATATTCTTATTTTATGGGCTTATATTTCTCTACTAATTCAAACAATAACTTCTCAAAATTTTCCTCTTTTGATATAACACTAGGTAATAGTCATGGATTAGATAAGAGTATACTTCTAAGGCTTGTAGTTTCTATAGGTGATACACCAACTTCTAATTCAATAGTAAAATTCATTCTCTTAGGAATAAAAATACCTAAATAATCCCTCTCATGCTAAATGCACTTCATCAATATTCCCTTTTTATTATTTTTGTCCTAGCATACATAGGTTAATTTCAAAAAAAATGAGTTTTTTTACCCTACTTATATCAAAGGGACATTAGTTTCTAGTTGAAAGTAAATTATCTTGTACTTATACCAAAAGGAAATTAATATATAAATAAATAAATATTTTCCCAGTTTTTCAAATTTAGTTCTTAACACCTTCCTCAAAAATGACACTAAAAATGTAGGGAACATACAACTTATTATTATCTCTTATCTTAAGTAATTTTCATTTCAACTTCATAATATAAACCCCAAGAAGTAATGACATAACATATAGATCATATGATTCCTCAATTTATTGTATACTTAGGTACATATAACCCTTCAAGGATTTTGCATTGTATTTGTAATAATAAATTGCATGAAAAACTGAGAAGTTAACACACATTTACTAGAAAGTAAGCATATTTATAAGAATTAAATGACATGAAGGTAAATTAGGATAATTATACTAAAATAAATCACTAAAATGAAATAAATCCCCCTATGGTATATCAAATGAATTATCTACCTTATAAATCTTTGATATCCCACCTTTTAAAACAATGCACATCACAACCTACTATTGACCACAACCCACAAACTTTACATAATGACCACTTATGAAAATGTTTTATGTACTTATTTATGTGGACCCTTTAAATTATTATTTGTATCTTCGTTATTTATATATTTTTTACCAAAAACTTATGATTACAATGGAGACACGTGGCCTCTAAATAAAGCCACATACTCATAAAGGCCTCAAAATTGAATTTCAGTCTATGTCAAAGGATATTAATGCACCTCATCCAATAAATACTTTACCTACAATCACATTCAAATTATTATATATAAAATATATGAACACATTCATAGATTTAAATGGAGTAATGAGGATTTAAAAAATATGACATGTGACACACTAACAACCTTAATGGGGTCACATTTTCATATTTTAAACATTAGAAAAAGGTATGTTCTATGAACTTCTTGTCTTATATATTTTGTTTTAAATAATAGTGAAGTGTGTTAGTCAAATAAATCACAAGGATTAAAAAATATCAAAGTGGACATGAATAATAAAAATATCTAACATTATAAGAAATGAAATAGAGATTATGAGTTAGGGGTAAATTTTCCATGAAAGGATTTAAGCTTATTTACAATTAATTTATTAAGTTAAGTCCTAAACTTAGTGATAATGTGAATTAGACCTATGATGTAATTAAGGTTCAAATTTAAACCAAAGTAAAAATATAGGAGGTTGTATGAATTTAACTAGATCAAAATGGGAATTATAACTAAGGAAAAATATGCCTTGAGGCATGGGCACCAAAAAATCTATCTAAAAGACCAAATAACACTTATGAAGTCATTATATGTTTATAATTTTAGAACTCATAATTCCAAAATGTTAATAACATTTTGGGCTCCAACATTAGCTTCAAATATGAGATAGATACCCCTCGTGGGTATCCATAAATCCCATAAATATCTTGGTAGAAGTATACATGTGTTTTATCCTCAACTAAATCAATTCTCAAACTACCTTGGATATCTCAACATAATTTTTCCAAACTAAATTAAGATTAATGTTTGCATGAAAGACATATATTATTTTTATACCATATCACTTATTCTAAAAACACCAATCAAATAAAAGTGAGATAAAAAAAAATTATAAAGAAAAATTATAAACAATATATACAAATAAATGCCAGTTCTCCAATGCTTTTTCAAAAAACCCATTAAATGGTGTCGATAAATAGTTACATATATCATAAGGTTCTATCATTATTTCAATTTTGAAACTCATACAATTATACATATAATATGCATTCTGAAGAATAAAAAGAACTTATACATAGTAACTTTCCTATGTTCTAGAAAAATGGATTTCTCTTGTGGAATTCCCCATTTTTAAAAGCAAAACTATTATTTAATTATTTCCTAAATTCATAATCATATTTATCTCCCATGAACTCTTTATATTTATAATTAATTTACTTAGACTATTTTGAACCAAGATATTGAATATTCTCAACATCAAGGTTATCATGTGTTATGGACTCTAAGAAGTAAACTATCTAATATAATATCCCCTTTTATAATAAAAATTGAGAGAAATAATATACTAAGAGTGGATTCATGTAAGTATATTGTTGACTTTGTTATATCTTAACAATCACCTTGATTTCTTGATATTGAAGTCAGCTTAATGTGAAAATATGTTTTCTAGCTTAATGTGAAAATATGTTTTCTAATCTTCATTGATATATAGTAAGAAATAATGTTAAAAAAATGGAAGTCATAATTGGAGTTGTTAAGAGTGATTAGAGTCATCAAGAGTAGCATAAATATTTTTATTTTAAAATAAATCCTAAAAGTGTTTTGTCTATACATCCATCCTTTCACTAGAACCTATATTGAAATCAAATGTGAATCCTCATAAGCCTATACCATATTAACCAAATATTAATTGAGATACATTAATGAAATACTCAAAGGCTTTATAATCACTATAAACATAAACTAATTCATCAATTTAGTGTTTAATAAATTATTGTCTCATTAATTCAAAATAAATAATGTAATCTAGGATAATAAAAATCTCATCCAAAACACTTTCTTTTAGGTTAGCATATGGAAACACTTAATACATTATCATAAATTAAATAACATCATTATTAAAGTTCATCAAAGGAATAGAATTAGTATCATGGTCTTCCTAATTAAACTCAGGTACAACAAGAATATGAAATGCAACATAATCCATATCACATAAAGTAAAATTATTAGTAAAATTACACTCACAAACATATATCATATTGGATTCATAAAATTTATTAATTATTTGATCAACAATAGTAACATAACTATTTTCATCCATATAATGTTCTATTTATCTAAATTCTTCAATCATTTTAGGTTCTAATTAACAATATAAATTTAGATATTCAAAATCATAACACCTTTAAAAATTACTAACATCAAGTTAAGATCTTTCATTGTACATATAAAATTCATGACAACCACAATCATAACTTAGGGACAAATTATAAGAACAAATGAGAGTTGATGGGATTTTACCTCTCTAGTAATAATTCAAATCTCTAAAAAAAATTATCACAATAAAACATAATTGCCACCATATCAGTCAGTCTTAAATGTTCAATAAACCTTTTCCAAAATTTCCTAAATTTGAGAATCAAATACTAAACACTCTCATCTTGTTCTTTTTTAATATTATAAAAATAAAGTGAAACAAAAAAAATATTTTTCTTAATCACCATACCTCTCAATAAAGAGATTTTTGAACTTGTCCCATGAGTCTCTTCTTTGATCAAGTTATTCATGAAACCAAATGTGGGAATTCCCATATAAGATTTGAAAGAACAACCTTATCATAACACCTTCATTATTTATCATAGTACCAATAATAAAATTAAAAAAGTATTATAAATGGCCTTCTTCCTTAATTTCATTTCTTCCATCAAACTTGTGAAATATTTTCTTAATTTTTGGGGAAAAGGGGCATTAAATTTTTGAAAACATAACATATTATTTGGGTGATATATTTTTTAATCAATAAAAAAACTATGACAAGTAGACATACTTTTCTTACAAGAAGAAACCCATAAACCATCACAATATTTTCACTAAGAATCTAAACTCATAAATGTCATATATTGGTTCATACCCATTATTGAATTCATACTTCAACTATAGCCAACAACATTCATTGAAATATAACTAACTTCTAAAAGAACAAAGATATTAGTTAAACTTTTAATAGGACACAATGACCTCCATCTTGATTGATCTTGAGCCATAAAGGAATAACAAACTACAATTGCTTGAAATCTACTTGAAAATTAACAAGTATAAATGTTGATCTAATTATCAACCTCAATGGAGTCTCCAATACCATAAAGGTCTACTTAATTTTGATGCATAGAATTGATGTCTAAAATGTTAACTAAAATCACTATGAACAGGGTACAAATATTATGTGGAGGCACTTATTATATTTGAAAAATGCACGGCCTAGATATGAATTAATTTGCCTCTATAACAAGATATTTTTAATTTAATAATAATCAGGTTATTATTCAAACTATACCTTGAATTGCATGCTTAGTAATGGTGTCAAGTTTTTAGAGCTCAAACATTCACCATAGTATTTAGTGGAAATTTTTAGAGATAATAGAGGCTAGATCATTTTAGTAGTAGGGTCTATTTTCTATTTTCACTAAAAATATGATAAAACTTGAGGTAAAAAAATTATGAGAGGTGGATTAATCTCTACTCTTGTAGCTCTGGTAAACCAAGGGGAGAGACCCTAAAATAGTATATTATGCATGACAAGATTTAACACAAATATGAATAGAGGACTTAACCACTATGACTACTCCACCCAATTAGATGTCACTATAATTTTTTAAAAAATCCTACTCAAACTTTGGATTAAGATTACAAAATATAAGTGCGAATAGAGTCATTTTTAACTTGCATGCTCATTATTCATAAATTCACATGCACATACCAAATGGAAATAAAATATATAAATCACAATGCATGAGAATGGAAACCTTTTCTACAATATTTAAAGCGGAAATAAATATCAAGGTAAAGTTATAGAAAAATAATATAAAAGGATGATCTAGTCAACTATGATTGATGTTATGGGGAATCCCTTATTTCCATTAGACTATTGAGTCCTCAAATATTTAATGATCAAATTAATAAAAACCAAAATAAACACAAGTAGTGATTGTGGTGAATCTTTCCTAAACACATATATGTAAGGGCTAAAGCATAATAGTCTATCCCACTTTTTGGCATAAAGAGGCCACATACACTTTCATATTTCCTCAAAATATCTTGAGTTGGGGTCATTGAAATTAACCAAAAAATATGTTTTAGAATATATATACAAATATTTAGTGTATATACATTTTTCCAAATTTTAAAAAAATTATTAAGTATTTTTTAGGATTTATTTTTAATTATTTTTAATTTTTTTCTAGTCGACTAGTGGGACACAGTATTATACTTTGACCTGTAAAAAGATAACCTATATGGATATCTCATTATTTATCAATAAAATATATCATATATTACTAAGAATAAATAAATAAATAAAATATTGAATTAATTATTCCATAGAAATCTACACATTTTTTACCTTTCACGACTCAGAATCATTGCAAGGAAACATACACACAAGACTAATTATTTTTCAAAATTAAAAAATAAGACACTAAGATTACACCAGGGTTTTTAGAACTCAAATACTCAACTAGACTACACACAAGGCCTCATAGCTTCCTATCCAAGTGCAAATATTAGAACCTATAAAGTGAATCAGTTTCAAAACTTTGTTTAGCTCCTTAGAAACATATGCTTCCATAATTTATGCAAGACTCTCATTAACTGGATCACACATCTCAAGTATACTAAGATTATGTGTATACAAAAGGGAATGCAACTAATCTATTAATCAATCCTAGCTCAGAGAATATAAATCCTACTTAAAATTTTCATTTTTAATACATTATATATTTGAGTTCATGACCAAGATGGATTTTCTATACCTAAACAAAGGATATTTTACCACAATAGCATTACTATAGAGGGTTACAAAGCTTCTAGTCAAGAAATAATATGTAATAACCCTATCTAGGTCACATGTTTTCATATTCACAAATTAAATGACAAATAAATTAAAATATAATCTAGTGCTCACCAAACACTATGGCACAGAGTGGGGGGTTAATATACATAAAAGGTAAACAGGTGAAGAAGATCTATACTCACATCAATGTATAGGAAATCCTAATGCATAGGAGAGAAGTACAAATGCTAATATATCTACTCTTAAAAATGAGGAACGAAGTTAGGAATACTTGTACCTTTGAAGATAAACCCATCAAGCCTCAATGTCTCCTTTGGCCAAGATGATTTGCAAGAGGTTATTATGGTATGTAAGGATAACAAGGATAATTCATCTCCAAGATACACAAATTCTCTATGAATCTAAAAGACTTATATACAAGACAAGATCTATATCTCTAAATAAATTATTAAAACCCTAAGTTATGATCCTCAAGTATAATGATGGATAAATAGATGCAAAATATATTCTTATTCATATTCTCTTCTTTATAGATGATAGAAATGGATGTTTATATATATCTAAATCTAACCCTAAACCTTTCTAAAAGTTTAGCTAAAAGGGTTATCCCAGTTGACTCTATATTATTATTTGACAAAACAAATTAGGTCTCCTAGGGGATGACCTAGACCCTTAACATGTTTTATCAATTTGAATACAAGGTCGATGGGGCTGGCAATGTAACATAAACTGTGAAAAATGGCTTTATGCTTAGGAAGTGGATAATGAAGGTGGTAAATGATTAGAAGAGGGTGCAAGAGAGGAGATACTATTTAGGGAAGTGTCTAGGAGATGGTTGTGTAGATAGCAAGTGGTGGTATAGGGGCTAACAATCCTATGAATCACCAATGGTCTACCCACAAATTTTTTAGTGTACCCTTTAAGGCATGCACTCAGAGAGATTGAAAATTGATAGGGTCCTATAAGAGAGGAAGTGTTAGTAAGTGGTAAAGTTAATAATAATATTATGTGTATACATATATCTTACTCAAAGCTCATCACGTGTCATGTGAGTGTAATAGGGGATGATGATTTGACAATGAACATGGAAAAACATAAAACTGAGTTAACTAAAACTAAAATACTAAAATTAATGTTGAAATGCAAGTAACTAAAAATATGATATACATACCTTGAATTACCTTTCTATTAAATGACAACAAGAAAATATCCTAGCCTTGATTGTGGAAGGTACAATACTTGCATTTTAAAAACCCTAGAGATACAAAACTAATAATAGAAAAATTTGTACATATGTAGGATACTCAAAGTAGAAATGAGTTAATTAGAAAATTTGGAAAATTAGGATTGTTAAGGTAAGGTTATAAATAAAATATCAAACATGTAAATTATAAAATCATGGCAAATGAATGTAGAACACACTAAATCATGTTAGGAAGCATGTAAAATAAAAATGGTAAAAATTAATGTAGAGCATACTAGATCACATTGGGAAGTATGTAATACATTAATGACAAATGAAATATCAATGTAATAAACTTATAAGAAAATATATGTAAGCAAGTGAAAATTAACCCCATGTAACATAATCAATGTTGAATCAAACATAAAGAAAAACATGAATGACTGAAAATGAAATGTAAATCAAGATATGATACGAGTATGTCAAATGAAGATGAATAAAATAGAAGTAAATGATAATGAAATGTAATATAAGCATGAAAAAGTCATACATAAACATGTAAGAATCTAAAATGTCCTATATAAGGTAAGTGAAATCCACAAAAATCAAACAAGAACATGATATATAGATGAAAATTAAAAGCTCTAAAGGATTAAATCTCAAACTTAGTGATTATTCTAAGATAAAATTTAAGAAGACATAACCACCTAATGACATTACTAGGATGATAATGATATGGTATGGTAAGTAAAGGTGTAAGGATGTTTGTGAAGAAGGCCTGGTCTTATCTAAGGTCTTACAATGCAACTCACAAACTAAGCTAAAGAAGCATAATAAGAAAAATGTGATCAAGGATGTCATTAAATAAAATTAATATCTAACAAGGGGAGTATAAGGAAAATATAATGTAAATAAGGAATTTGATACAACACATGGGTGACATGAGCATCCTTAGTAAGAATGAGACAAACTAGTCAAGTGAGCAAGACTAAAAACTATCGACAACAAGGACATAGGACACTTTGACTAATGGAAACAAAGTTTGGGATAACAAGTGAAGTACATATATAAACCCATGAAGGTTATATGCATTAAAATTAAAATGGACTTACCTTCCCACAATGTGTTCCCTATTCTTCAGGACCCTTTATAGAGTTGTCAATCTACTATGAAGATTGGTTACTTATGTGAGAAAGTAGGTGGCATTATAGGTATATGATATAATGAGACCTCTTACCTAGTCTACTGGCCTACCATACCCCAATGGACCTTGTCTCTATTATGAAGCCAATTATGGAGTTAGATATTTGACTAAGATAGGATATGTGCCAAATATAAATCACCTCTTTTGGTGTGATTTAAATTTTAATATTGTTTTTTCTTTTTTATCATTACCTTTTATTTCTTTTATGATTTGGATTTTAAATCTTTTATATTTTTCTATTCCTCCTCCATGCGGATTCAGAGAACCAAATATAAGTGAAATAGATGACAAACACAAGATATATTAAACTTGGTCACTAGATAAAAGGACCTAAAGACCAAGGTTTCTAAAGACTCTTATACTTGCACATAAGTAAGTGTTTAATCTCAAATTTGACCAATGTGTGACTAAAATGAAATGAAATAATTAAATATGGGGATCATGAGATATCCATCCATGTAACAAACAATATATTGATGAATATGCTTGTAGCTGATCATAAGGAGGTGTTATGAAAGGGATGGGGCTATGATATGAAAGTCATGTCAATAAGAAGCCATAATAACCTACAAATTATCTAGCACAAGCACCAATTAAAGTATTAGTCATCCTAAAATATGTGTAAATTAATTTAAATATGTTTTAAAGTGATAATTTGTGAGGAGTTCCTAGTCCTATCCATGGTCTCACACTATAACTCACAAGGTGAACACCAATGATATAAATGTTGAATAAGGGGGAAAAATGATCATACAGCTACTAAGGTAAAAAATGACATAAAACTATGATAATGAAAGAGATATCTAAGATTAACAATTAAAACAAATGTCAAATTTAATGTGTAATAAAACTAAAGAAACAAAATGAAATAAGTGGGATAGTAAAATGTGTTTGTGAGGAAGACCTAATCCTATCCAAGGTTTTGAAAAGTAACTCATAAAATATAAAGTGAAATATAACCAAAGAACCAAAATGAAAAAATTGTGCTAGTAAATGTGACTAAATGAAACAAATTACACAAAAATAAATAAACATGAGACAAAAAATGACAAGCAATATCTATGCTAACATCTATATCAAAGATGAGCATGTTAAATATAAGTATATATGTCTCAGATAGTTTCTTGAAGTTGAATTAGTTTTTTATTATGCATTATATAATAAGAGTGGGTATATTAAGATGCCAAAATGGGTAATTGGATGTAGGTATGGGAATCATAAGATGCCCCAAAATTTTAAGTGCTATGTGGATGAGCATTGCAATATGCCCCAACATGTGAGATGGTTTGAGTTGAAATCGAACCATTAGAATGATTTGCATTGGGTTGTTAGGTGCATTCAATGATAATTAAATGTGTTATTTTGTTAGATTTTAAGGATTTTGAAATTGAAATAGGATTTATAGGAGAGGTATGAATAGGTCTATAAGGAAAAGGAGGATCATGTATGATGAACTTTGGAGTAGGCATTTGAACTAGGTTTTCTTTTCATTCATGTGACCTAAGAGGTTGAGATTGGATGAATTCAACCACCAATTTGAATTTATTCATGTTATCTATCATTTCCTTATCAATGTAGGAAGAAGGATCAACTGTGATTTGGACAATGTTAGTAGATAATGTGGAGGTATGGGATAATTATTGTTGATCATTAGGTAGGTGATATTGATGTGATTTTGGTTCATTGGATTGGATTTTATAATCTTGAAGATAGTCTTGATAATGTTGTTTTGTGATAGTATAAAGTTTAAAATGTGGACCAAACAAAGAAGAAAGAAAAAATCAAAGAAGATTATGACAAGACTCATGATAATGACTTATATTATCATGCCACGAATAGAACTTATCAGGATTTTACCATTTTGGATGAGGTTTGGAAGGATCAAATATCTTGGGTTTAGAGTGTGGAAATTTATTCTTAAGTAGTTATAAACTCAATGGATGGTGGGTGGGGTTAAAATTGGTTAAATTCAATGCTCCCTTTTGAGTTTGGGAGGCTTATAAGAATAAATGTTATGATAAAATGATTGGAAATGTACCATAGTAGTTGCTTAAGTTGATTCAAATTGATTCATAAGAAAGTATTGCCTCTTTCTTAGTCTAAAGCTTCTTCAAAAGATTAAGGGGAAGAGATTTGAACTTTGTATTGAAGAGGATATTTAAGAGTGGTAACAAATAATTTTAAAATAATACCATCATTCATGTTATGGTCCACTTTGTGAGCTAGATACTCCCATCATTTCATGAAAGTGTGAGTGGATTTGTTAGGAAGCTCCTTTGCATTGATGAAATGTCTAAGGTAATTTTTAAGAAAGTCATCACGTTGAAATTAATTCACTAGAGCATTGAATAAATCTTCTAGTTATGAGATGAAATATCTAGGAAGTTGGTTGTACCATTCAAGTGCATCACCAACAAAGGTTTTGGTTAAGAGCTTGGTGGTAGAAAAAGTGTTAGTTTGGACCCACTCCTTATAGAGATTACAAAAATATTTAAGAGAGATAGTGGGAGCTTTAGTTCCATCATATGTGATAGTTAGAGAAATGTTTCCAATGTTTATGGATTCTATGAATGGATCTAAAGATTCATTTTGAAGATGTTGAAGGATTTTGGTATACACGATTGGTTGAGGGATAATATTCCCATTGTCATATATAAGAGGAGGAGGAGAGACAACATTTTGATTTGGTTGATTCATGATGACTTGAGGTGGTTGAATATCCATTTGTAACATTTGATATTAAATTTGCATCATTTGAGAATGGTCATTTGTTTGCATAGCATTCATTTGTTGAATAGTTTGAGCAATAATTTGAGTTTTATCAATGGGAGGATTTTAATTGCTGGTGGTAGGAGGTGGAATGTTAGTGTTGATAGGAGGAACATTCCCTATATTGGTAGTATGGGATGGATTATTAGGTGGAGGATTCCCTATATTTTTAGTAGGAGGAGGACTAGGATGAATGACCTCAACTAAATTACATTGTGTAATAATTAGTTTTGGATTAGGAAAGCTTGAAGGAAGAAATTGAATAGTTTCATTTGAAGTAATAAAATAAGTGAGGTTCTAGTATAAATCTTTAATTATGTAGTGTTCTTGACTAATTAGAGGCTGAAAAGATGACATATTCGTCAAATAATATTAAATAAATAAAAATAATAATAAATAACCAAGTCGAATGGGTTGATTTAGTTCTGTGGGAAAGCTAAGCAGAATAGCCTGTAATAGACTAAGTCTAACTAGTCTACTATGTTCTAAGGGATGAAAACCTATAAAATATTGAGTCAATTGGGTCGACTATGTTTTAAGAACAAGATTTTTTTTCAAGATAATAACTAAGTAAATATAATTGAGCACACAAATAATTAGATAAATGTGATTGATCTAATTGGAACACACATCACAAAACTTGCACTAACATTGGATAATACAAGTTTTATAATACAAAATAAAATTATCAAAGAGCAAGCATTAAAACTTGAATGTAAATGCCAAGATAAATAGTCATTCTTAAATGTTGCTAAGTTATAATAATTTTTGAAATTAATGTGATAGGGAATTGGTTGTAAGAAGGAACCAGAAAGAAATCTAAGGATGGTTTTAGGTAATTTATGTTGAAAGGAATTTGTATTGGTGATGGTAATGGAATGGTATTGGGGCATACCTCCTCACATCACAATCCTAAAATGATAAGGGTAGAAAGTTATTTGCTTATATATATCATCAACCATGTGTTTATACCTGGCCAGAAAGCCACGTCGACTTCCCCCTTGGTGATGAAATCCAAGTAGGCAGGCCTTGTGAAGAAATATATTTAATGTTTTTTTTATGTAAAGTGATTTGAAAGTGTGTGAAAAATTAAAAAAAATGTAATTAAATTGGTAAATTAAAAAACCACCTAATTATTCTATGTTTGTTACTCTAAGCATGCAAGTAACTAAAAATAAAAAATGAATAAACAAGACTATAACTAAATAATGTAAATGAGTAATAAGGTAAGAATGAACATTGGTAATTTTGAAGATGCTTAATTAGATATATTTTTTATACTAAAAATCTACTAATAGAGTCAGTTGTGTTGACTGTGTTTGTAAAATCTACTAATAGAGTTAGTTGTGTCAACTATGTTTGTAAAAACTACTAACAGAGTTGGATATGTTGATTGTGTTTATAAAATCTACTAACATAATTGGTTGTGTCGACTATGTTTGTAAAATATATTAACATAGTCAGCTATGTTGACTATGACTGAAAAACCTACTAACAAATTTGATTGTGCCAACTATGTTTGTAAAACCTACTAAAAGAGTCAATTATGATGACTATGTTTGTAACACCTATATTTGAAGAAGACATGCACAAAGAATAAATAGAGTTAATTTTATCAACTGTGTGTTAAACCTATGTACTAACTATTAGCCTGTATTGATAGGTTTGATACAATACTAAAATGATGAAAATACATAATATGGTGATAAATAAATGCATGAAAGAAAAATTTCAAGGGTTAGTTTCAAATTAGGTTTATCATAATGTATATGAAGGGAGATGAAATTGATCTATTAATCAATCCTAGCTCAGAGAAGATAAATCCTACTTACACTTTCAATTTTTGATACATTATATAGTCAGGGTCATGACCAAGATAGATCTAGTCGACCTAACCAAGGGATCTATTACCAAAATGACATTACTAGAGAGGGTTCCAAAGCCTTTGGTCAAGAAACACTATGCAATAAACCTAGATAGGTCCTATATTTCCATATTCACAAAGTAAAAGACAAGTAAAGTAAAATCTAATATAGTGCTCACCAAAGCTTGTGGCACAAACTGGGGGTAATAAACATAGCAAGTAAACATTCATAAAATATCTAGACTCATGTCAATGTATAGGAAATACTAATGCATGGGAGAGAAGTGCAAATGCTAATCTATCTACTCTTACAAAGGAGGAAAAAATTTGGTAATACTTACATCTAAATACAAACCCACTTAGCCTCAATCTCTCCCTTGGACAAGGTGCTTTGCAAGAGGTTTTTGTGGTATGTAAGGATAACAAGGATAAGTCAGCTCTAGGCTACACACATTCTCTATGCATCCAAATGACTTCTCCATAAGATAAGATTTATATCTAACAATAAGTATTTACACCCTAAGCTATGTTTCTCAAGTAGAATGTTGGATAAGCAAATGCATAATATACTCTTCTCTTATTTTTAAATGATAGAAATGGATGTGTATATATAGTGGAATCTAACCCTAAACCTTTCCAAAACTTTAGCTGACAGGGTCAGCCCAATCAACTCTATATTTTTATTTGACAAAAAAAATTAGGTCTTGGTATAGGTTGGCCAAGGGCCGACCTAGGCCAACCTAGACACTTAATGTGTTTTATCAATTTGAATACAGGGTCGTTGGGGTTGACAGTATAATGTAAACCATCAAAAATGGTTTTATGCTCAGGAAGGGGATAATGAATGTGATAAATAGTTGGAAGAGCATGAAAGAGAGGAGATAAAGATTAGGGAACTATTTAGGAGATGGTTTTGAAGATATCAAGTGGTGGTATAGGGGAAAACAATCATGTGATGCACCAATGGTCTGCCCACCCATTTCTCAGTGCATCTTTTAATGCATGCACTTAGTGAGATTGAAACTCAATAAATTTTTGTAAGATAGGAAGTGTTAGTAAGTGGTAAAGTTAATAAAAATATTATATGTATACACTATAGAGAACATAATTTCACTACATACCCACTAGAACAATAGCCCAAAAAATCCAAATGAAATAGGATTTCATCTATTTATAGTTTTCCCCTTCCACTTTAGAGTGTTCTATGGAAATTCTCATCAAGGGGATAATATAGGTCATTTTTCATAATAAGGATTCACAATATTCCTAGCAATCATGGCTCCTCATTAGGCGTGCACATAATACTCATGTTCATCCATGGGGCATCAATTGACATGTGGAAACATATTTCAATAGTACTCAACAGTAAATATTTTTTGATTTCTCATAATCATGGAGAAAACATAAAATTTAATATAGAACGAGTTGTTCACAATGCAATTGTAATCCCCAAAGAAACCTAAAGATCACTATCCCATGGTATGTACTCTAGCATGAAATCAAAGGGATACATTCATAGTGACACTTAGAATGACATAACAATTATTATATTAGTAACAAATCACCAAGCATGGATGAGAGTGCAAGGATAAATCAAAATTTCATAGTGGGGCAATTTATGATAACTTACAGCCTTTGCAATTATTTGTGTTGAATTCATGATTGGAAGTAATAGAGATATAAATTTCAAACACAAACAAGTTTATGTATATTCATTAATTGCCACCAAATTATAGATTACTTTGTATCCACTAAATAATCCTTTTTAATAAGACCAATCACACTGGAAATAGATCTATATTTTTCATGTTATGTCCACATAACTAGTCCCATGTAATTATACCCTTTTAAATCTTATTGTGATTTAAATATGGGTATTTGATGGGGAGATGTCCATCAAATTATGGCTACCAAACAAAAAACATCTCACCTATTCATGTGGCATCATCCCATAGATTTAACTTCATAGAGACCACATACTCATCTCAATATTTTATTTCTCTATGGCCAATAATATCAAGACATATGGTCACTTCTAATTAACCATGGAGCATGGAGTCACACAAAGATTTAGGCTCTTTGTAAGACTTTGTAATCTATAAAATACATGACCTCCTAAATATGATCTTATAAATTCCATGGATATGATTTTTCTCCTCTTAATTATTCACTATACAAGATTAAAGTTCTCTATGCTTCATATATATCATCTAAAGTATGTGAATTGATCATAGTAATAATGTAAGATGCATGTGGAAACAAGCATTCATAATAAGTGTGTCTAAATAAATGTGACAATGAAACACATAGATAATTGATCAATTGAGTATGTAACACTGATTAAAATTACTTAAGGAGGAATTCATGATATCCATCATGGCTTTACATATGTTGGTTTGGGAGACCATTAAAATAGTCCTAAAAGTCATTATATATTTAAATTTTTAGCACTAAGATTCATAAAAAGTCAAGCGAAATTTTGAGCTCCAACAGGGTGCATGGTATTTCCCTAAATATATTAGTAAAAATTTTAAACCTTGCTTGAACTCTATATTTTACCTTTAAATCTATGCTTAAAGTTAATTCTAAATTATCTAGTCTTATCTCAATTTGGTGGTTCTGTGGTTAGTGGAAACCCCCTAAGCTTCGGGGTTGACTAGGGTATAAAATCTTTGTGATGTTATAATGTTAGGTGATGAGAATCATTCTCACTTATTTGGCTGACTAAAATATTTTGAGAACTTCTATTGTCAGCATGACTCTCACATTGTTGGAATTATTTTAGGGGTAGACTTGTTGGTATTTTTATGACATGGGGCTTCTAATAACTTAACTTATGTTATGTATTTGATAAGAGTATTTAAAAAAAGTTAACTAGATAAATTTATAATATAATATAATATAATTTTTTCTTCAATAGAAATTAGAAGGTGATGTTACATTTATAATACAATATTATTATTTTTTAAATAAAAATTAGAGGGTGATACATGTATAAACACCCTTGTTATAACCTTAACTAATATAGTTATATAAGAATGGAGATCTATGTTATTGCATAATTGAATGATTTAACAAATGATTGGTTAGTTAGGGTTTTTCATAGGTTGTTAATTCATGATTGAATTAGTTGTGGGAAAATGTGATTTAATTGAATAAATATTAATGTGTAACTTGATAAGAAGACTGATACCTTAATTGATAATACACACACACAAAAGATTATATTCTGATTTTATCTTGAATAATACATATTTATTATTTTATTTAAAATAAAATCACGATTTAATCTCTCTCTCTCTCTCTCTCTCTCTCTCTCTCTCTCTCTCTCTCTCTCTCTCTCTCTCTCTCTCTCTCTCTCTCTCTCTCTCTCTCTCTCTCTCTCTCTCTCTCTCTCTCTCACACACACACACACACACACACACACACACACACACACACACACACGCACGCACGCACGCACGCACACACACGCATGCACGCAAGAGTAAAATTAATCAATAATGGATTTAAGCATTGCATCATTAGTTAGTAGGCCACAACCTCTGTTAATGGAAAGGGTGGTTGTGGTCCTTAATTGCAAGGGGTTGTGGTTCAATTGGGAGATGCAAGGGTAGTTAGGGTCAAGATAGCTAAGATTTTTATAAAAAAAAACAAAAGGGGTGGTTGGATCAAAGGACCCAAGCTTTTGTTCATAAGGCTTATTTGGCATAGAAAGCTCGTAAGGTCTAGTGTGTTTTATCAAGGCCATAAAATCATTTGTTATTTTTTAAGATGATTAAACCTCAAGCATATTGCTAGGTTATGAGGCATATGTAAGAGGCCACAGTGGTGGTTGTTGGTAGGAGAGTTCCAGGTTCAAAATGTGGTATAGTGATAAATGTAGCATGATGAACTATGAGACACTAGAAGTACTATCAAAAGGGTACACATGCCTTAGGTCCTTGAGGGAAGAATGAATTAGACCCATGGATGCAAACTTGGGAACCGAAAAAGAACAATAATAATGGGACTTGAGAGGAACCCCTACCACAATATCATTAAAATAAAAGAAAGTAAAAAAAGTTTAAGCCACTCAATGAGCCTCCCTCTTTTCTCCTCTCCACCCCTCTTCAAACTCTAGATGCTAATGAGCCTCCAAAGGCTTGAAGACCCATTTTGTTTATCTCAAGGAGTAAACATTACTTTTAGGGTTTGATCTTATGATGGAGATATAAAACATCTAATAATTGTTGAGGATATATCCTCCTTCCTTTGAAAAGAAATGGACATTTTAAAATATTATAAATCATAACTGTTGAATATCTCCCTTAAGTAAAAGTGAGAAAATAGGTTTTTTTAAATATGATTTTATAAATATTTATTCACTTAAATGAGAGTGAAATAAAATTGTGTAAAGAAATAAAAACTTAATAATTTTTTGTAACTAAATATATCTTTATAATTCTTTAGTGACTATCAAAATTACAAATCATATATCAAAATTACCTTCACACCTAAAATAATTTTTTCATAGGCTTCCCCATTTTATCTTCTAAAATATTTTAACAAACCCATTTTATGCATATCCTTGAATCTTGAGAAAAAGATGGAATATAACGATAAAAATTAGCCTGCCGTTGAACTAACCATCCTGTAAATAGCTACAGCTGGACCCCTTCCCCTGCCATTGATGGATAGTAATATTAAATGCAAACTTTTGAAAGAAAACAACAGCGTATAAAAGACAACCGGGAAAGAAGGGGATGGCGTCAGTCCAGAAGCATTCTGGGTTTTCAAAAAATAACTTTTATGACAATGGCGGTAAACGTGCCGCCACAATTGGCATCCAATGTCGAAAGCGACAAATTCGTGCTTTCGTCTGTGTGCGTTATTGGCTTTGATTTCATTGGATCAACACTGATAATATCACTCTAAAATCTTAGATAATCATAGTCCTCTTGTTTGAATAAATATATACAATATCAATCTGTGGCAATTTTGCATCAGTGGAAATTTTGCATCAGTTGTGCGAATGTTAGAATATAGAAAAAAACCTTTGTATGGAGTATGTGAATATAGAAGGCATTTCACCATTCTTATGGTAATACTATTGAATGAATAATCACACACAGGTTACATATCTAAATTTTTTAGTTTTATATATATATATAATTTAATATAGTTATAAAAAGGGTTGTAGTTTTATTTGTGAGGATGATAATTGAGGGTATAATTTCCTTTAAGTATCTGATACGTAGAGTCAAGTGGTTAAGATTAGAATTATGCTTTGGGTAATTCTGATGATATAGTTATTTCTTACTCGTCATTATTTAGTTGAAAAAACTCACTGATTTAGATGCATGCCTACTCATCATTCCCATCTACTATATATTTATTTCCGAAATATGTGCTAAAATACCGACATTCTATATTATTTAATAAGTAAGAAGAAAATATTAATATAATTAAATTTAATTCATTAGTTTGTATTATATAAACAATCTAACATAGCTTTCTAAGAATTAAATGAATAATGATGGTTATATTTTATATATGAAATTTTTTTATAATTTTAAAAAAAATATATATATATAAGTTAAATTTAATAAATTATTATCTATTATATGTAAATATTTAAATATAAACACATAAAAATGTTTCCTTTACATTTATTTAATATTATTTAATATGTTTTATGTGCCTTTTATCTATGTCTTTATATTTAAAAGATGAAATCACCTTTGTACATTTTCATGTAACCTACACATTAGTGTTGTTCTTATTTTGACATGTTTTCATAAGTCACCTTTATCATGGGGTGACCCATTCAATTTTTTCCTTCCCAATTTTACCTATTGGAAAACACTCATGTGTGCAAATTTTACTAAAATTTAGGTTTATTTATATGTTAAAATAGCATGTGATTTGGTTCAGTTGATCATATAATACATATTAGATATATATTTGAAATATTTTATTTTCTTTTATATGCTATTCTATTATTATATGAATATTTTGAGGGGTTTAGCAATTTTCAAGGAGTTGATTAACCCTCACATAAACCCCAAAACTAAATTACCTTTTATATTAGTTTTGTAGGGTTAACTCATTTCAGAGAGTTAAGAATAAACACCCTTGTTCATTAGAGCAATGTTGTTTTAGAAATATAATATCACTTCATCTTCATCTATGTTTGATTATGGAATTAAATAGATAGTTTTTACAACAATTTTGTGTGTTTTGTAATAATTAATTTGAGTTAGTTATATTTTATGTATACATTTTTCTAATCCTGATTTTTACAACTTTCTTAAGGTTTCATTTGTTGATGAACTAGTTTATCTTGTATCTCAAATATATGTTTATGTATTTTGTATATGTTAGATCCTTGAAGTTGTATTATAATTTTTCATATTTATTCTTTCAAATGTTAGGCATATTGGCTACAGGAGTCTATTTATTTATCTCTCTTACATTTTTGATTTACTTGATTGAATATTTTTCTTTGCAATGGATAAACAAATTTTTTTGATCAATAGAATCTAAGATTCATTATCCTTGTTTGTTAGGACTATGCCATTATATTCCTTTAAGTTTTATCTTTCTTATTTTATTTGTTCTATATAAATACATAATTTCTTTTCATTGAGTTTTTTTTTTATTTTAAAAATATTAATGTACCTGTAAAATAACTACACTTATCAAACTTCCTTGGCACCCCCTATTATTCAATTACTTTGAGATTAGTTCTTTTAAATATGATTAATTATTTCTCCACATTTTAAACATGACTAAATATTTCCCCACCTTTTAGATATAAAATATATTCAATAAGGAATGCAAAAGACTATTAATGTCACTATTTTTGCTTCTCTTTCCATTCCCCTTTTTACTATTTAAGCTCATGAAATTCGAAAATAAATTGGGTAAATCTCAAGGGAAAGTTAGAAGTGTAGATGGGGACATATATCAAAAAGTGTATCGATTGTGTGGTTCATAACGATAAGTTCAACTTTCAATTTGAGTTGTCTCATCATTACTTTGAGGTGTTTAAAAGAGCTTTTATGAATGAAACTTATTGTCACTTTGTAGTGACAAAAAAGTCTATGAAAATGGAAGATTAGTCAATGAGATGAAACTATTTTTTTCTCACTACTTGTCCTAAATCTATTAGACATAAAATAGAGCAATTGTAACTACTATAGAAAAGACAAATACCTAATATTGAAATGAATGTATTATTATCTAATAATAACCACAACATATATGAAAATTAAGTTATCAACTTTTTTTTTTTTTTTTTTTTTGGGACAACCGGCCACTATTTAATCAAATGATATTCATTTACACCTTAAAATTTGAAGTTGAAAAATTAAATTTGAAATTAAATATTAAAATAAAAAGTTGTGCTGACAACTTGTCATAATCGAAAGTAGATACCATGTTGGTGAAGCCTTTAAGTTTTAAAGTCTTTTTTTAAAAAAAACAATCCTTCCCTATAATGCTTTCCAGGTTAGATTAAACGCGTTAGTTAGGCAGATATGGCTTTTCCTTGAGGTAGAGTAGATTACTGTCCCTTTCGTCCAAAAGTGAGATTTTTATGGATCACAAAAAACAAACACGTATTTCTCAAACATGAAAACTCTCTTTTTGACGGCTTCACATTCGCAGAGGCATGAACGACAAGCGTCGCCTCAGAGGCATGGTTGCGTCAAGTAACAGACTCTGAAAAATGTTCATACATTTGATTTCTCTAAACCGCGTGAGATTGCGCTTTTGACATTCGTCGTGATTTGTACGGAACTCTCAACCATCTCACAACTCATATGATCATAAAATCAACTATGACAGATCAGAAATTGTTTTCGAAGCAAATGTGAGGAAGCGTTCATATTTGTATTATCGTCTTTTTGATCCTATCCTTGTGTAAAAGGAGTCAATTACAATAAGATTTTTGAAAAAAATTGTCTTCAGTTGATTTATGTATTGAGATTTCAAATCATGGTTGTCATCTTTGTTACAGTCACGCTAGTGCTCTGAATACTATTTATTTATTGAATTAATTTGTCAAACAATTTATGTAATAAAATTTTTAATAGAATCAATTCATTCATTATATTATGATATTTTGATGTAATCATTATGTTAGTTTGTTCAACAATTTAAAATTGTTATATAAATAAATATATATATTTATTAAAATATGATCAAAATCAAATATTTATTAGTTTATATGGGTGGTGTAGTTGGTGAAGGGCTTTGGGTTTATTTCATATAAATCTTGAAGTTGATTTTTATATTCCAGATTTTCAAAACTATTCGACTCACCTTTATGAAGATCGCTAAATAAAATTGCAATATCCCAATTAAAATAAAAAATACCTCTAAATTAAAAATAAAATAAAATTAAAATTAAATTAAATTAAAATAAATATTATAATTATAAACGCCACATATCAAATATATATATTACAAAATACAAGTACCAAACGCAACTAAATGTTTTACTTTTTCATCATTTTAATCTACATGACAAAATTATCAAAATGACATTAATAAATTCCTTAAAATTTAATAACTAATATGAAGCCATGACCTATCTTAAAGACATTTACTTGTGCTTGTCGAGAAGGGAAGTATCTTAGTCATATGGCCTAATATATTGAAAACTATTATAAAATATTACTTGAGGATGCTATATATTTTGTCATCAAAATAATTTTGAAGTTTGACACCTTTTATTGAAGGTTATAATATATATATTCAAAAAATTTACTTGAATTCACTAATTTCTTATTTGAAAAAAGAAAGAAAGAAAAGGGGTAAAAATTTATTCAATCAAATCCAAATTATAGAGCAAAGGCCAAAGGCCCACCTCAACACTACATATTCCTATCGTCTAATAATAGTTGATCAAAAATCCCATGATAATCCAAAGGTAGCTCATCCCTTCCACTAATATCCCAGCTATCCTCATTCTCTGCAGCCCACTTTACCAAATAATCTGTAACTCTGTTCCATTTGTAAGGGATATGACGAAAGGAGACAAAATCCAAGGAACTACATAAAATTAAAATTTGTCTGGCCAGAGAGGCTAATTTCCAATTAAGATTGGCCAAACTCTAGTTATTCAGCATGTCAACAACAATTTGAGAGTCAGACTCATGATCTTTTCCCAGCCTAAAGAGCATCCTCTCTCAACAACAGTCTTAATAGCAAGGGCCTCCATCAAATTATTCGAGTGTTGACCCTTGTAAATAGAGAAAAGGAAAAATGACTCACCACCATTACTTCTACCTATAGCCCCAATACTAGCATGACCAGGATTCCCCCGAGAAGACCCATCTATAGTAATCTTCAAGATCTCAGCTGGGGGAGGAGTCCATTGGTCAACCCTACATACATGTTGCTTACCATGGCAAGGCCTTTTCCTAAGGGTGCCTCCATGATTATTTCCATCCAGGTTCAAATTCCTCACAATAGCTTGATCACTAGGATCTATACTTTCAGACATATCACGTTTTGCAAAGATAGTCTCTTGAAGCCTACTAAGAATCTTCCTCCACAACCGAAGGCTATCTAACTTAGAGTCACAAAAAAATTTGTGGTTCCTTTCCAACTAGATGTTCCAAAGAATAAAAATTGGCCCAACCATCCAGGCAACCTGCAAGAAGGAAGCCTTTCATAGAGGTCTACCCAAGCTTTCCCAAAAGTCACTGAGAGAAGTGGCATGAATACACCCATGACTCCAAGCCTCCCACCATCTATGCCATATATCCCTAGAGAAAGGGCAAATAAAAAATAAGTGAGAGGTACACTCTTCATTGTGCGTGCATAAGAAGAAAATAGAAGGTCCTTGAAAGCCTCTTTTGTGAAGATTCTCCCAAGTGAGACATTTCTTCTGAACCAACAACCATAAGAAAAAATTACATTTAGGCCAAGAGAAGTTATTCAAACCTTCTTCCACCAGTGCACTTTAGTTGTACCATGTAGGTTCCTGTCAAGTATAGCATAGCCTTGAGCCATAGAGAATTTGCCTTTTGGGCTAGGACTCCAAGCCAAAACATCCCTTCCATTGAGGGAGCTACAAAACCTATCCTCTAGCACATGAGTAAGAAGAGCACGGTCCTCATCAGAGCCACCAGCAGGCCACTCCTGAGAATCCTTCCAGCAAGTCACCTCCACCTGACCCAAGCACTTAACAGTCTTGAAATGCTCCACCTTACCCAAGCTAGCATTTGTAAAAGTGTGGCAAAGAGGCTGAAGCTGAGGAAGGATAGAAATCATGGGTGGGTGGCCATCCCAAGAGTCATGCCAAAACAGAGCATCTGAGCCACTGTTGCAAATCCAAAAAAGCCCCTCCTTAATTAGTTGAGCTCCCTTCTTAAGGGTATTCTAAACACAAGATCCTTTACCCATCAAAGCAAGCTGTAACACATCTCAGCTATCCACATTGGAAAAATACTTGTGAGTAAGAATCTTGGCCCAATCTAATTACTGATTGGTACACCACCTCCAATACAGCTTAGCAGCTAGGGCTGTGACAACAAACGCCATAGACCTAAGACCAAGGCTACCATCATGCTTTGGCCTACAAACATACTCCCACTTACCTAGACTCCACTTCGAAGAGAGGAGTGTGCCAAACCAAAGACACTGTCGAGAAAGAGCATCAAAATCCCTCACAACGCTGGAAGGAGGAACTTACACACAACACCTATAAATAGGAAGAGACTACACCACCGTCTTTAGAAGAACCAGTCTCCCAATAGAAGAAAGCCACCTGAGAATCCAATGGTTATCTTTACTCTGAGATTTATCCAAGATTCCTTGCCAATACACTCGATACTGAGATCCCAAAGACAAGGGTACCCCAAGGTATATCAGGGGAAGAGAACCAATCTAAAATCTAAGGATCTTGGCAATCCTAATTTGAATAGGCTGGGGGTATTGAAGAAATAGATGGAAGATTCGTCATCATTAATACACTGACATGAAGCCTTCAAATAGATGTCTAAGGCTCACCTGAAGTTCATAGCTTCATTAATTCTGGCAATGCCCATCAGCGTAATATCATCCACAAACTGAAGGTGAGAATAGGGAGGAAGAGATTCGTTCCACCTCCAACCTTGAATAAGACCCCATCCCACTTGAGACTTAATAAATATTCCAAGACCCTCAGCCATTAAAATGAATAAATAAGGAGATAGAGGGTCCCCTTACTGAAGCCCCCAAGAAGCACTGAACAAATCTGATGGTTCCGCATTTACAAGAACTAAAAAGGAAGAAGAGGTCACACAGCTCAGAATCCAATTCACCCACTCCTCAACAAAGCCAAATGCCAAGAGAATGCTCTGTAAGAACTCCCAGCTCACCTGATCATAAGCTTTAGCCATGTCGAGCTTTATAAACATAGCCCTCTCCTTAGAATTAGCCATCGAATGAATAACTTCCATTGCCACCACTACATCATCCAAAATTTGTCTTCCTTCAACAAAACCCCCCTGCTCCATAGAGATCAAAGTACTAAGAAGAGGCTTAAGTCTCTCTGCAATCAGCTTGGTAATGATCTTATAAACAACATTACATAATGCAATAGGTCTGAATTGAGTCAACTGATTAGCCCCCTCCTACTTAGGTATGAGTGCCAAAAAATTATAATTCATGGACTTGAGCATCTATTTATTCCTATGAGATTCTTGAACCACCTCAAGGAGATCAAACTTTATTATATCCCAGAATTCTTGAAAGAACTCAATCGAAAACCCATTAGGGCCAGGAGCCTTACCTTTTTCCATTTTAAACACCACCCCCTCCAACTCAGATAGCAAAATAGGCCATAAGAGAGCTTCATTCATCTCCGTAGAGACTAGGTGAGGAACGCAATCCAAGATCACCCTCTCTTCATCCCTAGCAACAAGACCCTCCTTAGAAAAGAGATTTGAAAAATAGTTGACGACGGCCCTAGAAATATCAACATGGATGAGAGATGAGCCCCTTCAAGCAAGATCAAAGAGGAGAAAGAATTTCCCTGTCTCCGAGCCTTGACCAAATTATGAAAGAATGCAGTGTTCCTATCCCCCTCTTGAAGCCAATCAATCCAAGATTTTTGCTTCCAGAAGATTTCCTCTCGAAGCTCCCACTCTTCTAATCCTTTAAGAGCTAAGGACTTAGCTTCACTAAGATCAAGGGTCCTCCCTTGATCCCGAATCAACCAAGTTATGTTGTCTAACTTAGCTTGACCAGCAATCTTCTGAGCCTGTAGGTTTCCAAAACATTTTTTATTCCACTTCTTAAGCCTGTACTTCACATGTTGAAGTCTCTTACAAAAAGTAAACATTGTCGTCCCATGGGCAGGCATAAGCTATAACTGAGAGCTTGATAGGATGGGTTTTTGGAAACCAGTGATCAGAGCCTCTCCAATCAAGAGTTTTTGAACTGGTAATCAACCTACAATTCATCTAATAATAGGAAACCAAAAATCTATCGAACATTTCTGAGATAGCCTCGGCACCACATCTCCTATTATTCCATGTAAAGATACCATTATTTGGCTTCACATCAATGAGATTCAAGGAATCTATCATATCCCTGAAAAGATATGCAGAGGGGTCCAACCTGGCAACTCCACCCAATTTTTCCTCTAAACTTATAACAGAATTAAAATCACCAGCCAAAATCCATGGGAGATATGGGTCTAAGGCTTGGATGCAGCTAATATGAGCCCAAAGATTTAATTTGCCTGTAATATCAGTAGGAGCATAAATATTGGATAGAAGGCACCTTTTCCCAGTCGCCAAACAAGATGCAACCAAAGAGATAAAGGATCAACTAGAAATCCATCATAAGGGGAGAACTTTCCTTAGGTTCCAAAAGCAAGAAACCCCCTTGAACTATTCTGAGCTCCCACCCCATGCCAATTGCCCTAGGTCCAGATGTGCGAAGCACAACTTTCCAAACCATCCACTGTAAGCTTAGTTTCCTAGATAAAAACCACATCAGGTAACTGAGAATCAATTAATCTATGAACAACCTTTTGTTAAGGGATGCTATTCAACCCCCTGACATTCCATGATAGAAAAATCATTTATGGGGGTGGGAAAAGTGGGAATCAATGGGTTTCATAGACCCAGACTCAACCAAAGTGTCCCCCATAATGTTGACCTTCTCTTGATTAGTCTTTCTACCACTCCTTGACAGTTTATCAAGAGGCCCCTTTTTAAAGGATTTTTGTTGTAGGCCCAAAGTAGGATGGGCTTTGCTGCTCTTAACCAAATCTGAAGCCTCCTTAGGAATAGGGGGATCTGAAACCACCACAACCGAGCTCATCAGAGTTTGTGATCCCTGGGTATCCCTGGTATCCCAAGCCTAAACAGGTGGGTCCACATCAATCTATACACTCTAAGGGTCCTCTGAAGATAGCAGCTGATGCTCTTTCATTTACCCTTCTTCTTGAACTTCTTGTAGTCCCTTATCCCCATAATAAATCTCAACCAAAATCCCTTCCTCCTGTACCAGGTCTTCAAGAACATCAAATCTATTAAAAATACCATCATTGTGTCTATCCATCTAGGTTCTCTTCTTACCTTTGCCTTTGTTGCGGGATTTAACTTGAGTAAAGCCCTCATTATCCGTAAGTATAGTAGATGTAGGAGCCTTCCCCTTGTCCCCCTTAAGAGATCCAGAGTCATCCAAGGGAGCGGGCTTAAATCTGGGGCATTTGCAGAGTAAATGGCCATATTCATGGCAAATTTGACATCTAAAAGGGAGGGTCTCATAATCCAGCTATTGGATCCAAGAAGAAGATCCTATGCATATTTCCATAGAATCTGGTAATGGATAGGTTAAGTCAACTTCTACACAAATATGAGCATAAGAGATTACCTTACGATCTTGAGTTTGTGTAGCCACTCCCACAAGCTTTCCAAGAAGTAATGAGATTGAGTGAAAAATATTTTCCCTCCAAAACTCCAAAGGAAGTCTTGGCAACCGAACCCACATAGGTACCCATGAGGGGATCTCTTCGGCTTAATTAAATCCCGTGTGCCAAGGCTTGATGAAAAGCCCCACCTCGTTAAAGAAATAAGGGCCTCCTTCAAATGCCCTATTCCTATCCGACATGCAGGAGAAAATAACCAAAAAGTAATTGTTCGCTGCCAAAATAATCTCTATATCACCTTTGGGATTGCAAAACTGATGAGCCCAGGAATCTAACATAGGTAAGGAGAGCTGAAGGCCCAAAAATTTGCATATAAGGGCATGATTACGCCAATACTCAACATCCTTTGAAATCTGCTCAGGATGAATAACTAGCACAGGTTGATCTTCAGATCTTTCCAAACATCCATTTACATTTTTAATTCAAGGCATCCCTTTAGAGGATGAGACCCCATCTCCCATTGTAGATTTACTCATCTGACCTTCGCCATTGACATGCATTGAAGAAGATGGATCAGCCATCTCCATATCCTCAGAGGTAATCCGAGAAAGCACTAATCCCTGGTTCACCATAAGGCAAGCCCAACACCCACTAGCAAAAGATGGGATAGGAACCCACAGTCTGCAATCCCAAAGACCTCTGACCAAAATCTGAAATAGCCCACCAAACAGTAGAATAAAACGTTTGCCCTCAGCCAAAATGGAAGACCCCACAACCGGCACCCACACACCTTGCCAGCAGCAAACCTTCCCCCACCGAACACGTGAAAACCACAGGCCGCCACCACGAACATGGAGCAAAAACAACAGCTAGGGCATGCGGGCCCTAGCTCGCAGCCAGAACGCACCCGTCGCCATTCTCCACCCTGAATTCACTAATTTCATTACCATAGTTATGCAATAGATTTTTTCAATTTTTTTATAAAAGCATATTAACAAAAAGGAACAAAATATTATTTTAAGAGTACAACCAAGAAGGTCGTGTGATATTAGGGTATATGCATCCATGAACTCATGATATAAAATGGGCATTTTTTATATGATATAGTTGAAAACACATTGATAGACATGTATACAAAATGTAATGACCAAAATAAATGGATGTCTTAAGTTTATTATTTTTGTTCATGTGACTGAAATTTTGTCAAATAATTGATAAATTCCTTCAATTTAATAATTAATATGAAAACATGTGAGAATTATAAATTTTACTTGGTGAATAGGAAAGGATATTATAATTATGGTTGATATGCTAAATTTACATTTTAAGATATTTCTCTCAACAAAAATAACATATGAATGTTGCACTTTTTCAAACACAATTTATGTCATAGAGTTAAATATTGACAAATATTGTTATTCTTACTTAAAAATAATATATATTTTTATAACTAGTAATTTCAAACTTTGACATTTCTTATTAAAATTAATATATTATATTGCATAAATAATTCATACTTTTCTTTTGAAAAGATATGTTAAGATTATTTCTTATTAGAAAAATGCACTTAAATTTTCTAATCTTATAATTGTAGTCCAACTTATCATAATTTTCAAGTAATTACTAAAAGTTTATTAAACCAAAAAAAAAAAAAAAAAAAAGTTTGTATTAAGAGAATAGCCAGGAATGCTACATTACATATTTTCATATCCATCCATCGAAAATGATAAGAAGCAAATATTTTTCATATGTTCTAGTTGAAAATGGCATGATATACATGTGTATAAAAAATGTATCTGGAAAAATAAAATAAAATTTCTTTAATTCATTATGGTTGTGGATGCAATTAAATTTTGTCAAATAATTGATGAATTCTTTCAATTTTATAACCATTATGATGATAAAAAAGGATTTTGAATTTTAATTATGTTTGGTGAATATGAAAGTATCTTAGTTATGCCTTGATATGTTACTAATTTATGTAGAATCTTATCTCAATATAATAAAATATGAAAATTAAAATTTATCAAATAATCAAATATGTACACAATATAGATATTATAAATATCAAATAACTTGAATTAATGTGAAGGAATGAAATAAATATTTACATAAATCATTGAAAAAATTTGTGCCACAATATTAAATGTTGATCAATATTGGAAATTCTCATCCAAAGATAATATATATTTTAGAATTGAAATATGATTTCAAAGGTATGTATATATATATATATATATATATATATATATATATTTATTTATTTACAAAACATAAATATAATTTGGTACAAGTAATTCATAAATTTTTGATTAAAAAATCTTGAAAAAAAAATCTATTTCTAAAATATAAATAATAGTAAAAAAAAATATTAATCATAAAAAAATATGAAAATTATAGTTCCATTAAAATAATTAACATATACTAAATATTTTTCTAATAAGCTAATAATCATTTAATTTAATATGATCGACAATCCAAGATAGAATTGAAAAACATCCTAAATTATCAATGTTGAAATTTTCAACAACAAGACAATAAAATGTGTGATAGAAGTTTTTACATATCCTCTTTAATGGTATTGATAAATAATATGATTAAAATTTACAAGTCATATCCAAATGATTAAGGTTTATCAGAGTCCACATCAAAAACCCTCCTTGAAAACATGCTCACAATATTTCACTTGACATTCATTAATTTATGGAATTAATACATGCCATGTGAAGAATGGATATAGAGAATAATAAATGTTATGTAAAATATTTATATTTTATTACATATTATATGGTAGATAATGAATGGATATGAGAAGGATAATCTATAATGAATAATAATTACATTTCTACATTGAATTTAACAATTATATGATATATGCAAATAATGTATATAAAAAAGATGGCCTACAACATATAAAATCTTAACAAAAATAAGAAAACAATAAATTAATTTGTGCATATCCATCAATTATTGCAATCCATATTCATTCTAAGGGTTTTAAAGTATCTTGCAAGCTTGTGTTTAAGCTTCTATGAAATTTTTGTTGAGATAAAAGGAAAAATACCCATGCAGTCAACAATGATGGTTCACCCACCTCAACTGTTATATAACCTCCATATAAAAAGTACTATAATAAAGTAAAGAGCAAGGTTTTAACACAAAGCCTCACAAATACTAATATCATAAGTAAAAGAAAACAAAATTTGTGCTACCAAAATTTGTTAACATAATTTTAAACTGAACATTATTATGTTGACACAAATTATTAGTGATTAACTTACTATATCCATGAGCCTCTCTCTTCAACCCACAAAACATCATACAACATCAAAAAAAATTTTACAAAAATTTAAATCTCAAATGAAATAATAATGAACATAAATAAAATGAAATTAAAAAATAAATATAATATCATTTTAAAATAAATATAAAACAAAATGACAATTAAATAAAATACCAACCAAAAAGAAAAAAAAAATTAGTACATACTTAATAATTTTTTTAGTCCACAATTCACTTAAGAAGCTTGAGGACATTTTAAAAGCATTTTATTGAGCCTCCATAAAAATTAATCTGAAACAAAAAGAAACAAACTTATGCACCAAACAATGGTATTCTATATTCACCCCAACCATTATCGAATATATGTATCCATAATATTTAAAAAAAATTAAAAAATGTAAGTATAAAACATTAAAAAAAATTGTATTATACATAAAAATATATAAGATTTATACTATCAAATTATGTTTGAAAATGAATATTCTAAAATATTGTATGGTGGTTAAGCTTTTTGGTAGTCATGCTACCATGTTTATGCCCATTTGTTACCAACCTAAACAGTAATGAATAACATCAAAAAAAAAAATATCTAATAAAAAAATTTAAATTTCAAATTATATCATAATGTTTATACATGCAATTAAATTTTAAAATTAAAATATTTTTCTATTTTAAAATAGTTATATAAAAAAATATTTAAAACACATGAAAACAAAAAAAATGAAACAATATCTATATATATTTAATAATTATTGAAATACACAATTCATTCAAAGAGTTAATTAGTATTAAAATATATCTTCTAATTATTATATTATTTTATATAAAAATTAAAAAAAAAATCTACAAAATAATATTTACATCCAACATAATTAAAAGTGGAATTATATATTATAGTTACAAACACTTCATCTATGTAAAACATGGGAGAAAAATATGGACATATAGATAAGGTACGGGAACTATTTCAAAATGTATCTCAATGAAATGTGGTCACATTAACTATAATGATTGTAGAATGAAACATGTAAGCACATACACAAAGCAAGTGGTTAGTTTGACAAAAGCTCTTAATAAAATATTGTAATTTGTCGAACAATTTAAATACATTTTTTATGTTTTCATATTTTTATACCAATATTGCATTAGAGGTATGGTATTTATAAGGGTATTGTTTTTTAAACTCAATTACTTTATTGACAAAAATTTTATTTAAAAAAAATCTTATTAATTAATTTACGAAAACATGTTCACCAATATTTCTGACAAAACTTAGAGTTGTTAAACTTTGTCAAAATATTCATATGTTACAATAGTAAATTATATATTTTTCCTTATAGTTTACTTACCATATGTATATTTCATATTTTGATCAGAAAAACTTTCCTACAATTAGATATTTTGAAAAAATTATCATTCTTTAAGAATTACATTGAACAAAAAGTTTTTCTCTTACATAATATTTAGAGGTGTTATGACTTTTTTGTCCTATTTTTTTCAGTTTGTATTAGGTATTAGTAATAAAATATTAAGTGTATATGATTTATACGTTATTCTATTTTTCAATTGTAATCCCAAATTTATGGGAGGTACTAGTTATCTTAAGTATAATAACTTAAATAGAAGATTTGTACAAGAAGAAAGACCATCTATTAAATATTTGTATCGAGATGTGCTCAAATGAGGTTTCCATCTCAAAAATATCCACAATAATGTTTAGTGAGATTCTCTGATTTCAATACAATAGTATTATTTTATTTCTATTCAGTACATATTGATAGATCAATGACTTTGTGGCATCCTGAGGAGAATTCATGATGGAAGAATGGAATTTGGAAGGTTGAGATTTTGGTTGATTAAGAATTGGGAAAGGTATTATTATATTTTTATTTTTATTTTTTTCATAGTAATTATTTTTTAGTTAGGTTTGTTTCGTCAAAGGGTGGGGAAGTTATTTTGGGTAAAGATAAATGGTATGTTTTCAATCAATGTATTAAAATTAAATCTTTGAAGAATTTTAGAGGAATGGAATTCATAGGAATTTCAAGAGTAATATGGATTAGATTATATGCATTATTTTTAGAATTTATGAATATGAAGAGTTTAAATAATAGGCAATTTGGTGGCTGAATTTTTACAATTTGCTCTTGGTTAAATAAATATTTTGTTTAACACAATGTGACCCCAAACATTAATTCAAAAACTCTTACACAATTATAATAAAAAATAATTCTTATCACATTTAAAATAAATTGAAAAAACACTACTGTTCAAATTAAAATCCATCTTAATCCTTCTTAACAATTGGTCAGTAGTGTTAATCTTGTTTCTGAGAATGCTTCTTTCATTAAAAATGTTAAATATGAAAATTGGGTCTGGAAACATTTTAAACGTTAGTTAGCCAGATATGGCCTTCCTTGGGTAGAGTAGATTACTGTCCCTTTCGTCCAAGAGTGAGATTTTTATCGATCACAAAAAAACAAACACGTATTTTTCAAACATGAAAACTCTCTTTTTTTTTTTGACAGTTTCACACTCGCAGAGGCATAAACGACAAGCGTCGCCTGAGAGGCATGGTTGCCTCAAGTAACAGACAAAGTGAAAAATGTTTGTCGTACATTTGAAATCTCTAAACCGCGTGAGATTGCGCTTTTGATAGTCGTCGTCGACAGCCGTGATTTCTACGCAACACTCAACCATCTCACAACTCAGATATGATAAAATCAACTTTGACAGATCAGAAATTGTTTTCAAAGCAAATTTCAGGAAGCGTTCATATTTGTATCATCGTGTAAAAGGAAGGTGGCAATGACAATAAATTTTTTGAAAAAATAATTATGATATGTTTTAGTTGCAAACATTACAATGAGACATGCATATCTCAAAATGTGAGCATAAAATATAATTAAATGTTGTACTTGATCATCATTGTAGTTCATATGACAACATTTTATGAAAATGTAATTGATAAATTCTTTAAAATTTAATAACCATCACATTGATCTATCTTAATGACATTTATTTGTGCTAGTCAAGTAGGGAAATATCTTAGCCTTATAGCATCATATATTGACAGGAATTGCAAATTATTACTTGAGGATGCTATATATTTTGACATCAAAATATTTTTGAACTTTGAAAGGTTTTACTGAAAGTAATATATTACATTATAAAAGTAATTAGTGAAATATAAAAAACGTAAATATTAATTTCATTTTTTATTCACAAAGCCTACTTAAATTTGTAGTTATGTGATAAATTTTTTTGAACAATTAATAAAGTCATTTTAATAAAAAGGAAGGTTTTTTTTAATTGGGAGTACAATCAATAGGTCACACAACATTAAAATATATGAATTGATGAAATCAAGATATGAAGTCGGTATTTGTCATATGATATAATTGAAAACACCTTCACAAACATGTATACAAAATATAATGATAAAAACAATTCGTACAACAAAATTTTGTCAAATAATTGATAAATTTTTGAAATTTAATAACTGATGTGAAAGTATGAGACAATTATAACATTTACTTGTGGTTGGTGAATAGGAAAGGATCTTAGCATTATGATTGGATATGTTTAATACTTTTTTTAGTTATTTCTCTCAATGCAACGATATATTGGTACACTTTTTCAAACACAATTAATGACACAACATTAAATATTTACAAGTATTGGATATCCTTACCTAAAAACAATATATATTTTAGAATTTTTACTTTTAAACTTCAACAATTCTTACTAAAATAAATAATTTATATCCCATAAATAATCCATGAATTTTTAAAAACTTGATATTAATTAAAAACTGAACTTAAATTTATTAATCTTATAATTGTAATCCAAATGACCATAATTTTCAAATAATTGGTAAAAGTGTATTAATAAAAAGAAACAAAAGATTGTATTGGGAGAATAGCCAAAAATGTCATAATACATAACAATATATACATCAAAGCATGATATGAAGAAACTGTTTTTCATATGTTGTAGATAAAAATACCATGACATACATGTGTATGAATAATGTGTTAAAAAAAAAAAAAAATAGATATCTTAAGTCCATCATTTTAGTCCATGTGATCACATTTTATCAAATAACTGGTGAATTCCCTCGATTTCATGACCATTGTGAAGATAGAATAACATTGTGACATTTAATTATGTTTGGTGAATATAAAAGGATCTTAATAACCTATCCTAATTTATTACTAAGTTTTGTAAAAATCTATTTCAATACAATGACATGTGAATTTTATTGTTTATAAAAAAAAATTAAGGATATACACAAAATAAATTTGTAATTTCTTTAAATTAATGTGAAAGAATGAGATAAATATATATAAACGTCACTAAAAAAAAATTGAAATAGATTTAAATTTTGATCAATGTTAAGCATTCTCATCTCAGGATGATATATTTTTTAGAATTTATATATACTTTAAAATGTTGAAAAATATTAGTAAAAGATAATAAGAAGTAAATTTTGAAATATAAAAAATATGAACATCTATCTCCAAAAAGTAAATATAGTTCGGTAGAAGTAATTCACAATGATTGCAAATAAAAACTTTGAAAAAATAAATATGTATCTTCAAAATGTAAATAGTGATGACAAGAAATTATCAATCACTAATAGATATAGATAGTTTAATTTAGTTATGATGGTTACCATGTTGATGTTGGAGGAGCAGCTTCAGGCTCCCACTTCCAGCCCAACTTCTCGGACTTTTGGTGGAGGCCGATAGGGAGATTGAAGTGATGTGTCTCTTTGCCAGCAGGGAGATTGAAGAGATGTGTCTTTTTCTTCTCACTTGTATATATAATGATTCTTCATTGTTCAAGATATAGAAATATTCAATCACAAGTATAATTTATAAGACAGAGTAGACTTCTAAAGAGTAAATCAGATTTATCTTGTTGTGTTCGTTATTCATTTTGTTGCAATTTTTGATTGTTTCAATTCTGATCATAAATCTAACATGGTATCAGAGCAGGTTTGAAGAAGATCATGATCAAACTTGTTATTGCATCACTACTCTCTATTGTTTATATCTCTTGTCTATCCCTATTTCAGTCAAGATGGTGAACAGTCTTAAAATTAAAGATAGACTCGAAGGAGCATCCAAATTCACATCATGGAGGTTTAGATTCATGCTCACCTTCGAATAAAATGACTTGGCTGAGTTTGTGGAAACCAAAGTTCCCAAACCATTGGAGGAAGAAGAGAAGTTGCTGTGGAAAAAGAAAGACATCAAGGCGAAGAAGATATTGGTTGACTCTATTAAAGATCATATTGTTCCAAGTGTCTCCAAGTTGAAGACAGCAAGGGACATGTTTGAAACCTTAGAGGAGATGTATGAAATCAACAACACCAGCTGAGCTCTTGCACTGAAGCAACAACGACATCATGTGAAAATGGTGAAAGGAGAAACAATTATTGCTTACTTTATGAAGATTTTAGAATTAGGTAATCAACTCTCTACAAATGCTCATGTAGTTGATGACAAAGAATTTACCATGCTTGCTCTCAATGGCCTTCCTTCATCATGGGAATCCTACATTCAAGGAATCAGTGCAAGATCGAAACTTCCCAAGTTTGATCGATTGAGGGTAGATTGCATTCAAGAAGAGTCTAGATTGGTCGTTAGAGGAATTTGTCAAAGCTCTACCAATGAAGACATTCATGTCCTTACCTCTCAATCATTTAAGAAGAAAAGCAAGAATGAGAAGAAAGGATTCTTCAAGAGGACTCGAGATAATGGAACTGATGGTGCTCCTACTTTCAAGAAGAAGAGGGACCTCTCCAAAATTCAATGCTTTAGGTTTGACAAGTATGGTCACATTGCCAAACATTGTCCCTCTAGGCCTAAGCAACAAGCCACCATTATAGATGTTGATGATGCCTCTCCTTCGAAGAAAAAGTGTGAATATTTTTTCTATTCGACATTATCAAGCAATATACCTACCGACACCAACACTTGGCTGATTGATAGTGGTGTATCTCGACACATCACTGGTTTTAAGAATCATTTATCAAACTTGATGGAGAGAAATTCTAGTGAACAAGTTATCATTGGAGATGATGCTAGCTATTCAGTGAAAGGGATTGGAATCTCTACTTTGCACTTAAAATATATCATTACTCTAAGGTTAAGTGATTTTCTCTAAGTTCTAGGCATCAAATGAAATCTGGTTTCTGTTTCAGCCTTGGAAGACAAGGGTTATCAAGTTACCTTCTCCGAAGGAAAAGTTCTTGTGTGAATGAAGAATTCCAACTTCAAAACTACTTGAATAATTGGAGTTAGACATGAGATCCTCTATAGGCTAATCACTTGTCCACTTCAGGCATTAGTACATGATTCTTCAATCTTGTGTGATCTTTGCCATAAAAGATTGGCTCACCTACACTTTTGAGCTCTACCTATCATGGAGAAGATGGTCACGAGTCTTCCAAAATTCAACCATGAGCATGAAGGTACCTGCAAATGTTGTGCCATGGGTAAGCATACTAAAATACCATTTTATAGCAGAGAAAGTAGATATAAATGTATTCTAGATCTCATTCATTCTAATTTATGTGGTCCAATGTATGTTACTTCTTTGAGTGGTTTCTTGTGTTACATTATTTTTATTGATGACCACTCTAGAAAGACTTGGATTTATTTCTTGAAATCTAAAGAATCTAAAGAAGTACTTGAGAGGTTCAAAGAGTTTAAAGCTCAGGCAGAGAACTTATCTGGGAAGAGGATAAAAGTTATGAGATTTGACAATGGAGGGGAGTACACCTCTGATGAATTCCATAAGTTTTGCATTGAAACAGGGATTAAGAGGGAGTTTTGTGTTCCTTACAACCCTCAATAGAATGGTGTTGTAGAAAGGAAGAACAGATCTATTGTAGAAGCTACCAAATCTATGATTAATGACCAAGATTTGCAAATCTTCTTTTGGACTGAAGCATCTAAGACAACTATTTATGTTCATAATAGAAGCCCTCACCACGTTTTAGAGAACATGACTCTCGAAGAAGCTTTCACAGGGGTGAAGCCAGAAGTAAGTAAATTGAGGATCTTTGGTTGTCTAGTATATTTTCACATACCAAAAGATAAAAGGACTAAGTTGAATCCTTCTGGCAAGAAGGGAATATTTGTAGGCTATAGTGAAACTTCAAAAGCCTATAAAATTTACATTCCAAGTTAGACGCTGATTGAGATCAGTAGAGATGTTACATTTGAAGAGGATGTTGCATTCAAAATATCTAAGAGCATTCATAAGGAGATAGATAATGAAGACCAAGAGTCTCCTTAGGATATGGAAGTTGACCATACTCCTAAGATTCAGAGGGAGGTTTTTGATTCAAAAGAAGATCATGTTCCAGTTAAGCCTTTGGAACTAACTGATGGAGCTAGTGACATTGTTATAGTATGGAAAAGGCCTCGGTGGACTCAAGAAAACATGTAAGAGGTAGGAAAATATATAGCTCCCTAAAGATCTCTTAGAGAAAGCAAGAGACCGCATAAGTTCTCAGATTATGTGTTATTAATGAGTCAAATTATTGAGTCTAAGCCTTCTAGTGTTAAGGAAGCTACTATTCAACAAGTATGGAGAGATGCATGGCTAAACAGTATCAATCTATCCTCAAGAATGATGTTTGGGATATCGTACCTAGACCTGAAGGAAAATCTATTGTTTCTTCTAAGTGGCTCTTCAAGATCAAGCATGCAGATGATGGAAGCATTGAGAAGTATAAGGCTAGGTTTGTGGCTAGAGGATTCCCTCAGAAAGAGGGAGTAGATTATGAGGAAACCTTTGCTCCAGTTGCTCATTATACATCCGTCAGAACCATCATTTCTATTGCAGCATTTAAAGGATGGAAATTACACCAAATGGATGTGAATACAACATTTCTAAATGGTGTAATCAAGGAAGAGGTATATATTGAGCAACTTGATGGTTTTGAGGTTCATGGGAAGGAGTCTCATGTTTACAAGCTGAAGAAGGCTTTGTATGGCCTTAAGTAGGCTCCTCGTGCTTGGTATGAAAGAATTGGTCGATACTTGATGAGCTTAGATTTCTCTAAGAATGATGTTGATTCAAACCTATACTTCAAGCTAATTGATGGCAAAGCATTAATCTTGTTCTCTATGTTGATGATCTTCTTATTACCGGAGAAGATCACATCATTTTCAAATGTAAGAAGGAGTTAGCTTCAATATTTGAAATGAAGGATCTTGATCTCTTACATTACTTCCTTGGTTTAGAGGTATGAAAAAAACTAGATGAGATCATTCTAAGTCAAGGGAAGTATTCTATTGACATATTAAAGAGATTTGGTATGATAAATTGCAAACTGATGTCTACATCGATGGAGTCAAATTTGTTGAAGTTAAAAGAGGCTACAACTAGATCTGGTGGATCCTAGCATGTACAGAAAAATGATTGGTTCATTAATGTATCTAGTTAATACTAGACCAGATATTTGCTATGTAGTGAGTGCACTTAGTTAGTTCATGTGTGAACCAAGACAAATACATCTAGTTACAGTGAAACATATCCTAAGATACTTGTGTGGCACAGTTGGATATGGCTTGAGATATTCTTCTAGTGTAGACTTGAAACTACATGGATATAATGATTTTGATTGGGTAGGATGTGTCTCCGATCGCAAGAACACATCTAGATGTTGCTTAAGTTTGGGATCTGCTATGATTTCCTAGTGCAGTAGGAAACAATCATCTATAGCATTGAGTACAACAGAGGTAGAGTATATTGCAGTTTGTATGGTAACTCAGGAAGCAGTATATCTTCGTAAGCTCCTTGTAGGATTGTTTGAACAATCAATGGAGCCTACAATCATTCATTGTGATAACTAGAGTTGTGTGAAGATTTCTATCAATCCAGTGTTTCATGATAGAACCAATCATGTTGAGATCAAATACCATTATATTAGAGATATGGTATTGAGGAAAGCTATTGAGTTGAGGTATATCAACACTAATGAGCAGATGGTAGACATTATCACCAAGCCTCTCTCCATGTTAAAGTTTGTTTACTTTTGAGATAAGCTTGGTATAGTGGAGAATATAGCCTTAACTGAGAAAGAGTCTCAGTATCAGTAATCCTTTCATAATGAGTTCTTCTCTGTGAGATAAGTTTGAGGTGAAATCCCTTGATAATGAGTTATTTTTTGTGAGAGAAGTTCAAGGTGAAATCCCTTGATAATGAGTTCTTCTCTGTGAGAGAAGTTCGAGGTGAAATCCATTGATAATGAGTTCTTCTCTGTGACAGAAGTTTGAGGTGACATCCCTTGATAACGAGTTCTTCTCTATGAGAGAAATTTGAGGTGAAATCCCTTGATAATAATTTCTTCTCTATGGGAGAAGTTTGAGTTGAAATACTTTGATTCCACACTCTAAGAGAGCCATGATGGATGTCATCCATTGTGGTTGACATCATGATGAAGTGATGTCTTCAGTAGCTAGAAGTATCCTCCCTAGCTGAGAGGGAGTGTTGATGTTGGAGGAGTATCTTTGGGCACCCACTTCTAGCCCAACATCTTGGACTTTTGGTGGAGGCTGACAGGGAGATTGAAGTGATGTGTCTCTTTGCCAATAGGGAAATTGAAGAGATGTGTCTTTTTCTTATCACTTGTCTATATAATGATTCCTTATTGTTCAAGATATACAAATATTCAATCACAAGTATAATTTATAATATAGAGTAGACTTTTAAAAATTAAATCAAATTTATCTTGTTGTGATCATTATTCATTGTGTTGCAATTTTTGATAGTTTCAATTCTGATAATAAATCTAACATATCATATACTTAAAAGTTTTTTAATGATTTAATGGTCATTTAATTTAATGTGATAAAAATCTAAGGTAGATTTTAAGAACATCCTATATTGTGGGTGCATTTAAAATTCAAACAAAAATCCAATAATATTTGTGATAGAAGTTTTATATATCCTCTCTAATGGAATTGATGAAAACCATGATTAACATTTACATTTAACACTAAATGGATAAGGGTTAATAGAGTTTACATTATAGACCCTCTTTACATGCTTGCAATATTTCACTTTCCATCCATTAATATATAAAATGACTACATGATACACAGAGAATGGATATACCAAGGATTACCTACAATATACAACATTCATCATTTAGTTCAATGATTACATGATACACAAAAATGTGTATAAAAATGATATACAATATACAACATTCACATTATTATGTATTTAATGCAATGATTACATGATATATTCAAATAATGGATGTAGCAAGGATTGCCTACAAAACCTCAAACCCCAATAAAACAAAAGAAAAAAAGTTGTGTGTACCCAACAATTATCATAGTCTATATTTACTTTAATATTTTTAGAGCATCTTACAAGCATGTGTTTAATCCTCCATGAAAATTCTATTGACACAAAGGTATAAATATTCATGTAGACAACCATGGTGTCTCATACCCACAAAAGAGCATAATCAAAGCATGAATTAAACTAAATGTATTAGTGTGTATGACCTACCATATATACTCTATAGGGGCAAACACTTAGTTTATTAACACTACTGCCTTCATTAAATTTTCAACCCAAGGTCCATATACTTTGGCAAGGTGTTGATACTATATATGTGCCACTATTCACTCTTAAAGTTTGGGTTCCTAATCATTGCATACTAGAAACATACTTTCAGAAGGAAAATGATAGGAATTCAAATCATGATTGCATGGAAAATAAATTGCATAAAAGAAATCAAGAATATTTTGGAACTGAAATATAAATCATTATTTTGGAAGCTTTCCCACATTTGTTGAATTGAATTTATATAATGCAAGATGATTATACAATAATCCAATCATAAAATCAAATCATACACAGCATAACTATTGAACAAAAAATAAAAAATAAAACACAAATGATATATAATTAAACTAAGATAATGGATGAGAACTTAGTTTACTAAATCCATGTGAGTGGTCCATTCCTTGTTTATACTAAATATTGAATTCCTCCCTCTACTATGTAACAAATTAATCCAACATTTATTTTATTTCATAATAATTCTGCTATGGTAGACTTATAGAAATACAATAATAATATTCTCTATCCAACTATCAAAACCTATCACTATGATGAAATATATAATAACTATTAACTGTCTCACCACCTTCACCTCTACTCCTTATATAAGTGAGGTAAGTGGTTTATTTAGAAGTAAAAATAATATAAAAATTACAACCATAAATTATAATTATCCTAAAAAATAATTTTTTTAAAAATAATGCCAATAATAAAAACTTTTAGTTTCAACAATAAAATCAAACATTGAAACCATATGATAATTTTTTTTTATAAATATGAATTTTAAGGGAATCCTAACCCTATATTAATACTAAAAAGACATAAGAAAACTAGGTTGCAAGCACCATTATCCAAATGATCCAAATACAATAAATAACCAAAAGGCTAGAGGAAAAGAAACAACATACCTAAGTACTGCCCAAAATACCAATATGAAACATCAGCTTGTGGAATAGTAATCTAAAAGATTGGCTATCTTATCTTTTTTACCTTTTTTATTTTTTACCTCCTATCATATTTCATGTTCAACATTTACAATAACTAAATGATTATCTGGATTTTGTGTTTCCAAAGTTCTATTTTCAAGCAGATCCTTGTTTGAGTCTATGTTTTTAGACTCATGTCCTCTTTTAACTCCCCCAGCTAGTTGCTTCATAGAAGAAATATGAATAGTTTTTGTTACCTATTTGATGGTCACTTTTCCATTAGTATAATCCACTTTTTATTGTATCTTTTAACCTTCTAATTCTATTACATCTTGTGTTTTTGTATAATCAAAACAATCTTCTTCCACTAGAGATGGGTCTGACACACTTCATTTTTTTGAATTAGATTTTCTTCCCTTCTTTTTCAATACTTGTATGAAATCTTGAGGACAAGATTCTTGAAGATGACCTAATAAGTTGCATTTATGGCATTTAAGGTAGTATTCTCATAATCTAGAATTTTCACATGCTAAGTTTTACCATATTTTAAAACAATTTTATCTATAACCCCTTTTTTTAAATTGATCTCAACACAAATGTGAGCATAAGTGCATAACCCTGCAATAGCTCGCTCATTTATCAAATTTTAGGAATGTCCCCAAATCATTCATTATTTCTTTATGAGCATGCCAAAAATATAGAGGCAAATTTGGAAGACAAACCCACACTAGCATCTTAGTGATTGAAAGAGTGAAGGTATTGAAATCCAAAAAATAGGGAGTGATGAACAAGCCAACCATGCCTTAAAAATAGGGGCCTTCTAAGATGCATTTTTGGTAATCTTGTTGATCACGAAAGTGGAAAATGAAAAACCCTTTAGAGAACAAATAAATTTCATAATGAATCAACCATATCTCATGAAACCATTTATATAGAGCTATTGTTGATGGCCAAATACCATTAAATCTACAAATGACTGCATCTTCGATCAGAGTATTAAAATATTCTTCCACATCCTGATTCACGATTTCCATAGAAGGAACCTGCTTCACTTGATCAAAAATATAGACATGAGGAGAAGGAGATATTTCCATAAGGTTTGGAGAAGGTTAGCATTTTTTATTACATATTTAAAGGATGTAGGTCTGGAATTATGAGAATGTTTCAAACCAACCATCCTTCCTTGCAATCTAGATGACAGAGAAATAACTGAATCTTTTCTTACCAAATAAATGGATAGTGGTAAAAAATAATTAATTCCTTACCCTATTAAAATAAACACTAATATTCAAATAGACCATTTAAAGAGACCTCCAGCCTTTATTTTAGGTCTATCACTACTTTAGTCCCTGTAGCCTAGAAACAAAGTGTATGCCCAGACAAGGAGTGAACCAATACTTAGAATCATGAGTATTTAAATGTTTAGTTTTCCTATTTGGACACTTTGTCAAACACATTACTTCCATTTACTAGGGTCAATCACTATTGAGCCATTCACCCCACCTTGGTATGAATTCATGCCTTCTACTTGAAACACCATTACCTTGCCCTGCAAATCTAAATTTCCATCACTAAGCCCAAATCCTATGTCCATTGAGACAAACCCCAATTTATTTGATGATGGTTCAACCATATAATAAATATTATGGAGGAGGAAAGAATATAATATTTTAATTTCATTCATCCCTAGTTTCATGGGATCATTTATGCTCCCTAAATAAAGAGATGCCTTCAACTGAAATATGCACTAACTATCACATTCAACATGCTTACATAGGTAATTTTGGTTGGGGGAGGTGGGCTAGGGAGGTGATTTCTAAGCAGTGGTTATGGGTGGTCAATAGTTAGTGGTTATAAGTTTTCATAGATGGTGGTTGAAGTTGGAACATTCAATGACTGTAGGCCATCATAAAATGTATATATCCATTATATAATTATAGGTATCTTAGATTTCTTATTTTCACTATTAGTAAATCCACATAATAAATCCATTAAACTATACTATTTTATTTATAAATCATTAACTTATATCACATAAATAAGTATATGCAACATGGATGAAAATATGGATAAAGGTTGGGTGAGGGATATAATATTGACCAAATAGAAGGTTTTTAGGATAATACTTTATGATATGAGTTTGATGTTTTATCCTTGTCACCCACCAAAACCATTAGGTAACCTTCATATGACAATACCATAACAATGAAAAGAGCAAGGAACTAACACAAAGCCTCAAAAGTATTGACATCATAAATAAAAGGGACTAAAATTCATACTATCAAAGTTTATTGGAGAAATCCTCAACTAAAAAATATTATGGTGACACAAATTATCAATGATTATCCTACCATGTCTATGCCTCTCTCTCTCTATTCAACTTGAAAAACAACATACAATATCAACAACATTTGTAATTTGAAAGGATTTAATACTAAAATGAAAAAATAATGGGTTTAGTGATAATAAATTCAAAAAATAAAATATTATATCATCTCAAGATAGTTATATAAAGGATGACCATCAAATACAAATTTAAGAAAAAGATAAATCAATAAAAATGTGCATACTTAGTAAGTTTTATAGTCCATAATTCATTCAAGGTGTTTCAGGGGCTCTTACAAGAATATTCTAGTAGACACATAAATTTGGTCACATTTACTTGAAAATGCCAATTCTTTATACATTCCAAACTGCATGAAATTTATATAAATATTAACCTCTTATTTGCCATTCCTCTGAGATATTTATTTATAAACAGTTTTGACCCTTTTTTGGTTGTTACTATTATCTAGAACTTTCAATGTAGAATTCTCAAGACATCTAAAATAACCTTTATATTGGACCTCTAGTTTAAGAAAGATATCATTTGTTTTCTTATATGGGTTTGTTGTAAGTAGACCAGAGTGAAGTGCACCCTTGTGAACTTAGGCTTGTTGCATCCTACACTAAATAATGAGTAGTTTACAGATTTTAAAATATTCTTTTGGGTATTCTTACACTTCAGATAAGTTTGGCTAAATAAAACTATCAAAAGATTCATCTATAAATATATGTCAAGAGTCACTCATTAAATATGCTTGTTATTCAGTTGGTTCAAGCATATACACTTTTGCACATTGAGAAAATATACCCTATTGTGTCCAAATTCTGAATCATTCATAGCAAGAACCATAAACCAAGTAAAGTGACCTATAAATCAATTAAATAATTATAATTTTCAAGTATCAAAGACATTTTATAGGTACATACACATAGGGAAAGGATCAAAATTGAACAATTATTGATAGGTGGGAGAACCATGTGGGCTCGATTACCCTCCTTGGAGTATTTGATATATAGACAACAATCAATCATCAAGGTGGTGATTGAGATCATGTTTACCTATTACACTCATATTTTTACTAAATTTTTTAGGCCATCAAAGTGTCATAAGGATTGAAAATATGAGAGAATAAAAACAATAATTTTACATTACCAAACCCTAGTTTTAATATATTATATTATTTAGCATCCATGTGTGTAGAAAGTGAAGTAATTAGTTTTTACACACATTTAATCGAGACAAGTCCATGGTAAATGGATTAGAGTGTGTTGTGCTACTATCCATCTATAGCGAACCTATGCATAAATGTTTTCTAATTCTTCCTTTGATTTTTCATTTCTAGAATCTTGATTTCTACTTATTTTTCTATCAACATCTAGTCATAATCAAATGAGACAAGTCCTCATTAAATAGATAGGATTTTAATGCAACACTATCCATTTACATTGACCTTGTCTTGGTTATGTTTTTATTACTAATTCTAATCTTGAGCTTTTACAATCAGATCCTTTTTTAATTTTCATTTTCAGATAGTTAGAAATGTCAATAGAAATCAGTGTGCAAATTAAGTATAATTTATTCCTAGTGATTTCTAAAATAACAACATTCTCTATTTATCAATTTATTAAAATAATAATAGTCAAATAATGCATATATTTAGCATTTTAATATTTTTTAGTTTTACACCTATATAATAAAAAATAATTATTTTATATTTTATAAAAAATAAGGCAAAAAATATTGGTGAACCAAAACCTTTATTTTTTAACCTTTTCTTTCTAATTTCATTTTTCAATTTCAATTTTATTTATTTCTATAAAATATGTTCCATAAGTTTTAAAACTCATATAATTTGTCATTTTCGGAAAAATAGTTATCAATTTTATTTGAGTCATGGTCCCCAATACTTAAGACATTAGACAAAATTATCCATAGATTTTAGTTTCCATGTACCTCGTGGTATATCAGGAATGCTTAAAATTTTTTTAGCCATATTATACCTTTGACCTTTTTTCTTGTAGTGCACTAATATGAGGTTAGCCCTAGGACGTTACTCTCAACATACTTTATAGACAAGATAATATAGCTATAGGAATGATGAAATCCTTTGTAGTTAGTTCATTCGTAACCATGTTCACTATTTATAAATGGGTTCAATATATCTGAAGAGACTACAAAGAAAACACACCCTTGTTTAGTTACACCCATTCTCCTTTTCCTTTTACCAATATTATTTATACTTTATTAGTTAATTTTTAGAATAAAATACATCTATTTTAAAAATACACAGATGTTTTTGTTAATCATATTAAGAAAATAGACACACTATTTTTTACTAAACAAATTAAGTTTTGTAAGAAAATTTCATATATGGATAGAATAAATGTCAAAGATTGTTGAGAATATTTTTTTATTGATTATATATATACACACACACACACACACACACACACACACACACACACACACACACACACACACAAATTAACATAGCTAGAAAATTAAACTTGTTAGTGTATGAGCATAAATTTTTCACTTAACTTCATGAAAATATTATTTTAAAATATAGCCAACAATGTATAAATTATTGAAATATAAGTTCTATAAACTTTTGATTAATAATATATGCATAGATCACAAAGAGGTACATTGTGTATAAATTAGGAAATAATTAAAAATAATAGTTTAACATATAAAAATTATATATTCAAAAACTATGTTCTCCCATCTACAAATCTATAAAACTTTTTTTTAAATAATGAAATATGTCTGGTCAGATTTGTCTAAAAAAATAAAAACATATAAATTTCCTTAATTTCATGTTATCTGATCCATGACTGCTTATAGGCTGGTTTAGACCCCCTCCCCAATCCTAAACCTAATTCAATTTTGAAGGGAAATTGTAAAAATGCAAAAACAAGTCTTTACAAAGGGCATAGACCATTTCCAAATGGAATATACTATTTGCAAAAGAATTACACCATTTTAAAAAGTCATATACCCTTTTAATAGGCTATAAAGCTTCATAAATGAAAAAGGTTATTTGGAACTACTTTCAAGCAAGGCAAATGTGCTTTTCAAAAAGGTGCATGCCCTTTTAAAATCACAAATTTTACTCATTTGTCCATGATTTTTAATCATTTATTTTGCATTTTAAAAACTTATAATTAGTTTTTAAGTTGCTGACACTCTAAATTTTTTTTAAATTCTCCCTTTATTTTAATCTAATTACTATAATTTTTTCAATTTTTATTCTTCTTAGACTAACTTACATAAATATAAATCACGGGGTCAGGTGATTTATACAAAAGATCAATTAAAGAGATAAAAAATGAGAAAATTGAAGTCAAGAGAGAAAAGAAAGAAAAGAAAAAGATGAGAAAATAGGAGAGCATCCATAAGAAATTTTAGACAAGAGAAAGGTACTTCTTCCATACCAAGTAATATTCAAATGAAAATAACATGTCCAATTACATATAGTTTAATTTAGATACATCTTCAAATGAGATAAGAGAACTTCATAAATACTTTTTTATTGATGAAATTCAAAATGTAGAACAAGCAACTAATGAATTTATACTGAGTGATGAAACACATGGAGAAACATAATATAGTGAAACATCCATCCATAATGAAGTCTTTGAGCATGATGTTAGTGAACATCAAGTAATGACCCCAATTCATCTCTCTCCTAATAAAGAAGAATTCATTTTGCCTATAGAGTCTAATGTCAACCAACACTCAAATATCCCTTCTGTGGTTTAAGTTCTAAAATTATTCAATTTAATTAAAAAATTGTATCTTTTAGACTCACACCTCTAAGGATAATATGACAAACACCAAGGTATTTGAATAAAATAGATGAAAAAAATATTAGAACCTATGGAAGGTAGACTTTAAACAATAACAACTCAATGTCATACTCATTGTGTGTGTGACTATGCATTTGAGAAGAAAACCCATACGAATTGGTGTCAACTATTTGTTCAAATAATGAAAATTCAAAAAATGCACCATGTGATGCATAATTTAAACATGTAATATAGATGAAAATGATATTAAAATAATAAATCATATATTTAATAGATTTAATACAGTATATAATATAACTTAAAAAAATATAGTAATATGGAAAGACATGTAATAATATAATCTATAGTGAGTAAGTCAACATCTAGAGCTTAGTTTCTTAGTCAAAAAAGTACATCCATGAACTTGAATAAGAAAAGTATAATAAATGTCATAAAAATAAGAACAAGACTCAATGACCCTTTACTCTTAGGTTGTTGGGCATTTGGTAGTAAGATCCCATGAAAAGACAATGTATTAGTTAAAGGAACAAAAAAATTAATTGAAAATTTTGGCATGACAATATAAGGGTATTATTTAATGTAAATATGTTGTTTAAAAAAGAAAAGGTTCAAAAACTATGACCCACATGCAAAAAATTCCTTAGACATGACACAAACAAAATTTTATAAAAAGTTTAGTGAAAAAAATATTGGGTAATTGGTAATTAGCCAAAGGTCAATTGAGATGTATGAGTATTTCTATGTTAAAATAAACCAAACATGCACTATTTGTTATTTTAGGTTCCATGTTGAATTTGATATGCATTTTAACATTTTTTAACATATACATTGTACTTTACATACTGACGAGATTGTGTATGATGTATGGTGGCTTGGCTACGTAAAACATCAAGAGAGTTAACTAATCCCAAGTTTTTTTTGTTAAAAACGTCAAGAACGTTTATTTTTCAATGAATGTTTAGATGCAATATCTAACACTCGTGATGGTTTATCACATTTGATCAAATGTATACATGAATAAATTTCACATGAATTTTGAAAACAATTAGTTGATTTTAAGAAGTGAAAATCTATTGTTAGATTATTTATGATCCAAATATTATTTTATTTACTTTATTTTGTTTTTAGTTTGGTAGTTATTTTATTTATTCAGGGTAGAACAACCTGTTGTTTGATTTTTTACAATTAACCATTGTAAGCCTAGAAAAGCTTACATGAAACATGTAAATAATGAGGTTTATATAGAATACATTCAAATTTATAATCCTCTAATTTTTCATATCCCTTAGTGGTATCAGAGTCGAAGAATTGAAGATATAGAGGAGAGAGACAAGTTTAAATATGGAAGCCATTTTTAAATAAAATTTAAAGAAACTCCATTAATTTTGATGCTTTCATTTGGAGTGTCATCGTTGTGCAACTTCCACATGTTTGAACTTAGTAGGAACAGAAGCTAATTCGTCCTTGGGAACCAAGATTAATGGGTGGAACAGACGCCATATTTTACAAAAACTACTAAACTTTTTATATTACTTTAAAAAGAACAATATAAATATGCTGTAATTTTATTTATATTTGGCTATGACATGCTATCAATCTCTAATCATATGGTTTCTAAAAGCATTTACAATTGTTTCCACTCATTCGTATTGCGTAGTGTTAATACAACAGTTGGTAATGTAATATTTTTTTATTCTCCTAAAATCATTTCATAATGCCAAAATTTTACTTTTAAATCAATCCCAGAATTAATTACAATGTATAAGCATCATTAGTGTCCTCTAGGAAAATAAGAAGTCAAAACTGGTGCAGAGCTTTCCCCAGGACAATGATGCAATAAGCTTATCTACAAATGGTAGTAGTAAGCTTATAAATCATGTTTTATGTATTTCCATTTTTTTGCATTGATGAGTTGATCCCTCCACAAAATATCCAAATATATCCTTCTCATGCAAGCAAATAACTAAAGCTAAATGTTTTTTTACGTGCAAATGTGTTTTTAGTTTTGGAAAAATCAGAAAAAATAAAGTTCAAATAAATTATATTGGAAAATAACATCCCAATTGATTATAGTGGAGTTGGTAAATAATGTTTTGGAAAGATATATATAATAAGAGAGGTTACAATTCCAAAACCCTCTAACAATTATTTTTCTCAACTTGTTTTTTTTACTCACTTGGAATATTTTTTTGAATATTCTATTATTTTAGAGATATAAGGTGTCATTAGTACAAGTTTATGGTAAGTTCCAAAATAATAATATTATAAATGAAAGATATTTAGTGGTTCAAAGCTAAACCCTAATAACATTCCCTCTTTTTTTACTTGATTATCTTTTTGATAACACCATTGCAAAAATTGTGAGCTTAATCTTTAAAGTGGACATTTAACACCTAAAAACTATAAGGAATGGAACATGAACATGGAAATACACTCATTTTTTATGGTTTATGGGAAATAATACATAAATACATTTTGCCATCCATTGAAGCTAAAAAATTATTCTAGTGTCAAAAAAGGATAAGTGTGCCCTTGCTTTATTAAAATAATCATGTTATGCACATGTGATTATCCACATTAAATTGTTTAAAATTAGTGCTGTATAGCTTGGAAAGTGTTAAAATATTTATATGAAAAATAAGCTACCTATAAAAATATTGATCTCTTAATGTAGTTTATTAATATTAAAATATTAAAATTGAATAAGATGTATCTAATTATCTTTATCACATGATAACTTGAGAGTGCCACACAACATGTAGAAAATTTGATGATAACATGCATATTTCCATCACACTAAATGGTCCCAGTTCTTTGTATACGAACTTTGTCAAAATGTTACACCTTAGTGATAATCTCAATGGTGCAACATTTGATTCTACTTTTGAGCTGTTGATTTAGCATGAGTGCCAGTTTGTAAATAAAACGAGTATGCCTACTTTAGAAGCACACTATACAAAGAACAAGTCATATGACATAGAGCATCGCCATGTAGAGACTTAGTTTCAAAAGTATTATATGAAACACTCTTTGCGACATTCTCTTGGACCTTACCCATGACAATCTATATAGTCTCTAGAATATTCTCATCAACACTATACAAGATCTTTAAAATGCCATCATCACCATAGACACTCTTCTCACTATAGTGATTCAACTTATTTTAGATCTTTTTAGAAAAATAAAGATCCTAAATGTTTCAAATGTGTTTGTATTTTAAATATTTATGATATATGTCCTTCTTGATGGCCCCACTCTCCACACAAAAATAAAACTGAAGCAAACTATGTAGGTCATTTTAATGGTAGATCTTTTGGTTATTCCATCTATTTAACTTATCCTGACACTTATTCTAATTAGGATTTAATTCCTCTAGTTTTGATGGGCAAAGATAGATTTTTGAGATTGGGATGTTTGCAATATAATAACAATCCAAATAAACTTGTTATTTCTTCAATTATTTCAATTTTTACTTGATCAATTTTTACGTGATCAATGTTTTGAGACTGGGAGATATGGCCTTCCTTGGATAGAGAATATTAATGTCCATTTCATCCAAAAGTGAGATTTTTATGGATCACAAAAAAAAAACATGAAAGCTCTATTTTTGACATCTTCACACTCATAGAAGCATAAATGACAAGCATCACTTGAGAGGCATTTTGTGGGGATGAAGATGATGGTTGTATCAAGTAACAAACAAAGTGAAAAATGTTTTATAATGTGTGTTATAGATTTGATTTTTCTAAACCATGTGAGATTGTGATTTTGATAGTCATCATCGACAACTGTGATTTTTATAGAACTCTCAACCATAATATTTTAAGAAAAATTCACATTTGTATCATCACCTTTTTTATCTTATACTTGTGTAAAATGAAAGAGCCAATTACAATAAGATTTTAGAAAAATGTTTTCATTTGATTTATTTATTGAGATTTCTAATCATGTCTATCATCCTTGTTATAGCTATGCTCTGCATATCCTATAATCATTGCATTCATTACATCAATATATTATGTTGTAATTTATCAAATAATTCATGTCCTTCTATACTCTACTACATTTTATAGCCAACATTTAATTATAACGTATGTACCTTGTACAATATTTTAAATTTTCCACATAAATATATGTAAATAAATAAAAAACATAATTTAAAGTGAATGTTTGTCATATATTATAATTTAAAATGCCATGATATAAAGGCATGTAAAGTGTGGATAAATACACAAGGCATGTAAAGAGTTTTAAAAACCTAACTCAACGAAATTTAATGACATGGACAATAATGATGGGAATAGGACATATAGTTGTGTTTTATGTAGAGGAACAATTTCAGTATTATGGTTTAATATGTTAATAATTTTAGTAAATATTTCTCCTACATTTTCACGTTGGTTATGAAATTGAGTGAATTAGCTAGTTACTTTATTAGGATATCACATATTCATTGAAAAAGCTTGTCAAATAATTCACGTGTCTTATCTATACTTTCAAATGTTGTAATAAAAATTTCAGTAGAATCAACTCACTCGTTGCATTATGATATTTTGATGTAATCATTGCATTAGTTTGTCAAACATTTCAATATTGCTATATAAGGGTATATACATCCATCAAATCATGATCAAAATTAAATATTTATTATATTTTATAGTTACAAACACCACATGTCAAATATGTATATTTTAAAATGTGAGCACAAAATGTATACACATAATATTTTTAAACTCTATAAATTATTGATGATTTATCTCTTAAAAAAACCCATCAAGTCTCAGTTTCTCTGACTACACGCCTTAAAGGGTACACCAAGAAAGGAGTGAAAAGACCATTGGTGCTTCGTAAGATTATTGTTCCCTATACCACCACTTTAAACCAACATAAACCTCTCCTATACATTTATCTAAAATTTGACACCTCCATTACACACTCCTCCATGTAATTCACTAGCTCAAGCAACCCCTACTTAAGCCAAAACCTCTTTTTGACTTCTACTGAACAAAGATGACCTAGGCCAACCTTGTACTTAAAATATATAAACATTTTATAGGATTAGGTCAACCTTGACCGACTCAGTCTGGTACCTAACAACTTTATTAATTAAATATATATGTTCAATTAGGCCAACTCTATTAGCCAAAACTTCAAAAGACTTTAGAGTTGGATTTAGATATATAAACATATATTTTCATCATTTCATTAGAGAGATATAAAGTTAATCATTTATTTTCACATTTGATTATCCACCATTCTATTTAAGGAGCTATTACTTAGGGTTTAATACTACACTTAGAGCTAAGAATCTTTCCTTTTGGGATAAGTATCTTACATGCATAGGATAAGTTGTATATCCTAGAGCTAACTTATCTTTGTCATTTTTACAAACCGTAACATTGTCTTATGAAAAATATTATCCAAGGGAGAGATTGAGGCTCTACAGGTTTGACTTCAATGGTAAGTATTCCTAACTCTTACTCATCTTTATTAAGTAGATAGATTTTCATTTTTTAGCTTATTGATATGTTTCTCTCTTCATGCATTAGGATTACCTCTACACTTACTTGAGTAGAGTTCTTCTATGCATGTTTATTTTTATGTTTTTTCACCCCCATTTTATGCCACATGTTTTGGTGAGAACTAGGTTAGATATTACTTTACTTTGTCATTTACTTGTGAATAATAAAACATAGGACCTAACTAGGGTTATTGTGTGGTATTGTTTGACTAGAGGCTTTGGAACCCTTTCTAGTGATATTGTCTAGTAAGAGACCCCTTACTTAGGTATAATAGATATATATTGGTGTTTGACCCTTATTTTCTAAATGTACCAACAAGTGAAAGAGATAGTGTGATTTATCATGTTTGAGCTAGGATTGACTTATAGATCAATTTCACTTTTTATTGTATACATTCTAGGGAATTGGATGTTAAATTTGACCCTTGTGGGTTTTCCTTCACAGCTTCATTTATTATCATCTATTATATATATTTTTGATTTTACAGTAATGGATCAAATCTATCGATACAATCTAACATTTTATGCACAATTTTAACACACAGTCATTATGATCAACTCTATATTTCTCTATGCAAGGCCTCTTCGACCATAAGGAACTAGATTGATCAGCTTGACTCAGTTATGTTTTTTTACATATAGGTTTTTAGACTCACTCGACCCAATCAATTCTGTTAGTAGGATAAAAATCATTATCTGAACAACATATTATAAAAAAATAACTTCAACATATTTAAAAATTATCATATTTATTCTTACCTTCTTAGTCATTTTTATTCTTCATTTACAGTCTTATTTTTCATAATTTTCAGTGTATAAAACTATAACCTTACAACAAATTAGGTTGACTATATTGACACAGTTCTATAACTTATTTTCCTATCTAAAAGACTCAGTTAACCTATTCGACTATGTTCTTCTTTCTCTTTCTTCAATAGAAAGCATCAACCCTATCAATTCTATTATGTACGGTTTATATATATGGTCATCTGGACCAACCCTATACTCTTCAAGCAAATGAATTAAATTTTTTTGTTAGTAACTAATTCAGTTTTCATTCTTTGTTGCTTTCTTACTCAGAGTAACACATAGAGTAAATAAGATATTTTTAATTTATCGATATAGTCACACTATTTTTCTCTTTCACACACTTCTAAACCACTTAACATAAAAAAATACTAAACAACTTTATGTGAAATCTACCTATTTGGATTTCATCACCAAAGAGAAAGTTGACTTGATTTTTTGACCAAGTATAAATAAATGGTTAATGATATATATTGACAAAGAACTCAACACCTTTGTCACCAACCTAATACTATCACCAATACAAATCCCTTTCAGCTTCAAATATCTCAAACCATCCTTAGATTGTTTTTCTAATTCTTTCTTATGACCAACTCTCTATCATATTTTTAAAAAAAAGAAAAAAATTATAACTTAAAACATTCAATAATGACCCCTTATATTAGTATTACTATTTTTACTACTTACTCTCTAATAACGTATGTTGTATTAATCTAACACAAAAAGAAACAAGCCTATGCACCAAGTAATAGTATATTATACTCACGCCAACCATCATCGAACATATGTATCCATAATAATATAGTAAAGAAAAGAGAAAGATGCTAAAACAAAGCATAAAATATTATAAATAAAAGGACTCAAAATTCATATTGTTCAATTGTGTTTGGAAAATGAAAATTCTGAAATATTGTAGGGTGGTTAAGCTTTTTGGTAGTTATCCTACGATGTCTATGCCCGTATGTCACCAACTTGAAAAATAGTGCACAACATTACCGAAAAAATCTAATAAAAAAAAATTAAATATCAAATTATATCATAATGTTCATACATGCAATTAAATCTTAAATTTAAAATATTTTTTAATTTTAAAATAGTTATATAAAAAATTATATAATACGCATGCAAAAAATAAATGAAATAATGTTTGTTCCCATATATCTATCAATTATAGTAATCCACAATTCACTCAAAGAGTTGATTGGTATTAAAATATATCTTATAATCATTATATTATTTTATTTAAAAATTAAAAGCTTTCTTTAAAAACATAGTATTTAGATCCAACATAATTGAAAGTGGAATCATACTTTATAGTTATAAAGAACCCATGTATGCAAAACATGGGTGAAAAATATGGAGGTATCAACAAGGTATGTGAACTATATGGAGGTATCAACAAGGTATGTGAACTATTTCAAAATATATCTCAGTGAAATTTGGTTATATTGATTATAATGATTGTAGGATGAAAAATGTAAGAACATACATAAAGTAAGTGGTCAGTTTGATAGAACATTTTAATAAAATGTAGTAATTTGTCGAATAATTTGGATGTATTTTTTAAGTTTTCATATTTTTCTATTAATATTGCATTGAAGGTATGCTATTTATAAGGGTTAATTTTTCATAAATCGACTATTTTATTGACAAAATTTTTATTTAAAAAAAAAATCCAATGAATCAATTTATGAAAACATGTTCGCCAATATTTCTAGAAAAACTTACATAAAATTGTTAAAATTTGTCATGTTATCTATGTGTTATAATAGTAAATTTTATATTTTTCCTTATAATTTACCTAAAACGTGTATATTTCCTATTTTGATTCGAAAGACTATCTTATAATTTGATATTGTGAAAAAATTCTCATTTCTTAAAGATTATATTAAACTAAAGGTTTTTGTCTTACATAATATTTAGAGGTGTTATGATCACTTTGTCTTAACTCTTTCAGTTTGTATTAGGTATTAGTAATAAAATATTGAGCATATATAGTTTGTAAATTATCCCATTCTCAAATTGTAATCCCAAATTTATGCGAGGTACTAATTGTCTTGAATAAAATAATTTAAATAAAAAGTTTGTGTAAAAGGAAAGACCATCTTTTACATATTTATATTGAACCATATTCAAAGGATGTTTCATTCTCGAAAAAGTCCACAATCTTTTTTAATAAGATTATCTCATTTCAATAAAATAATATCATTTTCTTCCTATTCAATACATATTGGTAGATCAATGACTCTGGCATTTTGAGGAGTATTCATGCTGATAGAATATCATTTTGGAAGGTTGAGATCTTGGTTGATTAAGAATTGCAAAAGGTATTATTATATTTTTTCATAGTGGTTATTTTTTAGTTAGGTTTGTTTCCTCAAAGGGTTGGAAAGTTACTTTGGATAAAGATAAATTGTATGTTTTTAATTAATGTATTAAAATTAAATTTTTGAAGAATTTTAGAGGAAGGAAATTTATAGGAATTTTAAGAGTAATGTGGGTTAGATATATCTATTATTTTTGGAATTTATGAATATGAAGAGTTTAAATAATAGGAAATTTAGTGGCTAAATTTTTATTTGTTAGTTTTGATTTGTTAGATAGAATTTCAGTTTGATATGAAAGAATTAAAATTCGTCATAAGAATTATTTTTTATTATAATTATGTAAATCTTTTTGAATCGACGTTTCGAGTCACACTTCGTAAACCATCATTCTAATAATAATTCATAAAGTATGACCTAAAACATTGATTCAAAAACTCTTACACAATTACAATAAAAAATAATCCTTATCACATTTAAAATAAATCATGGAAAATGTATTGTTAGAATTAAAATTCGTCTTAATCTTGTTTATGAGAATGCTTCTTTCAATAAGAATGCTAAAACTGAAAATTGGGTCTGGATATGTTTTAGGCGTTAGTTAGGCAGATAAGGCCTTCCTTGGGTAGAGTAGATTACCGTCCCTTTCGTCCAAAAGTTAGATTTTTTTGGATCGCAAAAAAGAAACACGTATTTTTCAAACATGAAAACTCTCTTTTTGGCGGCTTCACACTCGCAGAGGCATAGACGACAAGCGTCGCCTGAGAGGCATGGTTGCGGGGACGAAGACAATGTGAAAAATGTTTTCGAACGTACATTTGATTTCTCTAAACCGCGTGAGATTGCGCTTTTGAAAGTCGTCATCGACAGCTGTGATTTATACGAAATTCTCAACCATCTCACAACTCAGACATGATAAAATCAACTCCGACAGATGAGAAATTCTTTTCAGAGCAGATCTGAAGAAGCGTTCATATTTGTATTATAGTCTTTTTGATCTTATCCTTGTGTAAATGGAGGAACCAATTACAAGAAGTGCCGAGCTGCGGCATAAGTACCTGCCCGGTGGCAAATGAATTTGAAATTGCAGTAAATATTTGGCAATAGTAGTAATAGGGAGTCAATTTACATATTATGTTAAATATATGAATTTGATGTTGGTAAAAGCTTTTTTATTTTGTTGGAGGTGGCTCGTATTAATCGATGTTTAATGATAATTAGGAAAACAATTTATTGATAACAGTTTTAAAAATCAAAAAGGTAAGTGGCACAGATAACATAGCAGGGGGCATTATAGGTTGAATCATTCAAATTTATTGCAATCGCAACTCTAATGGTCGTATATAGCCAAAGGCTCTAACTATACGCTTCAAAACACATAGTTGGTGGACCCCCTGTCCATCCCAACACCATATGCATGTAAACTACTATGTGAAATTCCTCCAGAATGCCATATTACTAGTAATGGATAATCAAAGAGTTCAAACATTATCAAAGAGTGGAATCCATACAGTGCCCCAACAGTATGTTAGAAGCACCTTTGAGCCCTTGAAGGCACAATAGGCCCAAGGTCATGTCATTGATTTGCAGGGCTTGGCCCTCCAACACCTAAAAAAGCAAATGACAGCATATATTTCAAGTGATGCACAACCCTGGGGCTTCTTTCAGATCATTAATCATGGAATCTCAGAGTCCTTTATTGCCGACATACAAGCAGTGGGCAGGGCCTTTTTTTAATCTTCTTTTACAAGAGAAGGAATTGTATAAAAGCGAATAAGATGGGAACCCTATTGGCTATCACTGAGTTTATATTTAATATGTGAAATCTAGCGTATTGTATTTGACAAGGCTTTTTTTTTAAAAAATTATGTGCATAGATAATAAGTAATGAAAAATACAAGAGCATCAGACATAGGAGTTTAGTTCACAAGGACAGGGTGAGGATGTCATGGACCATGTTTTGCACTCCATTAGTGAATGACTTGATTGTCTCACCATTGAAAGTTTTGATAGACAAAGACAATCTCCCTATGTACTAAGGATCGACTTGGAAAGAATATCTGCAAAGATTTTTCACCAAGGCTATAAATATTTGTGTGTGTTTATCTCATTCTCTATAAAAGTATTTGATTGAAAGAGATTTTTTATTAAGTAATACTCCAATAGTAAAGGTGTTTCAAGAAAATTTAATACAAATATGCAAAAAGATGAAACAACAAGATATAATTGAAAACGTTACTTACATTTAAACCGTTTTGGAAGGAACGAATTTCCGAAAACAAGTTGACGATGATGCACATTAGTGCATTGAGAACCGTAATCATGTTGAAGAAATTTATTGGACAAATATGAAGCAAATAAATTTTGCAATGCATTGTGTTGCATACCTTAATCGATAGCAAAACAACAAAAAATCTAGCGAAATTCTTTTCTTCTCTCCTAGTTGATTTCCAACATAGATGTTTGAGCTTGGGGCATCCAATAATTCTAAATCCTTTAAGGTAATGGTAAAAACCAAATTTTAACAGTGGAAATTTTAATATTTTGTTGTGGGAAAAAATTCCCTTATTTTCTTCAGTGAATTGGCTTTCCATCCATGAATCAGAAACCAAATCGCCCACATATCTATCCACTTTTTGCATCGCCCCATATACTTCAAATGAATAAATTAGTAGATGGAAATTGTGAAGTCACACAGTGATTGGTAATATCCTTATTATCAATATTTCACTTGCAGGGAATATATACTGCATTACTTCCAGGGAATATAGACTGCATTAGACAAGGAAGATGACTCCGTGACATTGAAACTTTTAAACTAACCACATTGGACAAGGGGAAATTATGAAGTCACACAGTGATTGGTATTATCCTTATTATCAATATTTCACTTCCAGGGAATATAGACTGCATTAGACAAAGAAGATGACTCCATAACATTGAAACTTTTAAACTAACAACATTGGACAAGGAAGAATCCCTCCATGACATTGGAGATCTTATACTAGTTGTGTTTCTCTTCTCTTTAAATTTTCTTAAATATAGAATTTCATAAAAAATTTACCAACACATTACTTGTAGTATATGGCCAAGCTTGTGCCCATGTACTTTTTAAGGCAGTAATCATAGACCAAAGGACAGGAGGAGTCCGAATAAACCATTTGAAAAAAAGCCATGGAAATTGAAATCCTTCATTATTGGGTGGGCAGTGGAAGCCATGGCATCGACAATATAAGTTATGGCCATGACGGACACAAAAGCGGTGGCTATAGCGATGGCGGAGGTTACTATGATGGTATTGAAAGTTATAGTGGTCGATTTCACCAAAAACACATGATTTGGTAACCTCTTCATCGGTATTTCGCCTCCTTTTTAATAGGGGATTTTGTTTTTCTATTTCCTGCAAATTAGATTTATGCTCGATTCAAAATGAATCATCCTATACTATAGATATACCCATGGACAAATCCATAGTAATTGCACAAATCATGCGGCTTTCAGAGGTTTTCCTATGAAAAAACCTACGCCATTTAATAAATTGAAGGATATTGAGAAAATGAAGGTGAAGGCTGCAGAGTTTCAGAGGCACATTAGTGACTTTCATGTTGCAGAGATGATAAAGAAAGCTAATCCTGCTAAAAAGGGCATAAGACCTATCGAAGGAACGTGTTGCACTAGCAAGAGTACCAAACGGTTAGTATGTTAGGATATCATGTAATCATTGAATTAGTTAGTCAAACAGTTAATATGCCTCCTATATGTTTTAATATTTTCCAATAAAATTTTCAATAAGGTCAATTCACTCATTAAATTATGATAGCTTGATGTAATCATTGCATTAATATGTGAAACAATTCAAGATTGCTATAAAAACATGATCAAAATAAAACATTTATAATTTATTATAGTTGTAAACACTTCTTGTAAGGCATGTATATTTCAAAATGTGAGCACAAAATACAACTAAATGTTGTACTTGACCATCATTATAGTCCATGTGACAACATTTTATCAAAATGTAATTGATAAATTCTCTGAAATTTAATAGCCAATATGAAGGCATGATTTATGTTAATGACATTTATTTGTGCTAGTCAAATAGGGAAATATCTCAGCATTATAGCATCATTTATTGACAATTATTGTAAATTATTACTTGAAGATGCTATATATTTTGGCATCAAAATACTTTTGAACTTTGATTCATTTTACTGAAAGCAATATATTACATTGTAGAAGCAATTAGTGAAATATAAAAATTTTAAAATTTAAATATCTCTCTTATTCACAAAGCTTACTTAAATTTGTAGCTATGCAATAAAAAATTTCAAACAATTAATAAAGTCATTTTCACAAAAAAGAATAATTTTTTTATTGGGAGTACAACCAATAAGGCCGCATTACACTAGGATATTTGAATCGATGAGATCATGATATGAAGTGGATATTTGTCATATGGTGTAGTTAGAAACACCTTCATAAATATGTATATAAAATATAATGATAAAAACAACCCATATAACAAAGTTTTGTCAAATAATTGATAAATTCTTTATATTTAATAATTGATATGAAGACATCAGATAATTATAACAGTTACTTGTGGTTGATGAATAGGAAAAGATCTTAGCATTATGATTAAGTATATTTAATACTTTTTTAATTAATCCATGAGTTTAAAAAAAATGATACCAATTAAAAAAATGCACTTAAATTTCCTAATCTTATAATTGTAATCCAAATGACCATAATTTTCAAACAATTGGTAAAGGTGTGTTAGTAAAAAAGGAACAAAAAAATTGTATTGGGATAATAACATAGAATGCAACAATACATTATAGTGTATACATTAATCAAAGCATGATATGGAGAATTTTTTTTTTCCATATCTTACAGATAAAAGCCCCATCACATACATGTATATGTGTAATGTGTTTACAAAAACACAACTAAATGTCTTTAAGTCCATCATTGCAATTTATGTGATCATATTCTTTCAGACAATTAGTGAATTCCCTTAATTTTATGAACATTGTGAAGATAGAAGAGCATTATGACATATAATTATGTTTGGTGAATATGAAAGGATCTTAGTGATATGACTTAATCTGTTACTAAGTTTTGCGGAGTTTTATTTCAATGTAATGACATATGAATGTTATAGTTTATAAAAGAATTAAAGATGTACATAAAATAGATATTAAAAATAAACTCATAATTTATTTGAATTAATGTGAAATAATAAGATAAATATGTATAAATGTCACTAAAAATAAATTTAGTACAGGATTAAATGTTGACCAATATTAAATATTCTAACCTTAGGATAATATATATCTTATAATTTATATATAGTTTAAAATGTTGAGACATCTTACTAAAAGAAATATATTATTTTCTACAAGTAAAATTTTAAATATAAAAAGTATCAACATCTACCTCTAAAAGTAAATATAGTTTGGTAGAAGTAATTCACAATGTTTTAAAACAAAACTTTGAAAAGATAAATATATATCTCCAAAATGTAAATAGTGATGACAAAAAATTATTAGTCACTGATAGATATGGATAGTTTGGTTCAATTGTGATGGTTTCCATATACATAAAATAAATTTAGTGATCTAATAGTCATTTCATTTGATGTGATAGCAATCCAAGGTAGAATTTAAGAACATCTTGAATTGTGGATGTGTTTAAAATTCAAACAAAAATCCAATAATATTTGTGGTAGAAATTTTATATATCCTATCCAATGGTATTGATGATGAACATGATTAAAAATTACATTTAACACTAAATGAATAAGGGTTAGTAGATTTCACACTATATACCCTCTTTGAAAACATTCTAGCACTTTTTTAATTTACATAATTCTTTAGTATATAAAATTAATACATGATACACGAAGAATGGATATAACAAGGATTACTTACAATATATTGTAACATTGTTTTTATTTTTATGTTTAGTTCAATGATTACATAATACACAAATAATGTCTATAGCAATGACATACAATGTACAACATTCACATTATTATGCATTGAATGCAATGTACGTGATATATGTAAATAATGGATATAAAAAGGATGGCCTACAAAACCTCAAACTCTAAGAAAACAAATGAAATGAAGTTGTGTATAATTAGTAAATATCACAGTCCATGTTTACTCTAAAAATTTTAGGGAATTTTACAAGCATGTCTTTGAGCCTCCATGAAAATTATATCAACATAAAGGTGAAAATATTCATGTAGCCAACCATGGTGTCTCATACTCACTAAAGAGCCTAATCAAACCATGAATTAAAGTAGATGCATTAGTGCGTATGACCCAAAACATGTACTCCAGAAGGGCATCCACTTGGTTTATTGACACTACTACCTTCACTAAATTTTCACCCAAGGTTCATATACTTTGGCAAGGTGTTGATACTATATGTGTGTCACTATTCACTATTAAAGGTTGGGGTCCTAATGATTGCTTAATAGAAACATACCTTTAGAGGAGAAACTACAGTAATTCAAATCATGATTTCATGGAAGGGAAACTACATAAAGGAAATCAAGACTATTTTGTAATTAAAAAACAAATCTTTATTTTGGAAGCTTTCAATATTTAATGAAATGATTGTATACAATGAAAGATTATTATACAATAATCCAATCATAAAATCAAACCATACACACCATAACTCTCTCTCTCTCTCTCTCTCTCTCTCTCTCTCTCTCTCTCTCTCTCTCTCTCTCTCTCTCTCTCTCTCTCTCTCTCTCTCTCTCTCTCTCTCTCTCTCTCTCTCTCTCTCTCTCTCTCTCTCTCTCTCTCTCTCTACACACACACACACAAAAAAAAACAAATGATATATAATTGAATTAAGATAATGGATGAGAACTTAGTCGACCAAATCCATGTGAGTGGGCCCTTCCTTCTTCATACTAGAACTTGAATTCCCTCATCTACTATAATTGAGTTAGTCCAACATTGATTTTATTTCATAAATATTCCATTGTGGTAGACTTATAGAAATAAAATAATAATATTCTCTAACTAACTATCAGAACCTATTTCTTTGCTGAAAAATATATTAACTATTAATTACCTTGCCCCCTGCACCTCTACTTCTTATATAAGTGAGGTAAGTGGTTTATTTATAAATTACAAGAATATAATAGTTATAACAATAAATTATAGTTGTCCCCAAGAATACAATTGCTTAGAATAATGCCAATAAAAAAAACATTGGGTTCCAACAATAAAATCATACTTTGAAACCATACAATAAATATGATGGATGAGGAAAGAATATAATATTTTAATTTCATTCATCCCTAGTTTCATGGGATCATTTATGGTCCCTAAATATAGGGATACCTTAAACTCAATTTCATAGTTACTGTCACAGTAAACATGCTTACATAGCTAGTTGTGGGGGTGTAGGGGGAGGGGGCAATGGGAAGTGGCAGGTGATTTTATAGGTAAAGGCTAGAGGTGATTTCTAGGTAGTGGTTTTGGGTGGTCAAAATCAATGGGTATAGGTGCTCGTATTTAGTGGCTATGGGTGTTCATAGCTAGTGGTTGTAGGTGGAATAGTCAATGAGTACAAGCCATAAAAAAATGTATAGACCCTTCATACAATTGTAGGTGTCTCATATATTATCATTTTAACTATTAGTAAATCCACATAATAAATACATTAAACTATAATATTTTATTTATAAATCATTAACTTATATCACAAAAATAAGCATATGTAATATGGATGAAGATATGGATAAAGTTTGGGTGAGGGATATAACAATGACCAAATAGAAGGTTTTTATGATAATAATATATGATACAAGTGTCATTTTTTGGCCTCATAACCCACCCCAACTATTAGCTAGCATCTATATAGACAATACCATAATAACAAAAAGAGCAAGTTGTAACACAAAACCTCACAAGTATTGATATCATAAATAAAAGGGACCAAATTTCTTATTATCAAAATTTATCTTTAAAATCCTCAACTCAAAAATTGTTATGGTGGTATAAATTATCAATGATTATCCTACCACATTCATGCCACTATCTCTCTCTCTTCAACCCGAAAGACAACATACAATAATAGTAACATTTATAATTTAAAGGATTTAAAACTAAAATGAAATAATAGTGGGTGTAATGATAGTAAATTCAAAATATAAAATTTTATATCATATCCAGATAGTTATAGAAAGAATGACCCTAAAATACAAATTTAATCAAAAAATATCAATAAAAATGCACATACTTAGTTGTTTTTTATAGTCCATAATTCACTAAAGGAATTTAAGGGGCTCTTACAAGCATCTTATAGTAGAAACATAAATTTGGTCACATTTACTTGATAATGTTAATGTTTAACACATTCCAAACCACATGAAATATGTATAATTAGAAGACTCTTATTTTCCATTCCTCTAAGACCTTTATTTATAAGCAGGTTTGACCTTTTATTCACCATTACTATATTATATAGAACTTTCAATATCAAATTCTTGAGATATATAAAATAACCTTTAGACTATCTCTAATTTAGGACATATGTCCTTGATTTTCCTATATATGTTTGCTCTAAGTAGACTAGAGTGTAGTGCACCCTTGTGCATTTAGGTGGTATACATCCTATGCTAAATAAAAACTAGTTTACAACTTTTAAAATATCCTTTTGGCTCTTCCCACATGTTTCATAAGTTTGGCTAAAGAAAATTGTCAAAAGATTCATCTATAAATACATGTCAAGTTTCACTCATTAAATATGTTTGTTATTCACTAAGTCCAAGCATATATACTTCTATATTTTAAGAAAATCTACCCTATTATAACCAAATTATGAATCATTCATAGGGAGAAATCATAAACCTAGTCAAGAGCCCTCTAAATCAATTAAAGATCTATAATTGACAAGTATCAAAGACATTTTATAGCTAAATACACATAGGAAAAGAAGCATAATTGCATAATTATTGGTATGTGGAAGAACTATGTGGGCTCGATTTCCATCCTTGGAGTATTGGATATGTAGGTAACAATCAATTAACAAGATGGTGATTATGATCATATTTACCCATTATAATAATATTTTTACTACATGTTTTTAGTCTATCAAAGTGTCATAAGGGTTTCAAATACAAGAGAAAAAAAACAATAATTTTACGTGACCAAACCCTAGTTTTAATATATCATATTACTTAGCATCCATGGGTGTAAAAGGTGAAACAATAAATTTATACACACGGTCAATTGAGACAAGTCCATGGTCAATGTATCATAGTGTGTTACACTAATATCCATCTATAGTAAACCTATGCACTAACATCTCCTATTTCTTCCTCTAATTTTTTTATTTCTAGACTCCCAATTTCTATGCATTTTTCTATCAACATTTTATCATAATCAAGTGAGATAACTCATTGATAAATGGATAGGATTGTAATGCACCACTATCCACTTACATTAAACTTATCTTGATTATGTTTCTCTTACTAATTATAATCTTGAGCTTGTACCATAACCTCTTCTTTTGATTTCTATTTTCAGATAGTCAGAACTGTTAGTAGAAATTAGTGTGCAAGTTAAATATAATTTCTTCCTAATGCTTCCAAAAATAACAACTTTATATATTTATCAGTTTATTAAAATAATAATAGTTTAATATTGTACATATTTAGCATTTTTAATATTTTATGTTTTACACCTATATAATCAAAATATAATTCATTTATGTTTTATAAAAAAAAGGTAAAATATATTGGTGAACCCAAACCTTTATTTTTCAAAATTTTATTTCTAATTTCATTTTTCAACATAGAATTTATTTTTCCTATAAACTGTGTTTAGGAAGTCTTAAAAATTATAAAATTTCTCATTTTGGGTAAAGTAGTCATCAATTTTATCTAAATTATGGTGTGAGGGGTACTACTCTAATACACAAGACATTAAACAACATTATTCATATATTTTAGTTTCCATGTACCTCATGATATATCAAAAATGTCTATGATTTTTTTTAGCCATAGGAAGCATTTGACTATTTGTTCTTTTAGTGCATTAGTAAGTGGTTATCCTTGGAACATTACTCTAAATATACCCAGGAAACAAGATAATGCAGCTGTGAGAATGATAAAATCCTTTGTAGTTAATTCCTTCACAACCATGTTCACTATTTACAAATGAGATAAGTATATATAATAGCCTACAAATAAAGCACACCCTTGTTTAGTTACACCCATTCTCCTTTTATTTTTATCAATATTATTTTTCCTTGATTAACTAGTTTTAGAATAAATCAGATCTATTTTCAAAATACTCTAAGATTTTTGCTTATCATATTAAGAAAATAAAAAAACCTTATTTTTTTCTAAAATATTGTAGCATTATTTTTGTAAATGACTACATGTTTACAAACACACTTTTTTTTAACTAAACCAATGAAATTTTGTAAGAAAATTTAATATATGGATATAGGAAATGTCATAGATTTTACACACACACACACACACACACACACACACACACACACACACACACACACACACACACACACACACACACACACACACACACACACACAAACACACACACACACACATATATATAATCCCATTTACAAACCCATAATTTTTTTTTTTTTAAAATCATGAAATCCATTCAACAAATATGTATGTAAAAACATGAAAAAACACATAAACTTCCTTAAATTCATGTTAGTCGATCCATGACAAGTTATAAGTTAGGTTCTAACCCCTTTCCCAATCCTAAATCCAAAGAAATTTTGGAGGAAAATTGATAAATTTAAAATAAAATTCATTACAAAAGTCATACACGTTTTCTATAAAGGCATACACCCTTTACAAAGGTCGCATACCCTTTTCAAAGGAATTACACCATTTAAGGGAATACACCCTTTTTAAAGACTTTAAAGCTTCATAAATATAAAACATCATTTCAAACTACTTCTAAGCAACACATACATGCTTTTAAAAAGGGTGCATGCCCTTTGCAAATAACAAATTTTACTCATTTGTCTATGATTTTAACTCATTCATTTTTCATTTTATAAAATTCTAATTGGTTTTTACTATTGATAATTTTTAAATTCTATAAATTCTCCTTTTACATTATTCTAATTACTATAAATTCTTCAGTTTTTATTCTACATAGACTAATTTACATAAATATAGATTAGGGGGTTAGGTAATTTTCTCAAAAGACCAATTAAAGAGCTAACAAATGAGGAAATTGAATTCAAGAGAGAAAAATAAAGAATAAGAAAAAAAATAAGAGAGCATCCATAAGAGCTTCTTGATGAGGTGAAGGTACTTCCTCCATACCAAGTAATATTTGAAATGAAAATAAAAAACTCAATTCTATGCAGTTTAATATATATACATCATTAAATGAGATAAGAGAACTTAATAAATACTTGTTGAATAATGGAATTCAAAATGTAGAACATGTAACTAATGAACTTATATTGAGTGATGAAACACATGCAGTAACATAATATAATGAAACATTCATCCATAATGACATATTTTATCATTATATTAATTAACGTCAAGTACTGATCCCAATTCATCTCTCTCATAATGAAAAGGAATTTAATTTTGCCTATACAGTCTAATTTCAAACAACACTCAAATATCCCTTGCATGGTTGAAGTGTTAACATCATTAAATTTGACCAAAAAAACATATCTCTTAGATCCACACATCAAAGGATAATGTGATGTACACCAAGGTATTTGATTAAAATATATAATAAAATATTAGAACCAATGGAAGGTAAAATTTCAATAAGAACAACTCAACGTCATGCTCAATGTGTATGGGATTATGCATTTAAGAAGAAAACCTATATAAAATAATTTCAACTATTTGTTCAAATGATGAAAATTCCAAAAAACACCATGTGATGCATAATTTAGGGTTAATAACAAGCAATATAGATGGAAAAAATAATAAAATAGTAAATAATATATTTAACATATTTAATCCAATACATAATAGAACTTCAAAAAAATAGTAATGTAGAAATACATGTAATAAAAAAATGTATAGTGGGTAATTCAACATTTAGAACTCGATTTCTTAGTCAAAAAAGTGCATCCATAAACTTGAATAGGAAAAATATGATAAATTCCATAAAAATAAGAACAAGACTCAATGACCCTTTAACTCATATATTGTTGGGCATTTATTTTTTGAATCTCATGAAAAGACAAGGTATTAGTCAAAGGAACAAAACATTTAATTGAAATGTTTTGGCATGACAACACAAGGGTATCATCTAATGTAAACATGTTGTTAAAATAATAAAAGGTTCAAAAAATGCCAACCACATAGAAAATATTTCTTGGGCATGACACAAACAAAATTTTAAAAAAAAATAGTGAAAAAATAATAGGCTATTGATAATTATCCAAAGGTCATTTGAGATGTGCAAGTATTTTTATGTTAAAATAAACCAAACATGCACCACATGTTTTAGGGTCCATGTTGAATTTCATATGCATTTTGATGTTTTTCATCATATACATTATACTTTACATATTGACAAGAATATGCAGGATGTATGGTGGCTTGTTTACCTAAAACATCAAGAGAGTTAACTAATCCCAAGTCTTTTCTATGAAAGACCTAAGGCACATTTTTATTCAAAGAATGTTTAGATGAATTATGTAACACTTGTGGTGGTTGGTCACATTTGACTAGTTGTATACGTGAATAAATTTCACATGAATTTGGAAAACAACTAGTTTATTTTAAGAAGTGTAAATCTATTGTTAGGTCATTTATTATCCAAATATTATTTTGTTTCCTTTACTTTATTGTTAGTTTTGTAGTTATTTTGTCTGTTTGGGTTAGTTACAACCCATTGGTTGGTTGTTTACAATAAGCCATTGTAATCCTATATAAGCTTACATGAAACATGTAAATAATAAGGCTTATATTTAATACATTCTTATTTATATTCCTCCAATTGTTCATATGCCTACAATGGTATCAAAGTAGAAGAATTGAAGACATGGAGGAGAGAGACAAGTTTAAAAATGGAAGCCATTTTTAAATAAAATTTAATTTCATAATTTATAAAAATTCCATTAATTTGGATGCCTTCATTTAGAGCATCATCACTGTGCAATTGTCGCATGTTTGAACTTAGTATGAAGATAAGATAATGCATCCTTGGGTAGCAAGATTAATCGGTGGAATAGATGCCATATTTTTCAAATTCTAATATTTTTCTATATTATAAAAAAAGATAATTATGTTGTAATTTTATTTATATTCGGCTATGACATGTTATCAATCTCTAATTGTATTATGTTTTAAAGCATTTAAAACTATTTCAACTCACTCATAGTGTGCAGTGTGGATTAAAATAAATAGTAATTTAATATTTTTTTATTCTACCAAAATCATTTAAAAAAACCAAAATTTTACTTGTAAGGTAATTTAGGAATTAATTGAAAGATATGAGCATCATTAGTGTCCTCACTTGGAAAATAAGAAGTCAAAACTGGTGTAGAGTTTTCCACAAGACAATGACATAATAAGATTATCTATGAATGATGGTAGTATGATTATAAATTATGTTTTATTTATTTTCATTATTTTGCATTGATGAGTGTGGCCCTCCACAAAATCTCCAAGTATATCCTTCTCATGCAAGTAAATAACTAAGCCTAAATGGTTTTTACATGCATAATTTTTTTAGTTTTGGAAAAATGAGAATTTCAAATACATTATATTGGAAAATAATATTGAAATTGATTATAGTGGAGGGGGTAAATCAAGTTTTGTCAAGATATGTATATGAGCGTAGGTTAAAAGTTCAAAATTGTCTAGCAATTATTTTGCTTAACTTATTTTTCAACTCACTGGAATATTTTTTGAATATTCTATTTTTCAGAGATATGAGTTGTCATTAGTACAAATTTATGACAAGTTCCAAAATATAATATTTTAAAAAAAACTAGTAGGTCAAGGCCAAACCCCGATAGTATTCCCTCTTTTTTAAAGTTGATTGTCTTTTTTATAGCACCATGGCGGAAATTGTGAGCTTAATATCTAAAAATGGATGTTTAGCACATAAAAAATACAAGGAATAAAACATGAATATGTAAATACACTTGTTTTTAATTATTTATGGTAAATAATAGAGAAAGACACTATGCCACCCACTAAATCTACAAAATTTATTGAGTATAAAAAATGAGATAAGTGTGCCCTTAATGTATTAAAATCATTGTATTCTTCACATGTGATTATTCACATTGAATTTTTTAAAACTAGTGCATGGAAAGATTGAAAATAATTAAAAGATATATATTAATAATAAAATGCCTATAAAATCATCTATCTCTTAATGTAGTTTCCTAATAACAAGCTTAGCACTAAAGAAGATGTATCTGATTATCTCTCTTGCATGAAAAATATGAAACAAGTGTACTACACAATAGGTCAAAAATTTGATGATGAAATGCACATTTAAATCACACTAAATGGTCTCAGTTATACGTATACCAACTTTATCTAAATGTTATAACTTGTTGATAAGCTCAATGGTTATTATTGAGTTTTTGATTAAGCATGATTGATAGTTTGTAAAAAAAAAGAGTATTCCTCCAATGAAGCACACTATACAAAGGTCAGGTCACATCACATAGAGCATTACCATGTATAGAGGTAATTTCAAAATTATTTTATGAAACACTCTCTGAGACATTCTATGAGCCACTATCCATGGCATTCTAGATAGTCTCCATAGCATTCTCATTGACACTCTCCAAGATCTTTAAAATACAAAAATCACCACATAGATTATTCTCACTCTAGTGGTTATTATAATGATTGAATTTATTATAGATATCATTATCACAAGAAATGTCCTAGATGTTTCAAATGTGTTGGTATTATAAATATTGTAGATATATGTCCTTCTGGATGACCCCACTCTCCAAACAAAAAAGAAAGATGATGTAAATTATGTAGATCATTATAGTGTCATATCTTCTAGTTATTCTAACTATTCAGCTTATTCTGACACTTTTTATGATTAGGATACATCCCATGTGACTAAGTTATATGGTCTTAATGGACTTGGCATCCTATTTTGAGTGATCAGTGATAAACCCATCTTATGTAAGGTACTAGGCTCAAGTTCAGGATCTATTATAATATCATCTTTTGGCTTATGTTCTTACTTTCATCTAGTTTTATCTTTTTATCTTTGTTATTCATGACTTGTAATATTCATGATTGTTTGATTTTATTTCTCTCATTATATAGCTTCTTATCTCTCTCTTGATAGGTGAGAAGATATAACATAGGTTGGTCTTCAATCATTCATTGTTGATAATATGAGTTAACAAGGGTTGATATCACTTCCACTATTGAGCAAAGGATGACAATATTTTTTGGACATTAGGGAGATGTGACATACATAGTACACATTGGTCACTTAGATGGGATTCTAAGTGAAACCCCATGCATATTGATATAGTTGGACAGGCCTTGATTATTTTCTACTATAATACAATATGATGATCACAAGGGATGACCAATATTTTATCATGTTAATCATCTTTTTTATGACACAACTCATAAGGTGGTATTCTTGATGAAGCGACATTAGTTTTGGTCAGTACCAAGAGGTATAGTGCACCAGTTGTAATTGTTTTAGAGTTTATTTGACGACTTCAAAATCATTTCTCTAGTTATTTTATCTTCTATACCCAATTGGATCAAGGGAGGGTTTGTTGGGTCATTTATGATCCAACTATTATTTTGTTTACTTTATTTTATTATTATTTTTGTAGTTATTTTATTTGTTTGGGTTAGTTATAACCTATTGTTTAGTTTTTTACAACAAAAAATTATAGTCATATAAAATCTTACATGAAACATGTAAATGATAAGTCTTATACTAAGTATATTCTGATTTATATTCCTCTGATTGTTTATATCCATACATTGATAAAGTATGCATTGAAATATGGAAAAGAGTTATCAAGATGTGAATTAGTTATGACCCAAGTATTATTATCTGATTTCATGTTTGAATTCAATAATAATATCATCTACCAATATTCAAGACACACACACCAATAAAATGGTTAGATAATCAATTCAATTTTTTCAAGGACAACTTCCTAGTTGGGACCATTATTTTAGTTATGAACTTTTCTAAAAACTACACACTAAAACTTCAAAATGAGATTCAATACTAGTAGTATAATTCAATTCAAGTTGGAATTTTTGTGCATATTACATTAAAAAATTCACCTAATAGCACAAAGTAAATTATAAATATTTTAATGGAGTACCAATTCTATGTGAGAAATGGCATATCACATTCTCTACAAAATTTCCAATATTGTTTTGTGATATTTTATATGAATATGAATGCAAGATAAATCACGTTCAATAAAAACTATATTTGGTTAGACAATCATGCAAGATAGTTTAAGAATTCTCAAATGTTTTAATGATTAATTAAGATGAATAAAAGTGTGGGGTTAATTTTTTTTTGGAGTTTATTTGAGGTTGGGCATGCCAAAGGGGAATGTGATGGTGAAACTTCATGTAAAAAGAGCCCTTTAAAAAGAGAAGGGAAAACACAAGGATGGTGTTGATTTGATCGATGCTGTAAGTATTGTAACTTGGTGTAATAAAAAATTTCTCATGGATAATATAAATGATCTCATATGCAAGGATTCTTCAATTAATCAAGGAATAAAATAAGACAATGTATAAAGATTGTAGTACACTACATAGATTGAGTGATTTTCACTTAGTCCAAAGCTCAAATTCTAATTCATGGACTATTTATAATAGGGTTATGCCATGATTTTTATTGGGATGTATGGAAATTTATTGAAAAGAATGTGAGTCAAAAGAATGGGTTGTTAAATGGTATTATAGACACCTAGTGCCTACAGAGACTAGCAATTCACTCCAACCACTAGGGGATAAAGAAATGGCATTAAAAATTGACTTTGACCACACATCACATTTGTACAACTAGTTAAAATTTATTTATAATTTAAATGTATCTTTAAACATTAATGATATTTTCCTTTTTTACTACATGTCCTCAATTTTTTATTATACTTTAAATGTAGGGAAATTTTTCATAGTAATTGCAACAAATGATAATTATGAGGGAACAAACTATTACCTGTCTCATTATGTAGAGGATAAAAAATTAACCAAAATATTCATGGATGGAGAATACCTAGTTTATCACAGTAGATATGTGTTTTTTACAAGAACCTAGATTCGTAGATACCTTCATAAAAAAGTAAAGCATTGGTTATTTGAGGAATTTGAAATGAATTGGGTGATACTTCATTATTCCAATTTGGTTATTACTAAAAATATTCAAGTGATTAAATTACATGGAAAGACTCACAAAAAAATAATGTGTAAAGTTCGTAAATTCAAACATGAAGTAATTGTTAAAACACTGAAAAATATAGTTGATTCTAAAGGTACATTGGATTGACTTGGTAAGGTTAGTATTCAATGCAAATTACATTTTGAATTACTAAAGTTAATCTATTTGAGTTAGTGTATTTTAATTTAGAATTATTTTTTCATTATGTGTTTAATTATGTTTGAAATCATTAATGATAAGTTTAATGTGGGTTAGTGATACCAAATGATCTTCCACCTTCACTTGGTTAGTGTTATGAGTAGGCAAGATTATCTTATTAAAATAAATAAAATCCTAAATAGAATTATATGTTGAGTAGTTATGTTTATTCCTATTTGTGAGGGGAACAAAACCCTCTAGGGTGATCAATTAACTCACTAGTATAATTGTAGGATATTAAGGTTTGTCTTTATCCCTCATAGTTTGCTTGTAATGTCTCCACAAAGTTCATTCTATTTTTCCCCTTAGGGATGAGAATATTATCTTAAGGGATGCATCCATTTAGATGAAAAAATTGTCTCTAAGAGGTGTTATAGCATGGATGAAATTCATTCATGAGTTCATACATTGATCTATACATTTCCATCAAGACTATTTATCAATTGGGCTAACAAGTCAAGAGATGCACATTCTACTTACCAATGTTTTGTTCTTAAATATATATTTGGTTATGATAGAAAACATACTAAAATTTATTCCTCATACTGAGTGGAAGAGAATCCTCTTTCAAATCCTTAGAAAACTCCCCCATGTAACTCTAAGATCCAATGGTTCATCTCTACCCTTCATGGTATGCTTGCAACACCTACACAAAATTTGTTCCATTTTCCCCTTAAGAATGAAAAATTTATCTTAAGGAATACATCTAACCATGTTTAAATTTCATATTTAGGGATTGATGAAGTATATAATAAGTTATTTCCTATATTTATATTCCCATATTGATGTGTCTGCTAAAATGGTTCATTAATTAGGGTATTGAGTCAAAAGATACAAAACTTAATGACCAACTTTTGGTATATAAAGTGATATTTGGCTATGAGAGAAAATATGTCACAATTTATCCTTTATCCTAAGTGGGACAAAATACTCCATGACATGATCATAATAATTTCCACTATAATTGTATGAGATGATGGTCCATCTCTATCCCTCATGGCTCTCTTACAACACATGCACAAAGTTTCATTTATTTTTACACATAGGGATGACAACGTTATATTAAGGGACATATCTGACTACCTAAAATGTTTGAATAAAGGAATTTATGGAGAGTGTATTATGTCCATTCATGTTCTTATAATACCACTTATACATGTCTATTAATATAGTTCATAGATTTGGACAAGTCAAAATATATGTGACCTATTGAACAACTTTTAGTATCTAAAGTGAATTTTGGCTATGAGATAAAACATGCCACCATTTCTCCCTAATTTTTATTGGTATGAAATTATCTAAGGAGTTCTAAAATAAACCTCCCATGCAACTATAGGATCTGATAGTTCTTCCCTACCCTTAACGATTCACCTACAAAGCCTGTAAGAAGTTTGGTCTATTTTTCCACATAGGGATGAGAAGATTATCTTAAGGTACGTGTCTAGAAACTTTAAAAATTTTAATATGGGGCATGTAAAATAAAAAAATAAGGACATTATTGAACCTATATGCCCATCCAGACTTGTCTATAAAGATGTTTCATCGATTGGGATATTGAGTCAAAATATATGTGAATAACTAACTAACTTTTGGTAATTAAAGTGAGATCTGGTTGTGAGAAAAAATGTGCCAAAATTTATCCTTCATACTAATTGTAACATAATCATATATTTTGTGGATATATGACTCCCTCATTCATATATAAGAGATGATAGTTCATCCTTACCCCACATGGTTTTCCTACAATGCCAACACAAATTTTGGTCCATTTTTCCACTTAAGGAAGAAAATATTATCTTAATGGATGACTATGGTTGCATATAAAATTTTAATCCAAGGATTGAAATAATTTATACAAATTCCATTACTAAATTTATATTCCCATCAAGATGTGTTCATGAAGATGGTTCATTGATTGGGCTAGCTAGTCAAAATATACATGACCTAATGATCAAATTTTTCTCTCTAATGTGAAATTCCACTATGATATAAAATGTGTTTTCATTTTTGATTCATTACAGGTGGTAAATAATTATCTTATGTTTCCTCATATGTATCTCTTATGAAACTATAAGAGTTGACGGTTTGTCTCTACCCCTCACATTTCTCCTAAAATGCATACATAAAGTTAGGTTTATTTTATAATTAGGGACAAGAATATTATCTTAAGGGACACATTTAAACACATTTAAATTTAATATTTAGGTCCTGAAGGAGTGTTTTGAATTCCATTATTATGTTTATCCACCCATTCAGATATGTCCATAAATATAGTTTATCAATTAGACTAGTGAATCAAATGATATGTGACATATTGACCAACTTTGGGTCTCTAAAGTGAGACTAAGTTGTGAGATAAAATTTGCTAGGAAATTTATCTCTCCTCTTTAGTGGAATAAAATCCTATTTCGAGTGATCATATTACTTTTCTGTGTAACTAGAAGAGCTGACAATTCAAAATGCCTGTCCAAAGTTGAATCTATTTTTCCACTTAGGGATGAAAATATTCTCATAATGGATGCATTTATATATATTTAAAATTTTACTATAGGTTATAATGGATCATAGATTAATGTCATTCCTATGTTTATACACTAATAAAAACACATTTGCAAAAATGGTTTATTGATTGAGCTAGTGAATCAATAGATATATGACCTACTGACTAACCTTTGGTCCTTAAATTGAAATTTGTCTATGAAAGAAAAAATACAACCATTTATCCCTCATATTTAGTGTCATATATTACTATAGTTTTTACTCAAAATATTATTACATACAATTAGAGTATCTAATGATTTATTTCTGCCCCTCATAGTTCTCTTACAATACTTGCGTAAAGTTTGATCCATTTTTTGACTCATGGATGAGATTATTATCTTAAGGTATGTGTTTGAAAACCTATAAATTTTAAATATATGGAATGATAGAGTGAATATTTAGGTCATTCCTGCATGTATACACCCATTTTAACACATATACAAATATGGTTCATCAATTAGACTAGTGAGTAAATAGATACATGACCCAATGACCAAATCTTGGTTTCTAAAGTGAGACTTGGTTTTGAGATAAGACATGCCAAATTTTATCCCTCATCCATAGTGTAAAAAAATATTATAGGGTGTAATTATAATATTCACTCATTAAATTATAGGATACAATGGTTTGTCTCTACCCCTCATAGTTCTCTTGCATCATTAATGCAAAGTTTGGTCTATTTTTCCATTTAGGGATGAAAATATTATTTGAAGGGATGAATCCACCCACCAAAAACATTAAATTATAATTAATTATGTAATTTTGAAAAAGGACATTCATATGTGTACACTCCCTTCTAAATTCATCCATGAAGATTATTCATCAATTAGGCTAGTGAGTCAATAGATACACGACCTACTAACTTGTGAGACTCCCTAAAGTGAGATTTGACTATTAGAGAAATCATGGCACCATTTTTACCTTATCCCAAGTGGCATGTAATCCTTCATTTCATGCTCATAAGACTCACCCATGTAACTAGAGGATCTGAATGTTCATCTCTACCCCTCATGGTTCTCCTATAATGCCCACACAAAATTTGGTCTATTTTTTGATATAAAGATGAGAATATTATCTTAAAGGATGCATTTGAATACATAAAAAATTTGAATCTAAAGTTTTATGGTACATAAATTAATATCATCCGTAAATTTATATGCTCATCTAAATGTGCCTGTGAAGACCATTTGTCTATTATGCTAGTGAATCAACAAATATGTGACCTATTGACCAACATTTGGTCCTTAAAGCAAGATTTGATTGCAAGATAAAATGTGCCACTATTTATCCCTCATATTTTTTGGCATAAAATACTTTGTGTTATGATCAAAGGACCTATCCATGCAATTTTAAGAGCTAATGGTTCATCCATACCCATCACAATTATCTTATAATTATTGCACAAAGTTTGGTTCATTTTTACACTCAAAGATGACAATATTATCTTAAGGGATGTGTTTGATGACCTAAAACATTATAATCTAAGGATTTATTAATCATTTAATAAGGTCATTTATACATTTATACACCCATCTAAACATTCTTGTGAAAATTGTTTATCGATTAGGCTAGCAAGTTAATAGATACATGAACTAATGACCAAATTGTGGTCCCTAAAGTGAGATTTGGATGCAAGATAAAAAGTGTCATCATTTCTCCCACATCCCATGTGGCAAAAAATCCTCTAGGTATTTCTCATACGAGTCACCCATGAAAATATAGGAGCTGATACTTCATCTCTATTCCTCGTAGTTTTCATGCAAGACACATACAAAGTTCAATCTATTTTCCACTTAAGAAAAAGAAGATTATCTTAATGGATGAATCCAACCACCTAAAAAATTAAACTTTGGGCTTAACATATTACATAGGCACATCTGAACACATCCCATAAATATGGCTTATTTACTGGGCTAGTGAGTCAACATCTATGCAACTTATTTACCAACTTTTTGTCCTTAAAGCAATATTTGAATGCAAGAGAAAATATGTCATCATTTCTTCATCATTATAAGTGACATAGAATGATCCAAGTCATTATTAAAGGACTCACCTATATAAATTTAGGAAATATATATATATATATATATATATATATATATATATATATATATATATATATATTCCTCATGGTTTGCCTACAATGCATACCCAAGTTAGTTTGAGAGAAAAGTAAGTTGGTTTTAGATAGAGTTCCAACTGTTGGAGAGCACATTAATAGAAAATTTGATTTCATTGAGAAAGAGGGGGAATATTTGTTGAAATTTCCTCAAAATTTGGAATTATACTAAAATTTATAATGTTTTGATTTCTTTCATACTAGCTAAATCATGGTTTCTAACTAGGTTGGGTATAAAAGTACAAAGTATGTAAATTCTAAGTTTTATTCTAGATATTTTTTTGGCATGGCTATATGATGTTGGGTGTTTTCTTATATATATATAAATTTATTTTATTGTTTTGATTTATTTTTTCATGGACTAACATCTTATAATTATTACATTGGCCTATAATGTATAGCAAAATAGGAATGAATTATGTTAATATTAATGAATTACCAATGGATTGAATATATTGTTTATTTTTTTTAATTTCATATTTGTTTAATTTTAGTAAGTGTTAATGAATACTCCATGAACTTTGTGGATTATTTTGGTAAAAATTACTTGTATTCTGATCTTGTATATGCATGATATTATATTATAGATATTTGTAAATTTTGAATACACGGTTAACTATGTGTTGTGTATGTCTAACGTTGTATTTATGAAACTTTGGGGTTGTATATAATGCTAATAGTAATAATTTTAAACCGAACTTATTTTAGGCTTTTCCAAAATCTCCATATTGATACAATTGTATATCAAATTTATTTAAGCATGGCAATAAGTACACATTGATATCATATATGTTAGTGTCATAAAATTTTATACTGCACTGATTAAGACCTTAGCTAACACTTATATTACACCATATGTTGAATTGTAAAACATTTCAGGTCACTCACACAAAGTAAGTGATGGTTTGATTTTAACAAATTGATTGAGAATACACATAAAATTTTACATCACGTATTGATAAAATAGGAATTAGTAAGTAAGATACTTATAAGAAACCATCACATAGTTCAACAATCATAACATAATGTGCACAATAAAATAACTCCATTATTTATTTGATTACATCATTACATCTATTTCATGAAAGCTAAACATTAGAACAATTCATTCATTGAAACAATCTTGCTTGAAAACTTTTTCATTTATAAATAATTTAAAACAAGACAACATTTGTGTAAAAATTAAAAATAATAATAATGAAATATAATAACTGAATATATATACAAAAATTATAAAAATGTAGATTCACATAGATATCTAAGATAGTGTGTATGAGTAACTAAATTATACCATAATGACATAAAAAATTAGCCATATCTAGATACAATATAGACCATATACATATACAAAATGGTCCATATCATCATACTAAATAAATAATGCATATAACTACCCATATCACAATAACTAGATCTCTTGTTGCTCGTTGCATCCAAATAAACTATGTCTCATCACCATAGATATATAACTAGGGGTGTTGGATGACTCATTATGGAGAGAAAATCTCCTTTCAGCATGTGAAGGATAAAAAGTATTTGTCACAGCCTCAAAAAACTAGGGCATATGTATAACATAAAAATTAGAAAATTTAATGCATTAAAATAATATATGGAAAATTATGGACTTGTCAAGAAGAAAATTCTACAATAGGGTGATTTTGGACTCACTACATGCCAACCAAAGAGATGCCTCAGGCTTCATGACCTTGAATATATTAGATATGGATAATCCTATAGAACATACATATATGGTTAGATCTATATGTAGAGCATTATTAATTGAAGTTTAAAAAGAAATGCTGTGTGTTTTCACCAATTTATATCATTGAATTAGATACTAGATATTAAGATTTAAATACAACATCAGTCACACATTGTTCTAATCCATGTAGGGTACCCATAACATCTCTCATCATTTGTAAAACAAAAAAATGAAAGAGGTCAATTATGAATAATATATAACTAAACCTTTTTTAACATAAATCTAAATTATTCCTTTTACATAAAGAGAGATAAATAAAATCAAGAAAATGTAATTTTAATTGTAATGTTATCATCACATTGTCAACCTATTAATCTTTTGGGTTTTCAATAGCTTGACCTAACTAGGTGCCCACATTTTTGGGGTTTTTAACCATCTTGACCCCACTTATCTTACTAATCATCCTCACTACAAAAACTTATTCAAAACTTTACAAATTTTTTCAAGAACTGTGAATTATGCAGTACTCAACAAGAAGGAGGTGACATTGCTAAGGAAGAAGACTAGACAACCGAATCCTTAGCCCTAGACTTAGCATTTGTACACTATGAGATTTATTGTTGGAGTTTTGATGATGGCTTGTAAGTATGAAAGTTATGAAACAAGGCCATCTCACTATAGAATGGAGCTAGGTTAGTTCTAAATGCATGTCATTTGAGCATCACTTACTAGACCATATGAATTAGTATGCACATTAGTGCATAACATCCAATGAATTATTTAAGGTCTGAGTCCTTAGTGGTACTCATTTTTGCCTTTGTATTGTTGACTTTAAGTTAAATTATTGTGCTAAATTGCTCCAAATTTTTTGCATGTTGTTATGCTTGGAGACCTACAAATAAAATACACCATAGGTCTTGATACCAACTAAGGATTTGATCATGCACATTATCCCTATCATTAAAATATTAGTGGAGAGTAAGGTCAGTTTTGTGTGCTAAGGTAGTTTGGCTATGCATGGTTGTGCTAGTCATGGTAGTTGTGGTGAAGTTTACGCTAGAGATGGTAAGGGAATTATCAAGCTATCATTTCCAATTTAGAAGACTACATGTGACCTGATGGGATTGGAGAGCTACAATGTTGGTCATGATTTGACAATCATCCATTAGAGTAACCAAAGATATGGTGTCAGTCTTAAAATTATAACCCACATTACTAACTATTTGAAGTTACTGAGCTTCACATTAGTGTTTTGTGAGCTCCATAATCAAGGTCTTGAACCTGTTAGAATTTGACAACACACAGTCCCTAATTACTTGAGAGGCCAAGTCTAGGTAAGTGTCCAAAATAATCCTTACTAATTTATGAAGATAACCCCTGAGCTCCACATTTTCTTCCTTTTTTTGATCTTATTCTTGCTCCAAGGGGAAACCTTTTCTACGATAGACTCCTGAGAAGCTACAGTACCCTCTAACTATTTATTCAAAGGCAACTAAGAGACATTAAGTGAATCATCTTGTTTGATTAAGAGTGTAAACAATGTGATTTTTGAGGCTATAGGGTTAGGGTGTGGCATGGTGTCTAGTAGGAGTGAGAAAGTAGTGCACTGAATAGTGATTGAGGGAACATCCTAAATACAAACACCTCCTAATGGAAGATATGGCATATGGGATATTTCTTGTTTTTTGGGTGGAACTTGATACTACATGGTGATTGCTACTACCATCTTAATTTTCTATGTATATTCTTTATCTATCTTCCTTTTGGCCTCCTCTTCTGAATGTCTTTTTCTTGTCTACTTCCTCTTTTTTGTCATCCTCTTCCTCTTTCTTTCTCTTGTCTTCTTTTTTGTTCTTTTTCTCATGTTCTTCCTTCTTCCTCTATTCTTATCCTCTCTTATTTTTACATTTTTGCATATATTAGTTCTGTACCTAGGCTTATGCTTGTTCCTGCACTTGCTATTATCATAAGAATTAATTGTCTTATTCCTTATTTTTCTTGGCAGCTTCATCTACCTGCTATTGTGCCTAGAGTGTTGCATCTTGTTTCCTCTTTTTCCTTCTTATCTCTTTCTTCCTATGCATGATTTATTGCATCAAATGATTCTTATTCCTATTTACACATTTCCTTGGACTTTTCTATGTTTGACTCTATATATTTAGTTTTTCGTGTGACCTCAGCTTCTTTGGCTTACTGTATTATGTTGTTACTACACTTATTCTTTCTTTATTTTATTTTCTTCCTTCCTAACTTTGTGTTCAACTACATGAGTGGATTATTCCATGGAATCTTATTGTTCCTCTATGATTAATTTCTCTAGTGCAAGTTCCTAAAACTCATGTTCTTATGATGATGGTGGGGAATCATCTAGTCATACCTCTAAACTTGGAACCTATTTCTTTCTCCTATAGGTTATGACCAATCTGCATCATGGTGATGGTGCAAAATATTCAAGAATAGATTATACTTCTTGTACATTAGCTTGTTGACTAAATGTGCACTCTAACAAGGTAGGGGAGACTCTTATCTCCCACTATGTTTTAGGCCTATGCATAAGTTGTTTCAGTGGGATCTTTGGTAAGGGTGAAAAGATGACATCAAGTGAAAATATTAGAGAATTTAAAGGCTCAAAGAAGTCCATTATTTGTTGGCGATGATCTACGTCTTCTTGGACTATGTCTGTTGTTCCCAAAATCTATCACTTGTTTTTGTGGACAACATGTCGACCATTTCAGTCCTACAGGCCAAAATGGTCTCTTTCTTTCTAAAAATGTTCTGATTAGTCAAGTTATTCAATCACATAACCCTTTTTAGCTAAATAAATTGCAGGTTCAAAAGGTGGGCTTTCGCAAGTAAAAATCTCAAAACACTTAAGGCATTTCCTAAAAAATTGTAAGGATGGTTCAACACCAAGGTTCAATCAAATGGTTTAATGGTTGGGTTCAAAAATATGGAATGAACCACTAAACTATTCAACCATTGAACTCCACCTCTGAAAGGTTAAAAGAGTTCAAAAGTTCAACAAGTTCAAAGCTTTAATGCATTCAAAGGGTTTAAATATTCAATGTTCAAAGTTTGAGTGAATAGTACAAATGGAAGATTCTAGAAAAAGGTTCAATCAGATGATTCAACCAAATGGTTCAAACAATTAGCTCAATGATACATTTAACTCCTAAAGAAGACTAAGTGAATATGGCTCTTTACAAAACATTGAACCACCGAACTACCAAATTGTTAAACCATTGAACCGATGAACTCCAAAAGGTTCAAAGTTTCAAGGCTCAAAATGGTTCAGATGACCAATGATGTCCCCGTAGATGTCAAATTTAGGGTAATTAAATAACCATTGATTTTCAAAAAATAAAGACCTGAGGATAAACTCAGCGACCATCCAAGGAAGGAGCTGAAGGAGCCAGTAGAAAGTGAGAAGATAACCTCGAGAGCTCGAATCAATAGGAAGAGACAAAATATAGAAAGGAAAGAGGGAATCAAATAGAGAATCTAGAAATACCTATAGAAGAGTTAATTCAGTAGGTGGAGCAATCCACTAGATGGACCTTAGAGAGCGTAAGCATTCAATAGCACGGCCTATTTTTCTTTATTGAGTAAAGGTGAATGGATAGCTGTGTAAACATCATAAAGAAGACCAGGCAACCCATGCTTCAGAGGAGACATTTGAGATGATTTAGAATACCAAAAGTTAAGGTTGATAACCTATTCTAACATGGCCCCTTCATAGAATTCCCAATGCATTCAATTCAGCATGGGCCATTTCATGAAAACAAGTGCCAAAGTCTTTCTTTAGATGCTATATATTGTAATCTCTCAGTTTATAGAAAAGAGATCTCTCTGTTATTAGAGATCTCTCTGTTATTAGAAGTGAAACTCTACCCAAATTGAAAGGCATTCTTGAGACTTTAAGCTCAGAGTGTTAATCATATTTTATCAAGTGAATGAGAAAGCAAGTGACCTTTCAGACTTTGTGTTGAAATAGCTTGTGTTATCTAGGAAATTATTCTTATGTCTTTTTCCTAAATATAGTCTTGTCCATTTAATCAAATAAGTAGAATAAGTGGAAATAATCTGAAAGATGTCTTGAATTCAACTGTGGGAGACTTTGTGCTACCATAATTGTCTTTAGTCTGTTTATTTTATGTTTCAAGATATTGGAGAGACTTTGAGCTCCCCTTATCATTTGTAATCTTTTATTCTATTGTAGTTTTTAATGGAGACTTCATGCTGCACTTCATTCTACTATGTAACTTTATCCTAAATTAGTAGGAGAAATAATGAAAGACTTTGTGCTTTTGTGGGTTTCTTGTGGATCCAGTTACTACCTAGGAAGAATTCCTGCTATTTGTTGAACATCATTTTTGAAAGAAGAGAAATGGCTTCAGTAATTAAATAAGAATTCTCCTTTATTTTGTGAACATCATCATTAAAAAAAGAGAGATGGATGGTATGATTTCACCCTCTGAGTATATTTTTAGTTCATATTAGTATATTATAGTTTATAGGGAACCTCCCCTTGTTGAGAGGAGGGATTTATCTCATTATGTTGTGGTAACCATACCCATTTTTCCATATAAATCTCATTGTGTTGTGATTGATATACCCATTTTGCCATCAGTTAGTTGATGACAAAATATTCACCCAACAATTTTTGGTGACTCCACTAAGGAAGAACATGAAATTTGAAGCCTCAAGCTTCAAATTGAAGCATTTCTAGTTCTTTTCCATTCTACACTCTGGTAGATCCATGGTATACATGAAGCTAGAGAGGTTAAAGTATTGTTGATTCTATGTTCGAGTTTGTGCAGTGAAATAATTTTGACCTTTGTTCTCCATAATCTCACCTTTAGCAAACCAAGAGTTTTCTTCCTACCAATGTTAGGTCCCCAATACCAAGCAAAGCTTCTCTTTCCTCTGCTAATGGAGCTTTGTCTATACATACCCTATAAAGTTTCATTATCCCTCCTTTCAATCATCATATCATGGCAGCCTAAGGCCCTTGGGTTAATACTTTTAGCCCTTTGAATCTAACCCCACATTTACATGAACTATCCCATAGTTCAAGAAATAATTTTCCCAAGTTTTATGGTGATGGGAGAGTTCATCCTGATGAGCATATCATAGCTTTCTACATATCCTGTGGTGTGATAGGCATTGAATTTGAAGATATAGCAGTCAGGTTGTTTGTGAAAACATTGCAAGGTGCTATTGTAGACTATTTTTATCATCTGTATGCACAAATAATAACTGACTAGAACACTCTCAAGGCAAAGTTTGAGGCTAGGTTCAAACCCATAAAAGATGCACATGCCTTGTTAGCCCAGCTTACACAAATGAATAAGGAGCCTCATGAACCCATGTGAGACTTCATTACTAAATTTGACAAGCTGAAGAATAGGATTCCTACAATTTCTCAGCCGATGATAGAAAATTTTAAGTGCTTCTTCATCAATTCTTAGCTTCTTGAAGTGAGTTTCCTATTGAGGTAGGCTAGCCACATAGATCTTGCTACAACTAAGATTTCTATCACTGAAGTTGAGGATGATCTTATCTTGGTAGGAAAGATAAGAAGAGATCCTAATATAAATAAATCTTCTTCATCTTCTAAAAATATCTCTACATGTACCACTGATCTTATGGTGTAAAATCTAACAAATAAATTAATAGCTCTAAAAAGGCAAATGGCACAAGGGATGGCTTCCCCTCCTTCTTATCAAGATATACCAAGGAGGACATTTCCCAACCAGTCATATTAATACAATGCTACTAGGAATCAATGGCAACCAAATCATCTCCCTCCCCCATAAGGGAAGCTTGCCATTGAAGCAATACCAGCTAACTCAATAGTTAGTTATCATGAAGTTGAACATGAATTCTCTTTTCAACCTGAGTTAGACCAAGAAGATGATGCTAATCTCTTTTCAAAAGGAGAAGAAGAATTAGCTAGTGACTCCAACATTGGTTTCCTGAATTACCAGGATGAAGCTAGAAGTAAGAGAGAAATGTTTGATGGATCATATGCTATTTTTACTAGGTCCCAGAACCAGTCAACTCTACAAGATGATAAGGGAAAAATGGGGGAAGAATCTGGACCAGTAATTTCAATTATTAAATAGGGGACTTCACTGCCTTTCTAATCAAAGGACCTAGTAATCAATAAAAAAAAGTAAGTACCTCAAACAACCCTACACCTTCTACTTTAATTTCTTAGACCAGTTCCACACCCAATAAAACCCAAAATGATGGACTTCATTCCTTTGTTTATAGTTCATTTCAGTTATTTGACATAATTGATCATACTAGGAAAGCCAAGATCCAAATGTCTGAGTTTGAATACTTACAAGCCAACCTTGAGCAGTTAGATAGGCTAGTTGAATGCATCAATAACAAAACTATCCCTGGAGGACAAGATATTTCAAAGGTAACTCATGATCCTCCAAAGAACACATCCACCTGAAACAACCTTGTCATTACTTCTCCTATTTCCCTTGGGAAGACAGAACCTTTCTATGTTTCCCTGTTGATAAATGGTCATAGGCTGAACAATTGCATAATAGACTCTGACACCTCTGACAATGTGATGCCCACCAAGGTGGCAGACTCTCTCGATCTCACTCTGACTAAAACTTTTGGGAGACGTTTCTCCAAAGAAAACAAGAAAGTTCCACTTTTGAGACAGATCAAAGATGTCTAGTTTGCATTCGTGGCCTTCCCAAAAAAAAGGATTAAAATGACAATTTTAGTGGCTAACGTTCTAGCTTCCTATGGCATTCTACTTGGACAAAAATTTTGCAAGGATGTTGGTGGAGAATTGAACATGGACCTATCTAAGGTGAGGATACCTGTCAAGGGCATCATGCAGAGGCTGCTTCCTAAGAAGGAATCAAAATATATTGTCACTCAAACATCTGATCCTAAAGCTAAAATTCTATTTGAATCCTTAGGAATGGGTAACTATTTTCTGTCGACAGAAGATGTTTCTATTTCATTAGATGAAATTTATATAAGTGATAATCCAAAAATTTTAGATAGAAAATCAAAAGAATTGATAGAGCACAGTTTAGATAAAAAAGGATCTTCCCTCTCTAATGAAGAGAAGTCTTAAAGGAGATCAAATTCTAATGATTTTTGGATTCTAGAATTTGATGACAGTAATTCTTCTACCAGTTCTAGAGCTGGAATTGTTTTGATATCTCTACAAGGAGATATTTTCCCATATTCATATAAGTTGTAGTTTAGCAATACCAAGAATACCGCCAAGTATGGATATTTGTTTCTTAGATTAAAAGCTACTCAAGCTAAAGATGTTAAGCCTCTTTATGCCTGAGGAGATGCTAAATTGGCAGTTTGTCAGGTGAGGAACCCGTATCAAACCAAGAACAAAATATTGTGACATTATTGCAATATGGTGTGGGACAACCTTGAAAGTCTTGAGGCTTTCATTATTTATGTGGTGCCTAGAGAATTCAATGATCAAGTAAATTCCTTGGCCATCTCTACAACTCTCATAGTTCCTCACTAATATTTTAAAGGGAACAAGTACACTATTGAGTTGGTCTTTTGACTAAGTGTACTTGATAATGCTAACATTTGGTAGGTGTTTAATGGTGACAACCAAATCATTAATTTTTTGAAATAGATGGATATATTTGAAGAGCTTTATTTTGGAGATAGTGAATCTTTGCCACAGGAATCAGCTTTTGAAACAAATTTTAAAAATGGTGAAGAGTTCCTTCAACTCAAAGGGAATAAAATTCCCAAAGGGTTAGTTTCTCTTGAGATGATATTCGATAAGCATGATATGTTTATCAAGAAGTAGTAAATGGATTCAAGTTCCTCCAAATATTTTGATCAAATAAATTTAAGTACAGAATATAATCCCAAAATGGTCAACATCGAGAATTGTTGCACTCTTGATGAAAAACTCAAATTCATTACTCTTCTTTGCCATTACATTTATGTTTTGGCATACTCTTATGATGATCTAAATTCTCTAAAGTCTAAAGAAATTTCACATGAAATTCCTCTCAAGGTTGGGTCATTGCCTCAGAAGCAGAAACAAAGGTAGTACAATCCCAAGATATTAGGTACTATTCTTTTTGAGATCTAAAAAATGTTAAATGCGAGGATAATGTTTTAAATCCATCATTCCACCTATATTGCGAACATAGTCCATGTGAGAAAAAAATGGAGAAATTCACCTCTATGTTGATTTTAAAAATCTAAATCAATATTCTTTAAAAGATAACTACCCCTACCCATCATGGATTAGCTACTATAGACATTGAGTGGCTGAGAGATGTTATCAATGTTAGATGGTTTTTTGGGGTATAATCAAGTGGAAGTTGGTGAAGCAGACCAACATAAAACCACTTTCACTACACCTTAGGGCACCTTTGCATATCGTAGAATGCCTTTTAGTTTGATCAATGATGGCACCACCTTTTAGAGAGTGATGGATCTTGCCTTCAAAAATGAACTGGGAAAGTTCATTGTGGTATATCTTGATGACTTGACCATATTTTACAAACATCATCCTAATCATGTAAATTATTTACAACAAGTGCTAGAATGATGTAGATAAAATGGCATTTCTCTCAATCTATAGAAATCAATTTTTGGGGTTATAGAAGGGAAACTTCTTGGTCACACTGTATCCTGAGAAGGCATAAAGATCAACCTAGAAAGAGTCAAATCCATCTGAGAGCTTTTTCTTCTTACTAATAAGACTATAGTCCATTCTTTCTTTGGAAAGGTGAATTTTCTATGAACGTTCATTCCTGAATTCGAAGAGAAGACTCGCCACATTGTCAACATGATAAAGTGTAAAGCTACTTTCTGCTAGACTGAAGAAGGCAAGTCAACATTTCAAGATATCAAGGAAGCTATCACATATGCCCCAATCTTGGTTTGTCTAGATTATACCAAAGACTTCATAATATATATATCTATGCTTCTGAATACATGCTTTCAACCATTTTGGTTCAGCAGAACAAAGAAGGTGTGGAGTCCCCCATATCTTTCATGAGTTGCCCCTCAAAGATCATGAGCTAAAATATTTAAATATGTAGAAGCATGCTTATGTTATGGTTAAGGTGGTAAAATACTTCCATTTTTACATCCTAAACTCACACACTATTACTCTAGTTCCTGATACAACAGTAAATTCCATTCTAACTCAACAGGAGTTTAAAACTAAAAGGGGCAATTAGATTGCTAAAATCTAGAAGTTTTATCTTGTTATCAAACCTATGAAGCTTGTGTGGGGAAGAGGTCTCTGCTAATTAATTGCTGATAATATACCAAAAGAAACAGAGGTTGAAGACATGCCTATAGTTCTCTTTGTCACCACTATGAATGAGTGGTATTCCAATATCACTCATTTAATTACCTATGGTGAGTGTCATGTCCACTTGTCTCGTACAAAAAAGAGGACTATTAAGTTGAAAGCTTCTAACTTTGTCCTATGGGACAACGTTTTGTACAAGAGAAGCCTTGATGGGGTATTTCTTCATTGCATGGATAAAGTGTAACAGAGAAAAATTTTGGAGTCTTTCCACAATTTGGCTTGTGGAGGACATTTTTTTACACCTGTGACTGCCCATAAGATTCTATGACCTATGTACTATTGGCCTACTCTATTTTGAGATTCATACACTTGGGTGTATAGATGCGAGTTGTGTCAATAGTTCATTGGGAAACCCAAGTTGGTTGCATTACCTCCCAAGCCAGTGGTGATCGAAGAGCCTTTTCAACAATGGGTTATTGATTTCATTGGCACTATAAACTCATCCTTGAGTGCTGGACATGACTATGCTCTCATAGCTATAGACTATCTTACCAAGTGGGTGGAAGCCATTCTAGTCAAGCATGCTACTTCATAAGTGGTATGTAATTTTCTCAAAGAAAATATTATTTCCTAGTTTGGAGTCCCAACCAAGATTGTAATAGATAATGTAGCCTATTTCTCTTCTCATGAGGTTAGCTAGTTCTGCTACTATTATGGGATTATCCTCTCCCACTCTTTTGACTATTATCCACAAGGAAATGGTCAAGCAGAATCAAGCAACAAGAACTTGGTGACCATTATCAAGAAGCTGGTAAATGATAATCAGAGAACCTAGCATAAAGCATTGTTTAAGGCTTTATGAGAAGACAAGATTATATCTAAAAGGGTGATATGTATGTCACCATTTTAACTTTTGTATGGTTTGAATGCAGAGATACCAATCACTCTAGAACTACCAACACTAAAGTTGGCAAAGGTAGTCGAAAATCAAACATTTGAATATTCAATTGAAAAGAGGATCATGTGCTTGACTAAACTAAATGAGCAATGAACTATGGTGGTGGACCATATTACTGCACATCAAAGTCTGGTAAAGAAACTCTTCAACTAGAAAGCAAGGATTCATGATTTTCAGATGGGAGATCAAGTTTTATTATGGGACAAGAGGAGAGAACTAAAAGGAATGCATGGAAAATTGGATTCCTTATGGATAGGTCCATTTTCCATTCATAGATTTAATGATGAAAATAGTTTCTTGCTAAAATCAAGATAGAACGCCATTTTCATTGCCTCATAAAGGGAAGCATCTAAAGCACTTCAATCCTTGAAGTATCAGATAAGTCTAGTTGTACATTTGTATAATCTTTATTTATTTCATGTTGTTCATTTGATTTTTGGCATCTTTCTCTTTTTGGATTGTATGACTCCATAGCCCAATGGCATATATGAAGGCACTTGGAGTCTGGATTCTACTCCCTTCGATTGTTTCAAAATATAATAGATGGAAGTTCCCTAATTGGAGCCAGCTATTGTTCCCAAAATCCGTCACTTGATTTTATGGACAACATGTCAACCATTTTGGTCCTATAGGCCAAAATAGTCTCTTTCTTTCTCAAAATTTTTTGAGCAGTCAAGTTATTCAATCACACAAGCCTTTTCAACTAAGGAAATCACAGGTTCAAAATGCAGGCTTTCACAAGGAAAAATCTCAAAACACTTAAGGCATTTCCTAAAAAATTGTAAGGATGGTTCAACACCAAGGTTTAATCAAATGGTTCAACAATGGGGTTCAATAATACGAAATGAACCATTGAACCATTGAACTCCACCTTTGAAAGGTTCAAAGAGTTCAAAGGTTCAATGAGTTCAAAGATTCAATGTTCAAAGTTTAAGTGAATGGTTCAAATGGAAGATTCCAGAAAAAGGTTCAACCAAATAGTTCAATTGAATGGTTCAAACAATTGGTTCAATGATACATTGAACTCCTAAAGAAGACTAAGTGAATGCAGCTCTTTACAAAACATTGAATCACCGAACTGCCAAACCATTAAACCAGTGAAATCTAAAAGGTTCAAAGGTTAAAGTTTCAAAATGGTTCAGATGACCAATGACATCCCCATGGATGTCAAATTTAGGGTAATGAAATAATTGTTGATTTTTAAAAAATGTAGACTCGAGGACAAACTCAGTGACCAGCCAAGGAAGGAGCTAAAGGAGCTAGTAGAAAGTGAGAAGATAGCCCTGAGAGCTCAAATCAGCAAGAAGAGACAAAATATATCAAGGAAAGAGGAAATCAAATAGATAATCTAGAAATATATGTAGAAGATTTATTATAGTAGGTGGAGTAGTCCACCAGATGGACCTTAGAGAGTACAAGCATTCAATGGCATAGCTTATTTTTTTCATTGAGTAAAGGCGAATAGATAGCTGTGTAAACATCATAAAGAAGACCAAGCAACCCATGCTTCAGAGGAGACATTTGAGATGATTTAGAATTCTAAAAGTTAAGGCTAATAACATGTTCTAGCATGACCCCTTCACAAAATTCTCAATGCATTCAATGCATCATGGGCCATTTCATGAAAACAAGTACGAGAGTCTTTATTTGGATGCTATATATTGTAATCTCTCAGTTTATAGAAAGGAGATCTCTCTGTTATTAGAGATCTCTCTATTATTATATGTGAAACTCTACCCAAATTGAAAGGCATTCCTGAGACTTTGAGCTTAGACTGTTAATAATATTTTATCAAGTGAATGAGAAAGCAAGTGACCTTTCAAACTTTGTGTTGAAATAGCTTATGTTATCTAGGAAATCCTTCTTATGTCTTTTTCTTAAATATAGTATTGTCCATTTAATCAAATAAGTAGAACAAGTGGAAATAATCTAAAAGATGTCCTGAAGTCGACTATGGGAGACTTATGCAACCATAATTGTCTTTAGTCTGTGTGTTTTATGTTTTAGGATATTGGAGAGACTTTGAGCTCCCCTTATCCTTCGTAATCTTTTACTTTGTTATAGTTTTTGGTGGAGACTTTGTGTTGCACTTAATTCTACTGTGTTACTTTGTCCTAAATCAGTAGGAGAAACAATGAAAGACTTTATGCTTTTGTGGGTTTCTTGTGGTCCAGTTACTACCCAAGAAGAATTCTTGCTTTTTGTTGAACATCATTTCTGAAAGAAGAGAAATGCCTTCAATAATTACATAAGAATTCTCCTTTATTTTTTGAACACCATCTCTGAAGAAAGAGAGATAGATGGTATGATTTCACCTTCTAAGTCTATTTTTCAGTTTATATTAATATATTATAGTTTATAGGGAACCTCCCCTTGCTGAGATGAGAGATTTATCTCATTATGTTGTGGTAACCACATCCATTTTTCTATATAAATCTCATTATTTTGTGGTTAATATACCCATTTTCCCATCTATTAGTTGATGACAAAATATTCACCCAATAATGCCAATAATGATAGATAGTGGACAAAATAGGAGTTCCACCCAAATCTCAAGAGGAACTTACTTTTGCACTTATATTATATGTATTACCTTCCAAAAGAATAATTCTTTTTCTTACTCCTCGTAATAGTCTCCATCCATGTTTGCCAACATGACCTAGTAGACTTCTTATTTATTTATTACTATTTCTAAGAGGTCATAGGATATGTCTATTTACAACACCTTCAGGTCATCCTTCCAAGTCATAGTGTTTCATGTTGTTTGCTTTGAGAGAGGAGACACCAAATACAAATCTATTTTGCGCTTCTCTTTCTACTATTATGAGTTGAATGTTGGCTCTAGTTATTTTGCAATAAAAATATCTACACTAGGCAGAATAGATTTCAAGAAGGTTGAACACCTAACTTTGTACTTTTTTTATCTAGCTACTTTGGCCTGTGCGATATCTATGGTAATGAAAAATGGGAGTGCCTTAAATGGTGAATGTGATAGCTTATGGATTGTGATAAAGACTCCTTTGGGTAGTAAAGTGACTGTGGCATGCTAACCTAGGTACTATAGGACATTAGGTGGTACTTGGGGATGTGTGGCTATGAGGTCCAGGTACTCCTCCAACAAAAATTTGAGTTTGCCCTCTTGCATGATAGCTCTACAATCCTACATCTAAATTATGTTGTGGAATTATTGCAATGGCCAATAATATGTATCTAGGTACACTTCTCCCTCTAGTGATTTCCACTGCATGAAGTAATGTAGGAAGATTAGAAACTAATATTAGAACATTTACTTAGGAGTGGTGTAGCACTTTTCAATGTGTGTGACCAACTCTTGGATAAAGTGCTCTGGCAAATTAAACTATTTATTCTAGTGGATCATCATATGAGCAATGTCTAAAATACCTTGGGTATTTTCTTGCTAGACTTGGTTGTCTATCAAAATATTCTAGTGATGCACTAGATGACAATGTACATGGGTTCATCTAGAATTTCATTGATGGGGACCCCTTAGTTTCCCTGCACATACAAGTCCTAGACTTCTAGCAAGATGGGTAGGATTTTGCTCTTATAGGGTAGCAGGGAACTTCTAAGCATAGGCATGACCAAAACTTAGGCCATGGCTTATGTGTTGATTACTACAATCTCATTTGGGCCCAAATAGATTGTGCCCTCATTATATCACCTAAGCAATACTTGAACTATCTCTCCGAGGTCACCAAATGTTGACATATGCAATAGGTGCTTGATTTTTTGTTTTAGAATTTGTGGGGAGATATGAGAGCAAGTGGTTGTGTAACATAAATATGATTAGGGTAGAATATATTCTACTCAGCTTCATGGAGGTAATGAAATGGCTCTTGATCACTATACTTGGTTTGTTGAAGCACCATTTCGACATCCATAGCTCACTTTTGTGCATTAGAGAGGGGTTGAATTCACTGCATGGTATTCATGTTTGCATAGGTAAATGAAATTGAGATTCACTTTGTTTCCTTTTCAAAGTAATAACCTATTATCTTTATAGTTATAGCTCATGAAGGATGTGCTCAAAGGTGAAATGTTGACTTAGTGTTCAAACTTGAATTTTATATATTTGACACCTCTTAGCTTCAACATCCATGCTATACTTAACTATTTACTCATCTTGAATACAATGGTATATGCGGAAAATGTGTATCTGATCTAGACATTAAAGTATTTAGTCATTGGTGCATGTGTGCAGTTACATTGTTATACTCTTTGATGTTTGTACAAGGGGTATGAGAAGTTGATGTTAATGAGATACTAGTTTGTTGAGCATCACATCAATTGACCCTTGGATCTTACATTTAATTTTATTGGATGACCACTATTTGATGGATATATTATTGATGGGATGTTTTGGCATCTTTCTCAAACTTACTACTTTTTAGTCTCTTCTCTTTGACTTTTTTGATGGTACATGTGGATCCTCATGCACACATCTGGCACACACGATGCTTGGTCTTCTTATTTCACAAATATTGTTACTAATATCATATACAAATAAATAAAATAGAAAACATACACACACAAAACTTTGAAAAATAGAGAAATCATAATCTACATGGTGTTACTCAGCACCCACTTAGCTTAGAAAATGAGATACATAGACTATTTGTGATAGGGATTAAGCCTACATCCATATACCCACATTGGTAATACAATTCTTTGAAGATCCCTTAAAACCATAGTTCCTTGTTATATTAGGTCACATATAATATAGGTCCATTTCCATCATATTTGTAGCTTGCCTTGGAATGATATGAACTAACTATCATATAGTAAAATTGGTTGATCTTTATGAAATTCCTTATGGCACAAGTTCCTATCATGCCAAGATTTATATCTCTAATTGTGCACTTACTATGTCTAGGTTGCTCTACATTTGAACTCATCCATCTAATTTAGTTTAAGGAGCTAGTTATTAAGAGACCCCTGATCTCCAAGTCACATGACCATGGTAATGCATAAGCTGGGTACTAGATATTCCATTAACATGACTATTATAGACCATATACCAAATCAAATAGCATAAATCTTTTAGCCCTTTTGTAATGTGTACAATATGCCCACAAGATTGTAGGAATGTGATTTTTCTAGCCATCCTACTTGACATCATACATAGATTTTGGTTAACATTTTATCGATTACTTTATTGGATGCTTCAGCTTGGTCATTAGCCTACAGATGATAGGCATTGATTTTATGATGAGAGATCATAAACTCTTTAATCAAATCCTTGATGGTGTTATTTAAAAATTGAATTAATTTATCATTGACTAACTTTATAGAGAATCTAAACTTAGTAAGATTATAGGTACTTTTTTGTGTCCTTTGTACTATAGCTAGGTGTAGTAATAGCTTCAACCCACTTAGTAAAATAGTCTATCACAATATTGATATAACTTGATTTATTGTGCTTGTTTGGTGGGTTGATTGTTCTAAAAAAAAATGTACCCCATTATTTGAAAGGATGCTCTACTAATAGGGGATGAAATGACATATCATCTTTTTGGAGTAGTTTACCCATGCGTTGGTAGACATCATAGTGTTGTGAAAATATGTGTGCATCCTAAAACAAGTCTAGACACCATATTATACTCTTTAAAATCTTTCTAAATGTAGCCTCTCCTATGAAATGTCCTCCTATAACTCCTTGATGAACTTCCTCCAAGAATTGAGGTCATTCATGTTTAAGGATAACCCTACATAGGACTTCATCCTTTCCCAATTGATATAGAAGTCCATTAATAATGGTATATGACAATGATCTAGTTATAAAGTAATTTTTATCTCACTCCTAAAAGTACACAAGGAATATTCCTTACTTGAGGAAGTTTGTAATGGATTCAAAGTTTTTATGAATCATAGAGACATAGAAGATATGAGCATCAAGAGAGTCTTCTTATAATTCTTCTAGATTTTCCCTATTTGGGATGTGGCTGAGGTGGTGTGGTCCTACATTCACTTTTCTTGATTTGAAATTTATATGGAATTAAAACTCTTGTAACAACATCAACCATCAAGAGTTACGTCCTCCTAGCATTAGCTTATTAACCAAATATCATAAGGCTTGATGGTCAGTGAAGACTTTAAATGGTGCTACAAGTAGATAGTGTAAAAATTTCTAAAGTGCAAACATAATGGCCAATTCTTACCATTCTATAGTTATATAATTTTTCTCTACATCTGACATTTTCTGGCTAGAAAAATGAATAAGATGGTCTAATGTACCATTTCTAAGCTGTGCAAACACAACTCCTATTTTGATACCTAAAGCATCCACATGTAAATGAAAAGGTTTGTTATAATCTAGAAATACATGTGTGGGTGCGGTAACTAGGATTTTTTTTAGTTCAATGAAAGTTGTTTGGTATTTTGAAGTCCATACAAACTTTGCATTCCTACATAGTGAGGATTTCAGTGGAGACAAAATAGTTGTGTACCCATTTATGAACTTATGATAGTAGCCTGTATGTCCCAAAAAAGAGTGTACTTTAGTGGTGCTAATTGGTGGAGGCATACTCAGTATTACTATGATATTATCTCGATCTACCAAAATAACTTTATTGTATACAACATGTCTAAGAAAAACACCAAAAAAAGTAAAAAATAGACATTTATTTAGATTTAAAGTGATGCATAGAGCTTGACATCATTCCAACATTAGACACAACCTAGATTAGTGTTCTATGAGCAATGAGAAAATTACCCAATCATCCAAATAAAATTACATGAAGTCATGAATAAAATCTTTGAATGTTGTAAACACTACATGAGAGAACACCATAGGTGTGTTTTTCAGACAAAAATTTGTGACCTTGTAAACAAAGAACCCCACCCTATTGTAAAATTTATTTTGGCTTGGTCTTATTTTGTGATCTGGATCTAATGATATCCGCTAAAAGCATCCATAAAACAATATACTTTGTGTCCTATGATAGACTTCGAAACTTCATCTTTGAACTGTATTGGAAATGGATCATTTATATAGGTCTTATTCAAGATGTGTTAGTCCCCACATTCTCATATTTCTCCTATTTTCTTGGGATGAACTACCATGGGTCTTACCCAATCAACTTTTTCTACTAGATATATTATCCTTGTGTCCTACATACTATCCAATTCTTTCTTTAGTTTCAACTTCATATTTAGATTGAGCTTATATGGTTTCTTTTTGATCGATCATGCACACTCCTTTAGTTTAATGTGTATTTGACCAAAATATGGGTTGTCTCCTAAATTTTTTGAGAATTTGGTAGGGAAGACATCTTGCTAATCCTTCAGAAGTTGTAGAGCTTCCAAAATTTTAGTTTTCATCTAATAGTCACTATGCTTGCCAAACATGGAACCTCCTCGGTTCCAATGTTAACAACATGTTTCTTGATTTGGTGCTAATAAATATTATTTTTTTCTTCATCCATATAGTTTTGTATCCTCCTTTACCCTTCTTATTCAATATTTTGGATGTTTTGTAGCTTATCTTCTTTAGTCATTACTGTGTTAGTGTCCTTGAGTGGTTCTACAGGTTACTCTGGTTCAAATCAATCATTCATATCTAAATCACCATCCAAATAAGAATCCTTAATTTTGTATACTTCATCTTGGATGTGGTGACATGGTTTCATCAAAGATTATTCTTCTTCTTAGCAGCCTTGTACCTTTGTAGTGCCTAGTTAAGATTAGAGGCTACATTCTTCTACATAGTAGATTTTTTCATGGTGCACATGTCTTTTATAGACCCATAGCCCAATGAATACTTGAGTTTGTGTAGTGAATTGTGGACTAGTGGATTTTCATATTCAAACACAAAGGTCTATATAAAATCACTTTGTACTTGTACCCAATGCTTAGTCTACCTTCTGCGTTCTTGGTGCATGTACCAGGCTATTGTTAGTGGAGCCAGTGTATAACAGAATATGTGAACCCAATATTTTGGTGTGACATGTTTCTCATTCCAAACTTCAACATATTTATTTATATATATTTTAGGGCACTCACCTTTTTGAAAGAATGGCCAATTGGTGCAAATGAATTGTGGTAGTTGGAAACTATTGATCATGAGCTTGCAGACATCATCCAACTCAAGCTAATCATCTTGATGAGTTGCCCACCATGTCACAATAACTCCCTTAAAGGTATAATTTAAAGCACTAACCAATTTTTTAATGGTTATAACATGGAATTATAAGCATAGAATGATATCATTGAGGTCCTCAATTGCATAGTATATAGGAAATTCTCTCTCATGTGCAATGATCATTCACATTGGCTAAAGTTTTTGATCTCTTTTGGCCTAGTTGAGGAGGTGGGTATCTAAGTCACCACCAATATATGAAGCTAATTCCTATTTAAAAGTGTCTTTACTTGTCAACTCTATGTAGTCCTACATGTGATCATTAGCATGATACAAGAAGTTAAATTTTGACTAAGTAGGAGATTTTGTAGACATAAAGGCACATTCTTTAATGAAAAATTGATCTACCACTGACTATGTAGCTACTTGTTTGGGCCTCCACTACTCTAATGTCTTGAGTTGCTAAGTGATCAGTGATTGTACCTATGGTTTGGCATGATGGTACAAGAAGTTGTATTCATGTACATGTAGAACTTTTAGATTCTCCTCAGTATTGACCTTCATATAACTAGTTTCTTTTAGAACATAGGGGATCTAGTTTAGCTATAATTATGTAAGGATTGTGCACTTTTTTGAGAGAAATGATAACAACTTTATCAATTTAATGTGCCTCAATCTAGTTCTACACTGTATCGATAGTCATTTGACTATCATACACCCATTTTTTTACTATTAGTACAAGGTAGTGTATTGTTATAATCCTCATGTCTATGACCTCAAATTCACCTCATAAAGATAAGTCTACAAGTTTGATCTTGACATCCTCCAATCTAAGAATAGGCTCAACTTTTTTGTAATCATCTAGGCTAAGAGTTACTAGGCTATAGCTAAGTGCTGGTCCTCCATATATTCCCATTTAGATATGGGAATCATATTAAATGTGCTACCAAAATCAAAGACAACATTTGGGATCATGTAACTAGCAACTTAAATATAAATACATGCAACAACATCTCCTAGTTTCTTCATCTTGACATACCAAACTAGTTTTTATATCTTTTATTGGTCACGTTACAAACATTCCATAAGATTATGTAGTAGATTCATATTTTTTACAATATATCTTCATTATGTAGAGTACTCAAAAGTTTTAGAATATCCATGAGCTTAGTGATAACTCTATATTTTCATATAATGTGCATAATTTGTCCATACATTTGTGCATCAATTATTGAAAATCACCATCAATAATATCTTGATGTTGAATGTTATTCAACAACTTCATAACTTCATGCATACAATTTTTTTTGTAGCTTGATCTAGATATTTATCATGTGAACTTTGCTTATATGTACTACTCTATGCACCAAAATAATTATCATGTGAACTTTGCTTATATGTACTTCCTTCATTTTCTTACTCTATTTAAACTAAATATAAGGTCTTCAAAACCTTCCTAATTGATTTTATATGAATTTTCATACCCTAACAGTTCATGTTCTATAAAAATGGTCCTTCCCAAATATTATCCTCCTATTCTCTTGGCTACAAATTTCTATAAGAATATAAAATGTTCGGATGTGAGGACACATACACTTTCATTGAATATTTCTTCCCATAAACTTATTATTCTATTATGTGAGAACCTATGATTAATATGTGACTATGATATGTTTCTTTGTATAATTATTCTTCTTAAGATATTTCCCTTTCCTATAACTATACACTACTTCTATCTTTGATTTGTTATATTCCTAAACTACTCTCATCTTTCTCTTTGTATATCTCATATTCATCTCATCATTCATCCTCACATTTTATTTGTCATCATTCATAATCATCTTTATTCATCCTTCATTTATCATCTCGCTCATCACATTTGTGCACTCATTCATCATCTACTCTACTACTACTACTACTACTCTTACTTTTATTCGCATTTACTTGGGTATTTTTTTGTTTATTCAATCTATTTTGTTGTCATAGTTCCCATTTTGAATCTAGAGTTCTTTTTTTACTCTTATTTCCTCACATCTCCATTCTAGATTTAGGTTCAAGCTCTACTTACTCATCTATCCATCATTCACTATCATTCACATGCATCCCCATATACTCAAAGTAACTACTACATATTGGCTAGACCAAGCACCGTGACCTTATCCATAACCAGCATCTTTAACAAGAGAGGTAGTCACTACAAAAAAATTCCTTTGATTCCTTAGAGAAAATGGTTCTATGTAGCTTTGAATGTTATATACCCTTGCACCAAAAATTTAGTGATATATCCATCTATGGTATTGGTCACCCAATACTCTCTCACTCTCATCTAATCAGTTTCTAGTTTCAACAACAAGGTTATCTTCTCTTTAGTCCAGGTAAGAGTTTCTTTTGTTTTAGGATTGAAGAAATATTATCTTATTCTTGTCGAATAATTAGTCAATAGTTCTAGTAGCTCACATGAAAAAAATTCATATATTTCTTTGTATATGTGCTTCTAAATAATTTCACTTATGGTAAGACCATTCCTTTTTATTCTTCTTCTATGAAGTGCCATACTTTTTGGTCTAGCCATGTTTCAATGTCTCTCTATCCTGGTAACCATCTTAGCATAGTTTCCTCTAGAAGGAGTGTTTTCATGCTCACTACACCATTATTAATAGAGGTTCTTAATGCAACAAAACATATTAAGGATGAGGATAGTTAAGTTTTATTATACTACACATGATAGTATAAAGAATTAATATTTAATAGAATCATGACAGAGATGATTTATCATGTGATAGATAGGAATTAATATTAACTAGAGTTTTCTTAAGGTTTGTAGATCATTTAGATTACTTTACATAGGATTAAACCAAACATTAAACATGTTATTTCATACAAATAATAACACAAGAAATATGATAGGTAACCATAACCAACAAGTCTATATAGATCTCAACAAATTTTCATCATCTTCTTCACACAAACATACATATTTATAGTCGCTACACTTTCAAAAATATTCATATTCTTCCTGTATATTGGCACCAAAGAGAGGAGATTATTCATCTTTTATCCTTTCACAAATTATGTAGGATAAGATGAAATATATCTATATCTAACAATTTCATACATAATGCACAAATATTCGATGAATATCCTACATAGATTTACTTATCTATTTTCTTCTCCCACCACCTATGCAATTTATGATTCTATACGTACTTTACTACACTTTGGACCCTAGTATCCAAGACACACTTATTTGATACAAGTGTCTAATTTCCTAAATTCATCTAATATACAAATGAAATGTATCCTAATGGTCTACCTAAATACATTAATGTGACTTATTTCTCTAGAAGGATTTAAATAAATATAAGATCAACGCTCATTCACTCATAAACTAGAAACTTCTTACCTACTCACTAGGAAACTTTAAAAAGGCATTAAATCAAGCACTCAAGTGATAAAATCTTACCTATCTTCTCATAGTTACATATCAATCATAAAGACAACACATACATAGGTCTAAATTATTGAAGGAGAATCCTATGATCTAGATTTACCAAATTATAATCTAGGTCACTGTTGTACTTATTTTGCACATATTGTATGATTCACACATACTCTAACACATAGGAGAGAAATAAATTATTCTGAGGCCCTATTTACAGTATTGGATATGTAGTTAGTGATTATTTATAGAGGGGTATTTGGTTTCAACTCAACACCATGTGCCCACTAACCCATTTTCCCCCAAGGTCACTATAAATATGAAGAACTAGGATTTTACAAATTTATGAGGAGATATAGTCCATGACCCATATATGAATGCACTAGAGAAAATGTGAATTCAAACCCATAAGAATCTAGGTGGTCTCATCCTTTTCCATCATGTATTTTGTACATGATACCTATGTCAGGTTTAAATAGTTATGTTGACGCAACCATCTAGGGTTAATGCTAGTGTCTAAGGCTCCAAAAGAATTCAATCCAGAATCTAATGACTATTCCATAACCTTATTATAGTATAATTCATATCTATTATATATAAATAACTACATTAACATCAGAACAAGCTATGTACATTACTTCTTTGTCATTTCCATATCTAACATAGTTGTACTTACTATTTTTATCCTATCTTAATTTGATGAATTTTGCATATATTTATATTTGAGTTTAGCACCCAATTGGACTAATTTAGATAAATTTTATCATCCTTTTTCCCTATACTATATCTACCCCTTTAACCTAGATAACCTAGTTAAGACATCCAATTTAGTGTTAAACAATAGCCAACCTAAGTGGATAGGGATGTATTACACTCTAGTCTACTTAGAGTAGGCCTGCCGAAGAAGATCAAGGATGTATATCTTGAACTAAATACATTATGAATGTTATTGTAGATAGGTTTATAATTTTACATATATATATATATATATATATATATATATATATATATATATATATATATATATATATATATATATATATATATACATACATATATATACATACATATATATATATATACATATATATATATACATACATATATATACATACATATATATATATACATATATATATACATATATATATATATATACACACACATATATATGTATATGTATATATATACATATATATATATATATATGTATATGTATATGTATATATATATATATATTTATATATATATATATATATATACATATACATATACATATACATATACATATACATATACATATATATATATATATATATATGTGTGTGTGTGTGTGTGTGTGTGTGTGTATATATATGTGTGTGTGTGTGTAGACACACACACACACACACACACACACATTTTATATATATATATATATATATATATATATATATATATATATATATATAATTAATGGAAAAAAAAGTTTCAAACTTGACTATGGATAAATTGCTTAGAGTGGTGAATAATATTCATGTGTTTTGGAATATGTCTACTTTTACATTTTAGGACTTAGATGAATGTAAATATCATGTTGTTAAAGATTTGATTATATTAAATCAAGGTAAAAATATGCAATGAATACATCCACTAGTTTGTTATATAATTGACAAAATTTAACCTTTCTAAAAATAGTAATAAATAATACAAATGAGATCTTAAATGGAAAATGATTAAGATAGATGATTTAGAGGATACAAATTGAGGTAGAGGTTTGTCTAAGTGTCAAAAATAGTATCCAAGTGTTGAAACCCCTCTTAGATAGTAACACCCTATTTGGATAGTAGTGGAATATAACTCTAGTGTCCCTATTTCTTTAGTAATGTCTTCCATAAAAAAATGGTCTAACCTTCTGGGTACACCTGTGTTTGCATCTATCAATCCTATTTGAATGTGCATGAGTTATGGAGCCTTGTAGATTCCCTATTTTGACTAATTTTGTGAGAAAACCCTAATCCTCCATGTTGTTAGGGCATCCAATTGATATAAGTAGTAAAGTGTGTTTGTTAGTAGGGTAAGTTGGATATCCTCAACACCATAATATGATGAGATTTGTCTACATACTAATACTCAGAAGAGGGATCAATCCTAATTTAGTTCTCCCAACCTAAGTGCTAAGGCAAGTGAAAGTGAAGTTAGTATGATAATTGAATTGATTTATTTGAATGTGATTGAGATTGGAAATCTAAGTATCATGAGCTTAGGAATGTTGTAGATGTATCACATAGAATTATGATAGAATAAGGATTGATAACCTTAATTGTGCATAACTTATTTTGAGTTTGCCTATGTAATTTGCATCTAGTGGTTAGAGGGATAAAAGTCATATATTTTTACTATTATGGTGCTTATATGGGTGTTAAAAGAGGTTTAGGTTGGACTTAGAAGGTCTAAGATTAATGATATATGTTTTGGGAAAATGAGGGAAAGAATATTAGTGAAAATATTATGATAGTAGCACCACATGGTGTTACTTCCCTATTATGGTGTTAGTGTCTAGGTGGTAGAACCTAAGGTAAAAATGGACAAGATGTAATAATGAGAGTCTTATACTACTTTATATATGAATAGGGATGCTTGTGGCCCACACAAATACTGGATAATTATGAAAATAGGCTCTAAGAGAGGTCTAGGGCTAAGATATGGATAGGTGGTCTCAAGTATCACTCTTAGTGCTCAAGTGTTGAGTTTAGGTGATTACATTCCCCCTCTTTTTTTAGAAATATAGTAAAGAGAAATGACTACGATAAGGAAATAGAAGTGTAGCTCAACTTACCTAAAAGGTGAAACCCATAAGTCTAGATTTGAGTATGTGAAACATGCATAGATCAGTCCTTTCACTTAAGAGATGTCAAAATCAATGATAAACTGATTAAAGAAGTAAAACTAAGTAAAATTGATTAAAGGGATAAGATAGAGGAAAGGAATAAATACACCTAACTAGATACAGCAATTAATACATAAACCTAGTGATAACCTATGTGTATGTATATATATAGTTATTAATTGATGAATAACTTAGATTGAGTTGATGGATTGTTTAATCCTCAAGTGTGGGTGGCTTGAGAACTCAATCCAATTTTGAATCCATCATTTCCCACCCCTGCTTGGTAGATCATGACCTGTGAATAGCTTGGATTGGACTAATGGTATGTCCAACCCTCTCATGTAGGTATTTTAAGAACTAAATTAGACTATGTCTCCATCATTTCCTACCCATGTGTATTAGATTCATCTAAAACTCAAACTATGAGATGTAACTGGAAATGTATAATGGGAGATGTTAGCTCTATGGCCACTCAAGTATATTAGGTGACTCTGAGCCACTCAAGAATGACAATAAATGTATATAAAGTAAGGCATGAATATAGTGTGTAACCTAAAACATGGTTTTTTTATGTATACAACATAGATAATGACATGGAGTTTGTCATTTTATCTAATCAACTGGTGTGTATGAGAGCAAATAGAAATAATGTGATGTACACATGTACCCAAATATGATATCTAAGCATATGGATTATTGAATGAGTTATAATAATATGTATCTGAATATCTAAACTATAAATGGGAATGGTTATACCATGCATGATGCCTCCAATATGAGTAAATTGGTGTGAATTTGAGCTAAACTAGTATGAATTTGAGCTAAACTAAGTTGGTAAATATATAACTAAACCTATGTAATCTTAGACTATACCTGATATATTTTTCTAGACAATCTAGATTTTTTATGAATTTAAACCTATTAGACAATAGTGCCATATCTTGGAGAGTATCACCACGTGGTTTTGGTATCCCAATTTGGGCACTAATATTTGACTGTTCTAATTTTTTTGTAATTATACTAATCTCTATATCACTATGTTCCATTATGTTTACCTAAATATGATTTCTATAATCCAAGTCTATGTGATGAAAATGTATTGTGAGTGCATTATGAGAACCTAATCTCTATGACAAACCCTTTTAAATGTTCCTTATTTTGAGTGGAGTTGTTGAACCTATGTAATAATAATCCTCAAAATAAAATACTCTGTAAGATATGTGTTAGTTAGATTATATATGATATCTATGTAATAAACCAATATAATGTGTATACATAACATCAAAATGTAAGATAATATGAGCATAAGTTTATAATGTGCAATGTATGTTAAATCTAGCAATCATAAGGGTATTAAGGTATATATATATAATATATATATATATATATATATATATATATATATATATATATATATATATATGAACAAATAATATGAGTAATAAATTAGTAACTACCTAGGGGGATGGGGAATTTTGTCCATCACAACACCTAAGTATCAATGGGAGTTGTATGAGGTGTCTCATGGCATCAAAAATTGGTATGTGTAATAATAAAGAGACAAGACTCATGGTCATGACATATGTAAGAAAGCATACATACAACACACATGAGTCATGCAAAGTAGTCCAAGGGGTTAAAATACAAGGGACATACTAACATGTCACTAAATATGAGAAATTAATACATACAAATACATGTTTAAATGTCCTTATACACAAACAAAAATCAAGTTGGCTTAGAGCTACATGGAAGGACATGTTCAAATGTATGCATATATAATTAGGAAAAAACACACAAGGACATGGGAAAATATCTAAATCATAAATGTTTTCACTTAGATATGCACCCTATGAAGATGTGACAAGGATCTCCTCATCCAACTGGCACACTAAAATCACCTCTAGGCTTGTGGGTAGCCTAAGTAATGAGATGAGTCTCTAGATAGGGATAGCTCCCTTGATGTAACACTATGTATTGAAAATAAGAATAATATTGAGGGTGAAAAGGGAGAAAGAAACTGAAAATAAATCTAAAATAATAGAGGTGATACACCAAATTAATTGATGACATCTAACCATATGCATATTACACTTGAGACAAAGCAACAAACTAAACATACACTCCTCCAATCTACAACTTCTCACATCAATGTTACATTGTGAGGTCAAGATGAACATCTAGGCTAGGAGGAATAAATAAATGGCCTTGAATTGCATTGATGAAGAGACAAACTCACTTAATCCTTGACATTTACAAAAAAACTTCACATGCCATACAAGAAGTTTTCCAACTGCAAATAGGTTTTAAGAATGAGCTAACATACTGAGGAAACAAGAGTTTCACTTAAGAAAAATCATTCATTCAAGTGAAAACACACTATGAATAGTCATAAAAAATGAAACACTTAGTCTTATAGAGAGAGAGAGAGAGAGAGAGAGAGAGAGAGAGAGAGAGAGAGAGAGAGATGAGAGAGAGAGAGAGAGAGAGAGAGAGAGAGAGAGAGAGAGAGAGAGAGAGAGAGAATTACAAAGGTCACAAGGACACTTGTCATGAAGATAAAATTAGTTATACATGAATGATAATATTATATGGGTCAAATAATTAAATTTAATCAAGTACAAATGTCAATCCAAGCCATCAAAGTCTGGCAAAGTGACACAAAACTCCTCATTCTAGAGTAGATAGACTACCTATATGATTGGACATATTTGTACATCCCATAACTGATGTGGAGTATTTATAGTGATTGAAATGGAAGGGGAGACTCTTATACATGTCTCTCCATGTAGTGGTTTCATGCTTGGTCCTCTAGAATGATCATAAATTGAGTTATCATCATATGTTGTCTAAAAAAACCACCCCTTCATGCACCCTGCACACTTGGCCTCCAAACTACCTTTAGTTTTCCATGAAAATCCATGGGATGGATTGAATGAAAAGTTTAAATGGCTTAAATGGCCTTATAAGCATCAAGGACACCTTAAATTCAGCTCACTTCAAGTTTTTGATCTTCTTCACTAGCTTGTCTAGTATGCCAAATTTGACTGGCTAAGTTGAAGGCTATTATTTGAACCCTTAGGAATTGTTTCAAGAAATATAGTGACCATAGGGAGTTATAAAAAGTAAAATTATTCCTCCCAAACTTTATTTCATCTTTAAAATCCTCATGTATCATATATAACACAAAAAATGGTCAAAAATATCATGTTTCTATCCCCATCCATACAATTCAATACAAATATAAAGCATGTGAGGGAGCCTGAGAGAGTCCTATTCAACATGAAATATTTTTTCTAGGAAAAATATCTCATTATATTACATACCCAACTCCATTTATCCAAATGGGTTGCTAGGGAGGGTTTACAAGGATTTTAGCTTGTTTTCATCCTTAATCTTGTTTCATAAAAACCTGACATCCAACTAGCCAAAAAATTTCACAAAATCATTATTTTAAGACCTCCCTCAACATCACTAAACTGATTAGAGTCACATTCAAGTCTTTATGTTATATGTGAGCTTCCAAAACTAGGTTATCAAACTTGTTTCCTTATTTCCTGCATGCTTGAGTTGTGTTGAGGTCTAAAAATGGACTATTGATGATTTATTTGAATACTAAAAGCTTGAGCACCTCATATATGACCTAAAAAATGATGTTATAATAGGTTTTAAATTATTAACTCATGTGAAAATTGTAATAGACCCCCCATTTGGGCACTAGGCCTAGATTTTGCTCATTAGATCTAACTACAAATCTAAGAGTATGAAATACCCTATTTGGTTTCACATGTTCTTGTTTGGTTTCCCATGTTTTTATGGGTGTGATTAAACTTAAAAAACTCACTTAAAGATTCAAAATATCTTAGGGTTCCAATTTTCAATTCATCTCTCAAGATTTGTAGATGTGTACCAAGGGAAAGTGTCCCCTATCTAAGACAAAATAGGGGTACTTTCCTTATTTTCTCACCAAAATTAGCAATTGGAGAGGTCTCTCCAAGTGGAAATAATGCTTTGTGAATGTTTTTACCCCTTGGTTCTAGGTTTTAGATCTTCAACCTCCTCCATTTCTCAAACAAACTTTGCATAGGTAGACTATTTGTAGGGTTCTTATAGATGAACTAATCCTTGCTTATGTAAGACTCTTTCTTACCATACTTTACTATGATAAGGGACTATTGAATCATTTTCGATCGTGACTTATGTATATTCAATTGATTCACCATTTTAAACCTTCATATACCCCTTGCATTCTCAATATTTTTAATATAATACTTATTGCTTTTTAGCATTGGTTGTGTTTTACATTTATCAAGGCACCTGTCAATGTTCATACCTAGTTGGACCTTAAACATAGCATTTAAAACTTCCTTTAAAGGTTTAAATAATAATTTACCATGATTTATATTATTTTTATTCTATTCATGCATTTTCTCATCAAGAGTACACTCCCTTTCATTCATTATCTGTGGTAAATGCATAATGGGTTTGACTGTAAGTGTTTATGAGGTGTTGTTGAGGTTTATTTTGATACTTAAAGATATTTAATGAATCCATTCATGTCAAAATCCACTCAAATTATACTAATAACCTCTCCTATCCCTTCTCATGCACTCTAATCTCATAAATAAGTCCTCAAGCCTGACTGAAACAATTCCTTAATAACCCCTACTGTAAGTTACTTTGGCCTATTTAGAACTGGTAAATGATATTTAGGGGTCCTTATAAATACCCTGGGGTCATAAGGATATTTTTCATGCTTTTTTATTACATGGTATCCCCTTTAAACATCACCAAGCCTCAAAATATCTCACTATTTGTCTGCTTAGCTGTAGGTGCACCTTTCTTACCATGTGTATGGACTATAAGATATATATGAAGGTCAATAACATCCCTTATCATCTTGTGTTGATGATATATAGGTCACAAAAATTTACCCCAAATCATTTGAACCCTATAACAATGGGAACAATGTCCACTTTGTAACCTTGGTGAAAAAGTCTCCTCTTCCTCTCAGGCCTATAGATATTATTGCATGTTTTCAGTGTGTTTTTAGGCATATTTGAGGCCCTCAAAAACTTAAATCCATTTACATTTTGACCTTAATATTTGGAAAGGTTATTCTCCTTCGTGGATACCTCAAAACCAACACACCTAGGGGCTTTAAAACCTCTTACACCCTATTGTATGAAACCATCAGAAAGGCCCCTAACCTCTATTTTGTATTTTTAGGGACCATGGGCATCTAAACATAGTCAACTCATGCTAAAAGGTGCTTTGTGCTTCCACCTTATCCATTGACACTCTTGGATGAGTCTATCATACTTTAATAATTACATGTTAGGGTTTCAAAGGATTTTCATCATACTTCAACTTTCCAACACAAATACCTTTGTCCTCTATTCAGACCACCTGTAGGTGGATGTTTTGGCTATTTATAAGGAACTAGGCATTGCCAACATGAAACCTCCCCTAAAAGTGAACTTTGTATGCTTCCATTAATCATCTTAATGTACACCAGACCTTTTCAATAAGTTTTAAACATATATACACCTTTCTATACATCTTCATGACATCAGCAAGGGACCCATAGGTGTGCATAAGGGTGTTTTATGCAGGTAAGACATTGAATTATGCAATAACATGTTAAATAATGGCTCTAAAACATCTCAAATACATTTATCAACTTTTAAGTGAGTAATATACATCAAGGATGATTTAAAACTATCTTTTAAAACCTCTGTTTAATATGATATTCCCTTTTTCAAACACATGTTATAAAGCAAATAGGGGTGACAAGTGATTGTGGTATGGAACATGGCTTGAAAAATATGGATGTTGTTTTGGAGGATGAAGTTTCAAGGTGAGAAGAACCAGGAGGACCTTGAAAACATGTATATGGAACTAACACAACCCTCTAAACCTATTGAAAAATCATGAAAACTTAGAAGTGATGCAAAACTACCTATCATCCCAAAAGAGAGTAACCTACAAACTTGAGATGGTTTCCTCATAAAATAAACTTGAAACCAGAAAAAAAGAATGGGAGACATAAGGGGACATGGTCAACATCCTCTAGAACCAATCTTAACAAGTGAAATGTATGGATTTTCTCAAACTGAGGTGAAAGCCATAGGGGCCATGGATTAGTAAGTAGATTTAGAAGCCTAACATATTATCAATGGTTCATAAAGTTGGGACCACCATTAATGAAAATATTTATATGGAAATGAATATATTTTATTTTATAATATGCCTTCAAGAGTGTTTTTCCCTGAAACTCCATGAGATATCCATACCAAGTACAAACATGTAAGTCACTTCTTTATGCCAAAAAGGGTGAGAAGAGAGGTGAACAATTTTGGACAAGAAATTATATATCTAGATGAAAAAAAAGTAGAATTAAGATTATGGGAGCTGAATAGTCACATTTCAACTTTTTCCAAGTGGCACAATTCCCAAAGAAGTTGTAAAAGTGTCATTTTCTAACCTTTTGCCAATAAAACTACCTTTCTCTAAAAAATCTACCATCTTTTCATTTTTTTAGTTACTTAAGACCTTTATGGACACATGGGGTATCACATCATCTATTTGGACCTTCACATTTCTGACTAAATCTGTACAAAGCATTAAATGCATTATTTTTTACCCTTAAAATGACCCAAAATGATAAATGGACCTAGAAACTAATTGACCAAAGCTATTACAACATTAATTGACATAAAATGAACTATAAGACACCTTTTGACAATAAATTTTACCCCCTTATATTCCTAAAAATCAATTTTTTTAATAGGGGTGTCCTAATTTGACCTAAAAGTCAAATTTGATCAACAAATTAGTGACTCATAGTGGTAGTATTCATTTTATACTAACAAAACCAGTAGAATTATCTATCCATTGGGATTATGAGTCATCTAAGTACTAAGACAAATAAAATACTTTGACCCTTGGTCACAAACCTTTGATCATCTCAAGACACTAATGACTACGTCAACCACACAAATCAAATGACACACACCAACAAAGCAAACACACAAGACACACGCATGTGTCTAAGGCACTTGGGGGAAGTAGATAACAACCCATTATTTACAACTTAAATTTATCATACTTCCCTCTTAGATCAAAGGGGAAGTTTGAAGCATCACTTTCTTCATGAGATGGAACATGGTGTAAAGATCTTTTCTCTTTGGATTAGATGTTTTTTGGATCAGACTTGTCTTTTGGCACTTCAATTACCATGCTCTCAAGTAGAACATATTCAAAAAAGTCTTAAATATAAAATTATTCCTCTTGAATCCAAACGTCTTTAACCTTGTCATGTATATCCTCAATTACAATTTCAAATGATGATTGAGTAAGACACACTTTCTTGTCTTTCATGGTGCTCTCAACAAGATTAGGCTTCTTCTCGGCTACAAGCTCTTCTATCTCATGAAGTATATTTGAAAAATATATCCAATATTAATCATTTTATTCCATGGAAACCTCTTAATTCACCTTGTCATACACTTGGCCTTCAATTTAGTAAGGCTCTTCAAGTTCTTGAAGTAACTTCATTTGCAATTGCTAATCATCCGTGTCCTCTTTATCATCTAAAATCACTACCTCTTCAATATTCTCTTCTTGATGTGTGATTTCATAAAGACTATTTTCTTCAAGATATATTTCATCATCAAGTTGCTTCATGATAGCTAGTTCTTGACCAACATAAAGAGCTCCATCTTTATGTTTGATTGCACACTCAAGCTCATATTCATTAGACTCATCAGCAAGATTGGGTTTATCATTAGCTATGAAATATTTTGGATAAGAAGATACTTCAACCAAATCATAAAATTATTTGAATATGGAATTGAACTTATACCATATACCCTCTTCTTCATGATCACCTTCAATAACTACTTCCTCTACCTTGGTCTCATGAAACTCATCTAGGGCTACTAATTCTTAAGAGATGACTTGAAAGTGTTCTACATATTTGATATCACATTTAAATTCATGTTTATGATGATAATATACAAAATTTTGATCAGATGTATGGTCTTATTCAAGGGCTACAAGATATTCTATCTCCTTCTCCTTCATGGTAAGGCCAAGACTAGGCATTTTGAAATCATGTGATTTGGCCCAATGAGGTTGCCAAGGAGATAGGTTTTCTATAAACAAGAGATCTATTTCTTTTTCAACTATCTAATCATACTTAGTTTCCTGTACCATAGGTCTATCAAGGCAAAGAGTGATATGGTGAGGACAAGATGAGCTAGTTGGTGGAGGTGGTACATATAACTCAAAATCAGGTTGAGGGTGAAAAATAGAGGTTCCTTCATGGACACACATTCCTTCAAACATAGAGACATTAGCTATTGGATTATCCTTTTTTTCACCAATGGGATTACCTATGGTTATTTATTCCTCACAATCATTCATGAGTCTCATTATCATTCATGAACTAAATTTGTTCTTCTTCACTTTCTTCTTTCAAGATAATTTCCTCTTTGAGAATAAATGAAGTGGAGGCTTGATGGATAGGCCCATGGATTTGAGGTGAAGGATTTGGGGTATGATATGTAGTGTAAGGTTAATGGACTGGATATGGATTTTTGGATGAAGGATAAGGCTTATGAATAGGTTTATAAAATAGGAAAGCACTAGTGAGTTCTAGTGGAAGTGAATCCTTGGGCTGATTAGGAGAAAAAACATCTACATGAGTAGGAACTTCACTTTGTATATGATACCATTGTTTATAATCCATGGAAAAATTTAGTGTATAAGACTCATGTGAATACTTTTGAGGCTGATATGTACCATGAAATTAAGGATATGACTTATATTGACGCTGATAGAAGGATGTATTTTGGTAGTCATTCTCATAGGATTGTCCAACAACTTGATGTTCATATGGAGAGGGAAATGAAGGGCTATATGACTACCATGGCTTATAGGGTTGTTGAGGGGAAAAGTGTGGTTCATATTAATTCTGATTTTATGATTGATACACTTCATGACAAATCCTATTATAGTCACACCAAGGCTCATTGATAACTTGTTCACATTGATGGGGAATAACACAAACTTGGAAGGTTTCACCAACTTATAGGGAACAAAACTCAAATCTAAAGTAATCCATAAAACTTCATTAGGAAACAAGGACATAAATAATTAATATCAACAATATTGAAATGGAATACCTTGGCTACTTGATTAGCTGATACAACTTTCTAGTCACCATTGATACTTTGAGAGATGCCTCCAAAGGCTGATTGTTGAGAGACAACACCAGAAATCTCTCAACCTTTTAAAACAAGAGTCCCACTAGGCATGCCAAAAACTATTTTCACTTGGATATGAACCATATGATGATGTGATAAGGTTATTATCATCCAAGTGGCACAATGGAATCACCTCTAGGCTTGTGGGTATCGTAAGGAATGAGGTGAGTCTCTAGATAAGGTTAGCTCCATTGATGTACCACTATGGATTGAAACTAAGACTAAATTTGGGGGGTGAAAAGAGAAAAATAAACTAAAACAAAATATAAACTAATGAAAGTGATAAAACAAATTTAATTATGACATCTAACCATATGCATATTACACTTGAGACCAAGCAATAAACCAAACATACACTCCTCCAATCTAGAACTTCTCACATCAATGTTACATTGTGAAGTCAAGATAAACATCTAGGATAGGAAGAATATACAATAGTAATTGAATGTCACTAATTAATATTCTAACTCACTTAATCCTTGACATATCCCAAAATACTTCACATGCCCTACAAGAAGAATTTTTCCAACTACAAATAGGTTGCAAAAATGAGTTAACATGCTAAGAAAACAAGAGTGTCACTTAAGAAAAATGAATAATTAAAATGAAACACAATATGAAAAGTCATAGAAGAGGTAAAAACTAGTTGTTTTATTAAACAATAGGTATACAAATGATCATGGATTCTCCATACACAGGTGGAGTATATCATATAATGCCAAAATGGTTGACTCTTATAGAGAGAGAGAGAGAGAGAGAGAGAGAGAGAGAGAGAGAGAGAGAGAGAGAGAGAGAGAGAGAGAGAGAGAGAGAGAGAGAGAGAGAGAGAGAGAGAGAGAGAGAGAGAGAGAGAGAGAGAGAGGAGAGAGAGAGAGAAGTATAAGGGTCACAAGGACACTTTTCAAGATGATAAAACAAGTTATCCATACATGATAATAGTATATGGGTTGAACCATGCAAGGAAATGAAGTAAAAATGTCAATCCAAGTCATCAAAGTCTTACAAAGTGGCACAAAACTTGTCATTATAGTTGATATAAACTACTTGTATGATTAGAAATATTTGGGCATATTATAATTGATAAGTATAAGTTATAATGATTTAAATGTAATGATATACTCTTATAAATGCCTCTCCATTCATTGGTTGTATTCCTAGTCTTCTAGAATCATCCCAAATTGAGTTATCATCATATATTGTCTAGAAAATTCCCCCTTCATGTACCCTACACACTTGAACTAAAAAATTCCTTTAGTTGTCCATTGAAATCCATGGGATGGAGTTAATGAAAATTTTAAAGTCCTTATATGGCCTTATAATCATTAGGGCCAACTTAAATTCAACTCATTTGAAGTTTTCCATCTTCTTCGCCAGCTTTTCTAGTATGTCATATATGACTGGCTGCATTAAAGGCTATTATTTGAACCATTAGGAGTTGTTTCAATAAATGTAGTGACCATAGGGAGTTATAAGAAGTATAATTATTACTCCCAAACTTTATTTTATCTTCAATCTCCTCCTGTAGCATACATAATACAAAAAATGGTAAAAAATAGCTTGTTTTTACCCCCATCCATACAAGTCCATATAAATAGTTGGCATGCAAGGGATCTTGAGTGAGTCCTCTTCAACATCCAGTCATTCTTATAGTCAAAATAGATCATTATATTACATATCTATCTCCATTTATCCAAATGGGTTGCTAGGGAGGGTTTACAAGGATTTTAGCTTGTTTTGACCCTTAAGCTTATTTCATAAAAAATTAACATCCAACCTACCAAAAATATTCTAAAAAGTATTTTTAAATACCTCCCTAAACATCCATAAACTTATTATATTCCCATGAAAGGCCTTATGAAATATGTGTGCTTTCAAAACTAGGTTATCGAACTTGTTTCCTTATTTCATTCATGCCTGAGTTATCTTGAGGTCTAAAAATGGACTCTTGATGCTTTCTTTGCATAATATAAACTTTAAAACCTCATATATGACCCAAAAATCATGTTACAATAGTTTTTAAATTATTAACTCATCTGAAAAGTGTAATAGACCCCCCATTTGGGTATTAGGCTTAAATTTTACTCATTAGGTCAGACTGCAAACCTAAGACTATGGAGTACCCTATTTGGTTTCACATGTTACTATTTATTTTCCCATGTTTTTATGGGTATTATTAAACTTAAAAAACTCACTTTAAGTGTCCAAATATCTTTTGGTTTCAATTTTCAATCCATCTATTGAGATTTGTAGGTTTATGTAAGGGGAAAGTGCCCTTGTCTAAGATAAAACATGGGGCACTTTCCTTATTTTGTCACCAAAAATAGATATTGGAGATGTATATAAAATTTGAAAGGATTATTTTTTCAAGTTTTTACCCCTTGGTTCCAATTTTTATATCTTCAACCACCTTTATTTCTCAAATAGACTTTGCATAGGTAGATTATCTATCGGGTTCTTCTAAGATAGACTGATCCTTGCTTTCTTGGGACTATTTATTAACATGATTTTACTATTATGAGGTATTATTTAATAATTTTTAACCATTATTGATTTATATTACATCCATTCACCATTTTAAACCTTCTGATACCCCTTGCATTATCAAGACTATTAGTACAATATTGACTGTGTTTTAGCATTGGTTGTGTTTTGCATTTGTCAAGGCACCTATAGATGTTCATACCTAGTTAGACCTTGAACGTAGAATTTAAAACTTTTTAAAAATATTTATATACTAATTTACCATTATTTAGATCTTTTTTATTCTATTCATGCCTTTTCTCATCAAGAGTACAATCCCTTTCACTCACTATCAGTTGTAGATGCATAATGGGCTTGACTGTAGGTGTATATGAGGTGTTACCGAGGTTGATTTTGATACTTAGAGATCTTTAATGAATCCCTATATGTAAAAATACACTAACCTTATACCTATAACCTCTCCTATACCTTCTCATGCACTCTAATCTCATAAAGAAGTCCTCAAGCCTGATTGAGACAATTCCTTAATAACCCTTGTTATAGGTTACTTTCGCTTATTTATAATTGGTAAATGATATTTAGGGGTCCTTATGAAAAAAATTTGGTCAAAAGGATAATTATAATTTTTTTTATTACATTTTATCCCCTTTAAACATCATCAATCCTCAAACTAGCTCTTTATTTACCTGCCTAGCTATAGGTGTACCTTTTTCGGCATGTGTATGGACTGCAAGATGTATATGAAGGTCAATGACATCACTTATCATCTTGTGTTGATTATATCTAGGTAAAAATAAGTAACCCTAAATAATTTTAACCCTCTAACCATGGTAAAAATATCCACTTTGTAACCTTGGTGAAAAAGTCTCCTCTTCCTCTTAGGCCTGTAGATAGTATTCCATGTTTTCAATGTGTTTATAGGCATATTTAAGGCCCTAAAAAACATAACTCCATTTAATTTTTTATCTCCATATTTGGAAATGTGTTTCTCCTTCATGGTAACCTCAAAAAAATCACATTTAAAGGCTTAAAAACCTCTTACACCTTGTATGAAACCATCAAAAAGGGCCCAAACCTCTATTTTGTATTTTTAGGGACCATTGACCTCTAAACACAATCAGCTCATGCTAGAAGGTGTTTTATGCTTCCACATTATCCATTTAAACTCTTGAATGAGTCTATAATAATCTTAAAATTACATGATAGGTTTATAAATGAGTTTCATCATACTCCAACTTTCCAACATAAATACCTCTATCCTCTGTTTAGACCACATGTAGGTGGATGTTTTGGATGTATATAAGGAACTAGGTATGGGAAACATGAAAAATCCCATGAAAATGAATATTTTATGATTACACTAAGAATATTAATTTACACTAAACCATTTTAATAAGTTGGAAACATATGTACACCTCTCCCTACATCTGATGATGTTAGCAAGGGACTTGTAGGTGTGCATAAGGGTGTTTTATGCAGATAGAACCTTGAATTAGGCAAGAACATGTTAAGGAATAGATACAAAACCTCTCAAATGCATTTTTAAAATTTTAAGTGAGTGATATCCATCAATTATACTTTGAAACTAGCTTTGAAAACATTTGTTCAACATGATATTCCCTTTTTTAAACCCCTGATGTAAAGTAGATGGGGGTGACAAGTGATTGTGGTATAGCAGATGGATTGAAAACTATGAAAATTTTTTTGGAGTATGAAGTCTAAATTTGATAATAACTATGATTACCTTGAAAACATGTATACAAAAATAACACAACCCTTTGAAATTGTTAACAAAGCATGAAAACCTGGAAGTGATGTAAAATTCCTATCATCCCAAGAGAGAAACCTAAAAACCTGAGATGGTTTCCTCATAAAATAAACTTGAGACCTAAAAAAAATCATGTGATACATAAATGTATATGTTCAACATCCTTTGGAACCAATCTTAGAAAGTGAAATGTACAAATTTTCTCAAACTAAGGTGAAAAGCATAGGGGGCACCAATAACTAAGAAGATTTGGAAGCTCAACTTGTTGAAAATGGTTCATAAAGTTGAGACCATTATTAATCAAAATAATTATATATAAATTAATTTATATAAGTTTATAATATTACCTCAAGAGCATTTTTCCTGAAACTCCATGAGTTTTCCATACCAAGTATAAACCTGCAAGTCACGTCTTTATGCCAAGAAGGGTGGAAAGAGAAGTGAATAGTTTTGGCCAAGAAATTAAATCTCAAGATCAATAAAAAATGTAATTTAGCTTGGGGAAGCTGGATTTTCACATTTCCACTTTTTCCAAATGGTACACTTCCCAAGGAGGTTGTATAAGTGCCATTTTCTCACCTTTTGCCAAGAAAACTACTTTTTTATCTAAAAAACTTGCCATATTTTTTATTTTTTTAGTTACGTAATACCTTTATGGACACATGGGTCATTAAATCATCTATTTGGACAATCACATTTCCTAATAACCTTGTACAAAGCATTCAATACACTATTTTTTACCCTTAAAATGACCTAGAATGATAAATGGACCTAGAAACTAATTGACCAAAGATAGTACAATATTAATTGACATAAAATGATGTATAAAATACCTCATGAAAATACATTATGCCCCCTTATAGGCCTAAAAATCAATTTTTTTTCTAGGGGTGTCCTAATTTGACCTAAAAGTCAAATTTGATCAACATTACATATAGTGAAAAAATGACATAGAGCCAAATAGAAATGGCATGTTCAAATGCCCTTAAATAAAAGAAGAAAAAAGACACAATAAAATATAAACTAAGAAAGATAAATAGAAATGAAAGTATGCATGGGCATGTAATATAAATATGTATAGGATTTAAGATGAACATATGCTAATTCTAAAGTATTATTAGCCAACAAAAAAATATAAGTGGGTGTAGCATGATCAATATCAAGATGTAAAAATGTTAAATATGTAATGTAGAGTTTATAAATATGTAACCTAGTCATCAAAATTGTGTATAGGGTGACCCTAAGTGGGCAAATATGTAAAATAAATAGTTCTTATGCATTTATGTATATGCTTCCAGTGGGTAGATAATAATAAATATAGATCAGTGTAGTGGACTTAAGTCATCTATGCAACCTGTAAGCCCTTGACAAGAAAAAGTAAAATATGTATGTATGCTAAAATTGACTATACTAAGATATCTACCATATGTAGTGTATGTAAAATATAAGAAATGTAAACATGGTAGTGCATACAATCTATAGTTTTGTGTTTTCTAAGTAAATATTTGAATGTTTTTGACATATTATATTATTTTTGTATTTTCTAGATGCAAGTTATGTACAAGAAACATGAAAATGAAACTATATACAATGAGGAAGAGGGAAGGAAAGTACCTACAATAAGGTAAGAATACTACTAATTGATGAGTCTCATGGGAAGCTCATTATCAATGTGGCCTATGTAAAAATAAGAATGGTAATCTCTCATTCAATATGCTTACTATGATAGAGTTGAATGGTTTTATGGTATAAATCTAGGTATTGTTCATCATCTAAATAATAATGCTACTAATAACCTAGAATTCTAGAGGGAATTGCCTCATACTATGTAATTGACCTTTTGGAATTGTGCTTTAGAATATTGATTGTGATTTTTCCATTTGAAAGTGTGTTTATTGTAGACATATGGTGCTATGGAGGCTCTTTTTCTAGAAAGCCTTTTTTGAGAATGTTTTTTTGGCTTAACATGATTTTGACTTTGTAACTTAAGTTCTTGATCCTTTTTAACACTCTGTGTGTACTTAGATTCATTTCCTTGATAAAATGTATCTATAAATTATTTGAATTTGAATGTTTAATAAACCCCAAACCTTGTTGACTAACATTATTAACTACTAGAATAGTAGTGATGCCTTGGGCCTACTTGCCCAAACCTTGAGCAGATAATCAAACTATTGTAGATATTTTTTTACCAAACCCATATTGATTTGAAAGTTGAGCCTCATTTTAAAGAGGTATATTTCCATCTTTTTTCTACTTTACCTATGCTTGTTGTATTGTTTCTTGATCTGATTGCATTTTATGAAACTTTTGTTCTTTTGAGTTATGATTTGGTAACTATTTTTATACTATTTCTGAGTTTGACCCTTTTTGAATTTTTAGATATGTCATTGTATGTTATTTTGATGATGTGTCACTATTTTAGTCATTTTTATCTATTATATGTTTTATTTTCCTCTTCAATGCTAAACATGAATCAGTGGTATACCCATGCATTATATGATAGGCACAATAATATTAGGATCTCCTCACTAGGTATAGAGGAGGGAGGTTGATCAACTTAGCTTTAATCATTTCCATTAGTATCTCACTTTAGATATTATTAGACCCTTATAGTATTTTCAAACCATTTATAATAGATGCATTGTGTTTCACTTTATGATTTATACATGAAAGAGTGTTAGACACAACTTTTCTAGGTGTAGATGCATATACATGGTTTACACTAGCATATTTTTAAGATTGTGTACATGTAGTGTGATTTTCAAATAATTTGACCTTTTCACTTAATAACTAATTTTTATCTTTTAACTATAATATTGGCTTGCTCATAATGATAATTTGATCCCTTAGAGTTTCACAAGTGCAAACCCTAGGTGGTTCTGATTGAACATGTAAGCACATACCCTATAGGGGAGAGGTATAGATAGGATGAGTATGGGTATGAGTAACAATATTATAGGTCAATTCATCTCATGTAGGAGTGATAACATGGACCTAGTTATAGGGAAAGTATCTATCAACCTCATGTATATGAGGAGGAGAACGAGATTATTTCTTGTGCATAAGATATGACATTGAAACTTGAAACATACATGTTATATTATGTGTTAAATCCTCTATGTGTTTAAAGGTTTTCTTCTTAATTTAATTCCACACAAGATAAAAATAACATGTTATATGACATATGACATATGACATATATTTTAATTTATTTAAATCATCATGTACATGTGTGTTTATTTCATCTTTGATTTCATTCCAAATAAAAAGAAACAAGCCTGCAAGAAAAGCTAAAAAAATTTACATGAAAAAGTAATTAAATTCATCTACCATTATTATCATGAGTATATTAAATATAAATCTTAAAATTTATGGATATAAAACCTGAAATACGGGTCTCAAAATTCTAGAAATAGAAACCCTAGTGTTATCTAGGGTTAGGGTTTGTGTAATATTCAAAGTAAATTAAGTTCACCAAATGTTTAAAACTTTTATTACTTAGATGAATGTAAATTCTATGTTGTTAAAAAGATGAGTATAGTAAATCAAGGTATAAATATGGAATAAATACAACCATTGATTTATTACAAAATTGACTAAATTTGACCTTTCTCAAACTAATAATAAATAATGCAAATGAGAACTTAGTTGGAAAATGACTGAGACAAATGATTTGGAGGCTAAAAAACTGAGGTAGAGACTAGTCTAAGTGTCACAAATAGGATCTAGGTGTCAAAACTCCTCTTGGATAGTCACACCATAATTGGAAAGTAGTGTCATATGGTACTACTATCTCTATTTTGGTGGTAGTGTCCTCCACTAAGAAATGTACTAAGCTTTTGGGTGTACATATGGATGGATCTGTTAAGCTTATTTCCACACAAATGAGTTATAAAACCCTATAGATGACCTATTTTTACTAAATTTTTTAGCAAACCCTAATCATCCATGTTGATAGGGCATTTAGTTGATACAAATAAAAAGTGTGTTTTTAGTGGGGTAGGCTAGACACTCTTAACACCATGCTATGATGAGTGTTTCCTACATACCAATAATTTGAAGAGGGATCAATATCTATGTAGTTCACCCCACCTAAGCTCTAGTGAAGCTAGTATGATGATTGACCTGAGTGCTTTGAATGTGATTGAGACTAAAAATCTGAGTAATTGGAGCTTATAAATGTTGTAAATGGTAGAATGTAGAAGGAATAATAGGGATTTCTAAGTTTTCATATGTACAAATTATGCACAAATTATTCTAAGTTTTCATATGTATTTTGCTTCTGATTTCCATCTAGTAGTTAAAAGACTAAAAGTCATGAATTTATATTTCCTTAGTGCTTGTTGAAGTGCTAAAATATTTCTAGGCCAACCTTAGGAGGTCAAATATTTAAAAATATATCCATTTTTTTAAAAATGATGGAAAGGATAGTATCACTAATATTAGGACACTAGCACCATGTGGTGCTATTGTCCCTATTATGTCACTAATGTTTAGGTGGTAAAACCTAAAGCATGAAGGGATAGGATACAAGAGTGAGGGTCTAAGAGTACTTTGGGGGTGATTATTGCCCAGACAAAGGCTGGATAAGTGTGAAAATAGGCTTTAGGATAGGTCTAGCACTAAGCTATGGATAGGTTGTACTGAGTAGCACTCTTAGCACTCAAGTGTCACTTTTAGGTGATTACAATGTCAAAATTATAATTGTTATGTACCCATGACTATATAATGTTTCTATATTCTGCCACCCCCCACATTATTATTAAAGTTACATTTATTGATTAAAAGAGAAATATTTGAACTTAAGTGTGTAAAACACACTATCTATAAGATAATACTTAAATTATGCCAGGTACTAAAATTTATAATATTGAAGTAGTCATTTTTTTAATTTAAATTATTGAAGAAACTTAAGTTTGAAAATTTTAATATTTTAAATAGATCAAAGGTGGAACAAACCTATATATAAGTGAAACCAGTGACAATGGAGAACCATGTACCCTTCTTGAGGCACTTTGATATTTTAAACTAATGTATAAATGAGATTGATCAAGTATCAATTTTAATAACTAATCAAGATCTTGAGTTATAAATATGTATTATTATATTTCTCATGAATGGGGAATAGTACCCTATGTACTAATCTAAAAATTTGGAACCATGCTAGATTTAGTAGAATAGATTTCAAGGTTGTTGAGTGTCACTATACTTGAATGTACATCACCTACACAACTTCAAAACATACTACTACAAACAAATCTTGATTCTAACTTTCATGATCAAAAGTTAATGAATAATGTGTATTTCCACATCATGACCACATTACTTATAATAATTTTTAATGAATATTTTGCCTTTAAATTTGATTTTTTTTCTATTTTCACTTGAACATTTTCCATTTGCACTTTTAAACTTTGTATTTTGAAACATTCAAAAATATTAAGCATGAATGATGATTAATCCCCCTCTAAATATTTACAATGATATATAACATGATGCATGTATACGATCAATTATAATTATATAATGTGGACTTTAGAATGTAAATAAAGAATATAAAGATACTGCAATCATGCCAAAACTAAAGTAACCTCTATAATAGTAACACCATTAGAACAAATATAAATAATGAAATACTTACAACACATGAAATTTATGTTCATCACCGTATCCATTCTATGGTTAATGGTATTTCTTATCCTTATTACTTGATGCGGTTGCTAACTCTTCTCCAAAAAATGGGAATTGATAAGCGTGTGGTTGAAAATTACTTTGATCTCAATGTATTCACAAGGATAATTTTATATCTTGAATGTGTATGATTTGAGTGGAGGGTTTCATGTCAATTTAGAGGCTTGAGGGTGATGAGATGAATGGTTGAGAATAATCTAATTTTTTAAATTATTAAAATAATTTATGGTGGGATTTGATTACTCATTCGAATGGATGATGATTAATTTCCATGTGTTGATAAGGAGGAAAATTAGTTGGTAATTGAGTGAATCAACATGAATGGGTCAAAATAGTTGCAAAGCTAAAGGATGACTCAAAAATTGGTTGAAATGTTCTATTATGAATAATGTGGTTGAGGAAGTTGAGGAAGGTGGTTGGATGAGTCAACATTTTCTTAAGATAAACATTGAGGATATTTGGATTAGGTGGAAAATATATATTTAATTATTTTTGGAGGAAAAAGGTGTGCATGATTTATTTAATTAGTTATGAATCACTCAATTAATCAAAAAATGAAGGTAAATTATATTAATATGAATTAAAATTATGTATGGTGAAGGTTTAGTGTTTCAAAGTTTATTTTAAAACTAAACAGTGAAATTTAGGTGTCTATATTTACCCCTATTTGAAATGGTATTGTGAAATAATGACATTTATATGAATAGAAAATAAAGTATAACATTAATGATTATGGAGAAAATGTTTTCCCTAAGTAACTATAAATTAACATGATGATTAACCTTAAGTGTTCATGTATTAAAATGGAATGACAATCAAAATATTTGAAGGGAAGATGATGAGATGGTTACCAAAAATAATGGATATACTCGTCTCAATACAAATTTTTGCAGCATTGTAGGGAGTTTGTGCAAAATGATTTTCCCCTAGCTATTAACATCTATAGAAGTAGATTGGAAAAATAATGTTTCCAAATTATGGACTACATGAATGGATGGTTATCAAGTAGTCAAAGTTCTTATGAGTGGATGTGCTAATGATATATCCTAACAGTAAGTTGTAGACCAGAAAATGAAAAATATAGTTTGTCTAATGTTGGAGAAGACTTTAGAAAATTGATAGTTTAAAGAATTGATAAATATGTTAAGAACTTTGATTAAAAAATGTTATAAAATGTGGATGAAATGACTTGGATGGATGATGGTGGTTCAACTGGACCTAGATACCCCATGTACCTGAACATTGTATACATTGTCTAAATATACCTCAGGCTAATGTATTTTGCCTAATGTGGGAAGAGTTGTAAAGTGATTATGTAATGTAAGTTGACCCATGGATGTTATTAACCTACTTAAGAAAATGATTACACATTATGATTGGATGTGATGATGGATTTAATTACTCAAGAAATAATATATGTAATGAGTTGATTGGTTTTTTAAATATACTAAGATAAGCCACATGCTTTTGGGTGCCCCATGAATCAGGGTTAATAGGAGAAGATGTGGGAATGATATATCCTATTGAGAAAGATACAAGCTTGAATTTTATTGACTAATTGATTGATGAAGTTAGTGATGGATTGATGGAGAAAGGATGGATGTTGTTATTTTGTTGGTACAAATTGACAGGTGCAAGATATTGAATGCAAATATCAGGAAATGATTGGGAATTATTGATTTACATGTATAAACAAAGAAGTTAATTAAATTAATGGATTAATTATGATTGATAATATGATTGGATAACATGGTTTTGATTTATGGATGGAAGATAGAGAATATTATGGGATGTATGGTGAAAAAAATGGGTTTTACATTGAAATGTTTAGAAAGGAGAGGAAAATAAATTCACCATTTCTATAATGGAAAATTTGGTGTTTATTGTGTCAAATTCATCAAAGGGAATAGTAAATACATTGAAAAGGTGAAATTTTAAGTAAGTGAGGTGAATTTATTCATGTGGGTGGAGAATTAGTCTAGGTGGGGGTGAATTATCCTCAAAATATTTGTTATGAGATTGTGAATGTTAGTATGTTTAAGATGAATAATGAGTTTTTTAGGATTAACACAACCTTAGAGAATTTAGTGTTTTTGTATTTTCATCATGTCATGGTCCTTATAGTACTAAACCATAATGATTTTGTATGAGATGACACATAGATGATCCATCCAAGGATGTGAGATGGTTTGATAGTTGCTTAAAATATGCTTTATTTGGAGTTCCAACAAGATTTCAATCGTTGCTTTTGATACGAATTGAGAAACCTTTATTTTATATTACACATGACATGATGCACCAATGGTATGTGATTTAAATTTTAAATACTTAATAGATGTAAATCCTATGTTGTTAAGGGGTTGAGTATAGAGGGTACATATATACATACATATTGAACATAGATAATGAAATTAATTTACCTAAAATGATGAATATAAGGAGAAGATTCACTTATTTAGAGTAAAATTTGTATCCCTAGATAGTAATGATGCTAAAATAGGTTAGGAAGATATCTTGGAGCCCTTTTATTTCTAAAACTAGAGTTTTGTCTTTTCTTAGGATAATAGCGTGATCATAGGGACAATGACACACTACACTAGTGTCTAAAGAACCATGGTAGTGTCCTTTTGTGGATAGGGATCCTAAGACTTCTATGGATGTTACGAGGGAGTTTCAAGGTTATTTAAGTGTATTCAAGATCATTAGTTCATCCTTTTGTGCCATTATTTTTTTTTTCCTTTGAAACCTTAATGAATATCTGCACGCATGAAACAACATAATCAGATGCAAAAAGAAAGGGAAAAGGTTAGTTTTGGGATGTTATGATTTCATGATGTATAACCCCTATTTTTTGACCACTACCTACATTAACCCCAATGATATGGGTCTTATATCGTATGTAGTTCTCCCTTAGGAAATGTGCATAATCAACATGCACAATATGCTAAAATGACTTTTACTTAGGCCGTTATTTGATCAAGCATGTAGATCTATGTCTGATGATGTGCAATATGCATAGTGATGGGCTATAATATTGACTTATTTTTATGTAATTATGTGACAACATAGTAAGTGCTAGATGTATAATTTATTTTAATGATTTTTAAAGTGAATAGATAGATAAAAACACAATAAGAGACTCAAGGAAGGGAAGGGACCCAAAATGAACTAAAAATTAACCTTTGGATAATACTAATGAGATGGACACTAGAACGATGTTCTACTATCTATGGCCATGCTATTTTCATGTAGGTAAAAAATTGGGTAGTGACTATGACAAATAGACCAAGAGCCCCTTTGACTCAGATTGGCATGACATAAGACCACTGTGGGTGCAACAAGTAGGGAAAATAAGTGATAATAAAGACAGAAAAGACCAAAGTGACCATGCAAATAACACATTCATTCAAAAATAAGAACTTCCTATGAAAGAGTTACAAAAGACATGTTACTTGTGTTGTTTGACCAAACTAGGGTGTGTAAATTATGGAAAAAACATGATGTCTATTGTGTTATACATGTAAGAAATAATAGATTCACAAGTTCAATAATTAAAGCATCATAATATGGAAGATCATAATAACATTTTTTTAATACACATGGTGATCTAGAGTAAAAAACAACAAGAAAAAAAGAAATGTTTGCAAAAATAAAAACCATGTAAGTAAAAATCCATATAAGTAAACAATGACTACATATGAAAGTAATTAAAACACAAGATGTATAAAAATTAAAATAAATGACTATAAAACAAATTAAGAAAAATATTTTTTGATGTATTTTTCTAGATTATAACCCTTTGGTTGTTGATATCATTGATAATGTGGATTGTTCATTGATTAATCTTGGTAAAGGATGAATATGTTACCAAACTAAGGACAATGACTTTTATTTATTTTTTGATTTGTTTTTTATTTTTAGATTTTATGATGTTTTTGGATATTTATATATGTTCTAATGTTTTTCACTTTTTTGGTTGGATTTTATATACAAGGCTACTAGTAGAGGGAAACATGTTCTAGTACTATGGAAATGAGAAATAATGGATGGAAGTTATACATTATGGATGGAGTATGGATGGTAATTAAGATGATAACTCCAAGGAACACATGACATAATAACCAAGTGTCTAGTCATCAAAGTAGTATTGCAAAGATACATCAAGATGTTTCTAGGAACATGTCTCAAGACATTTCCACTTCCTTATCAATGTCAAATTTGGGAAAATGGATTGTCATATTATCATAAATATAGGATTAATAAGGATGAGTTTAACTATTTTGGGATTAAATGGGTAAGGATGGGTTTAGGATTAAATGTATAAGGATGTATTTCAATAGGTGTATGATGGGTAAGTATGGTTTATGATAGGTGTAGGATGGGTTAGGATGGAGGGATGATTTAGAATGTAGAGGATTGAAATGGAATGAGTTTTCCCTCAATTGTAAGGTACTTGTAAACAATTGATTATTATATGCATGATAATATAAATAATTTTTCATCATGGTATTTACCCAAAGTGCCATATATATTATTTTTATTTATGGATGAATTTATTTCTCTTTTTATTTTTATTTCTCTCTCTCTCTCTTTCTCTTTTTACATTATTATGGAAGTGTGTGAGATGCATGATGTTGACCCATATTTATGGTTTAGGTATGCACTCAAGACATGTATTTAGTAACTTTTTTTTTAATTTTTAAATTGGATTCTTCCAAAGTTAATAGGATACCATCATAGCCTCTATGATAGAAGGTGTGGACAAAAAGGTTGATGTAGAAGATGTGTTGGTGTTTCAATGAATTTATTATTTATTATGGAGAAAATGAAAAGAAGAAACTAAGTACAGGTATGGTTTTAAAATGTTATTGATAGTATGCACAATGAATTAGAAGATTGTGAAGAGCTCCTCTTTGGCTTGGGAGGATGACCTACAGATAATAAATCAATAAATAAAACTTATTCATTAGATAAATAGTTGAGTGGATTTCCTAGTGATAGTTAGATCTTGGAAGCTAGAGTTGCCTTAGGGGATATCAATCCACATGTTTTAAACAATTAATTTTATAAATAAGAAATAAAATTACTTGCATCAATGAATCAAAAGGTAATGAAACTAAATAAAATAATGTTTTATAAGAAATATGCTATAAATCATTGAATTATAAATAAACTAATCAATACTAGTGCTAAAGATTTGGGGTATGCTTTAAAAAATTAGAAGGGGGTCTATGAAGAGGCAAAAACATAAAAAATTAGGTTTGATTGGGTGTAGGTAAGTGAAAACAACTTGTTGGTTTTCATTACAATAGTGACCATGAATGGCTAGGGTAACCGTCCATGGTTGAGGTGAGTGTCAATGGTTAAGGTGCCATCAATGTTTAAACAAACCATCAACAGTTGAGACAACCATCGATGGTTACTATGTAAATATCTAGGTAGATAAATTGCTAATTGATGAGATCCAAAAGATAGATTCCAAGAGATGGATAAGGTCTAGGTTGATTGTGAAATGGAAATAAAGTAGATGAATACTTAAAAATAAGTAATTATCTTACCAAAGGTCGATTGGGTGGATAGTTGAGGTAGTTGATCTATTGGTGGAATCTATATTGATTCCAATAGAGTAACGGTACCCTAAGGCTTGGCGGAATGGCAATGGTAAATTGAATCTCTAATATGATTGTTGAATTATTAGATTTATGATGGTGATTGACCTGAAATAAAAAAAACTTGGATACACAAGCTCTTGATGACAATTGTTGATGTTTTTCACCTCCCAACTTCTCTCTTTTTATATGCATAAGCAAGAGGTGGAAGTGAAAATTTAATTGGGATATATAATTATTAATTATACATGCAAAGGCTCATAATAAGATTTAGACAAGTTACAATTAGAAAATCAAAGTGTATGGTTTACATGATTTTGGTTAGGGAGGTGGACCCTGACGATCGATGATTAAGGTGACTGTCGATGGTTACCCTAAATATTAGTGGTCGAGTGTCAAGGGCAAAAAGGGATAAAAGATAGGGTTGAGCTAGTTAAGTTAAAATTGATTACAGGACAGGTTGATTAGGGGTTAGAAGGTGATATTGGTCATGATAAGGTTCTAGGGTATTTTGGGGGAATTACAAGATTCAGAATCATAGTGTGCAATTTTTTGGTGTCTAAATTTTCCCCTTTTTGTTATGTAAATTTGAATCAATAATATAAAAAATAAAAATAGAGTGTTAGATGAAGGTTTGTTGATCAGCTTGAGTATGGGAGGATGTGTTCCCCTTAAAACTAAGAGGTGATGAAGTAAATAAGAATTGGATGTAGGTTTGACAAGTAGTTGATAAGGAGTTACTAGGTGGTGACAAAAGGTGGGTGGGTATTTGAGACATAAATGTGCACACAAAATATGAATAAGTGTGATAGCCAAGATCACACACAAACTAAGGTTGCCAATTTTGGTAGAAAAGGTCAATTTTAGAAGGATGAGTGACCAATATATTGCATGACCGTATGTAGGCATGGTAGTTAGGTACACCTATTAGTCCCTTAGATAGGTCAATCTTACCATGGGTATCTGAGGTAGGAAGTGATTTCATGGTAAACACAAATAGGTCAAATATCATGGGTATCCAAGGTAGGAAGTGCTCTTAAAAGACACAAGTGGGCTAGGTAAACATAAGGTGACACAAAATCTGAATGGTCAATATGGAAAAAAATGGTTAGTGTAGTGAAAAAAGACCATTTAAGATCATTACAAAACATGCAATAGTTTGTGTAAAAAATGGCCAATGTCAAGGTGGAGGTGGTCAAATAGGTGGTTAGAGAAGGGTAATCTCCAAAAAAATTAAATTAGGTATGGGGAGATTAGGTTAATATTTAGAATGTGGTTTTAAGGTATAAGTTCCACAAAAAGTGTGGGATTCTGATCATCGACAGTTAGTGGTTCCCTAGGGTTAACCATCGGTGGTCACCCTGACCATCGATGGTTAAGGGGAAACCCTAAAAACCTAAACATAAAAGGTGAAAATGAGAAAATCATTTTCACTTTTGTTTGTTTTACCTTTACTTGTGTGCTAGTGATTTGGCACTTTGGTGTGTGGTTGAGAGGTTTTAATAAATGGTTTTTGAGGTGGAGATTATTGATTGGGTGAGCGTATTAACATTCATGATAAGTGGGGACTAGTGATGCAAGGTGGATGAGGGCATGGTCGAATGGTAGGATGTGGAATTTGACCTTATCAATGATCAAGGAGTGAGGTAGGGGGTGTATTAAATTTGGATAGTTAGATGATTAAGTTTGTTAATTAGTTAAATTGTTTGCTTTGGTGATAGAATTAGTAAGCTTTGTTGGGGGTGTGCCCTAGGTTTACATTTTAGGTAATTTAAGAGAATTGACCTTGTGGAATTGAAATTGGAAAGAAGGTACATGAGTGGATAGGTTGTAAGATAGGATTTAGGTAGTTTAATTGTTGAAATGTGGTTATTTTTAGTAATTTTAGGTAGGGAAGGTTAGGGTTTCACCACTGGTGGTTACACATAGTGACCATTGATGGATAGACCTAACCATTGATGGTTAGGTATGAACTATCAATGGTTGACCATCAAGCGAAGAAGCTTGTATGACTATCAAAAATTATATGGACCTTTAATGGTTGATCATGGAGGAGGGATTTATTTAAATGGGTGTTTAAATGTTTAAAATGTTAAGAGCTTTTAGTGTTAAAAAAGGTTTAAGGGTACATGAGAATAGCTAGGTAGGGTAGATGTTAGTTACGATAGAGTGAGGTCACTTGTATAAGGATCTTATAGATTGAGACCTAGGTAGATAATGGGATACACTAGGTTTGCTATGTTTAGATATGTGTAAAGATAAGTTGATTAGTTATTTAGGTGGGTTTAGGTATGATGATTGACAATAAAATATGTGAGATGATTGTTTTATAGGAATGGGAATAGATCTAGATGAGGGACTAGATTCCATAGATCTTCATAAAGATTCATGATGGGATGACAATAGATGAATATAGGAACATGGAGGAGGTTGACTTTAGGTCCATGGTTCACTATCAACACTTACCATGTAATGCGACTAAGATCATGTTACTCATCAAGAGATGGGACCCAACCACAAACACATTTTTATTGTCAACTAGAGAGATCACCATCCTACTAGAGGATTTGATTAGGATCACATGACTACCCATTCAAGGGGATCTAATTTACCACATTGAGAGAGGAGTGGGATGACCTTGTGGAGCTAATATATGGTGAGGATTGTGTCCATATTAGGTGGCATTCTAGTGGCTTCTGCTATAGGCCATTATATTAGAGGGTTCTAATGAACTAATGTCTAGTGATGATGATGATGATGATGATGATGATGATGATGATGATGATGGTGATGTATTAAACTACATTTCTCAATTTGAGTAGTGGTTAGTTTACCTATATATTATTGGAAGTATTAGTGGAGATGTTATTAGGTAGGATCATGTTCAGATGGGATATTTTTTTGCTTGTTTAGATTTACAAGGAGATCTGGGCATTCATAGCTCATAGATGATATGGTATTAGTGTTGGGTTCACAAGCATATTCAATTTTTGAGGCTGTTAGGGTCACCCTGGGATGGATACATTCAGGTACATTTCATAATGGGTTTTTTGAGATGGAGAGGAGACTATGCTTTGACAAGGAAAGGTAGAGGTGTCAGAGACATTAACTAGTTCAAAGATGCATTAGAGGGGTTGGTTGTGGGAAACATTATTTAGAGGCCATATATGGGATGGCCTATGTGGGCCCAATATAGTTACCACACTCTATCACTAGAAAACTAGTGATGAATATACAAGAGGAAAGAGGGGGAGATGGAGTTGATTCCATTTGATCAAGTTTGATTATAGTATGAACTCATGCAAGGTATTCCAACTCCTTTTTTGATATATATGAGAGAATATGAAAAGTTTATACTTTTGGTACCATAGCCACAAGACATAGTACTAGTCTATGAGGACCTAACAAATAAATTAGTTATAGATGATGTTAGTTTTGTGGATGGGTACACAACATGGTATTAGGCTCTATATGAAGTAACTAATTTTGGATGGGGTGACAGGGGTAAGTAGCCCATGGATGTGGATCTAGTAGGGGCACTAGTATAGGGTGGAGGCTAGGATAGATAGGCATAGGTAGCACTAATAGTCCTATAGGCTTATATTATAATATTATAGGGACAAGTAGCCACATTACAATGCTATATTGTCACCTTATAAGGTCAGGTTGCCACCTTTATAGGAAAATGAGATTAGGCAAGGATCTCTCCTGGTTTAGTGACTTAGCAAAGGGATACCTTGAGATAGAGGGTAGGTGTAGTGGTAGGATAGGTATTACCATCAAGTTTCACTCCTACAATATGATACCTAGATACAATAGAGGAGCTATGGTGTTATGAGGTTAGTTTTCTAGTACAGTTGCCAAATGAGCTCAAATGGTGGTGTATAGAGCCATTTTAGTAGGTGGTTTAACTATGGCTACTCTAGGATAGTTGTAATCTAAAGCTAGTGGGTAGGTATATGACACTTTAAGAGGATCGACACCTGGTGATAGTACAGAAGTAAGAGGGGCCAGTGGTAGTGGTACCCTAGGGGATTGATCTACATGATGTATATGTTATATATGTTTTGATTTATGATACCAGCCTACATGTCGATGATGTAAGATGTATATGAGAAATAGATAGAGAGATTACACATATTTCTTACATATATCATTGATATGGACACTTATTGATTTTATTATACTCAAGATCTAGATATATATGTGATCTTGTTTATTTATCATGCATGTTGTTATTATGATTTGATGTTTATGATTATTTTTCATGGTATGGTGATTTGAATTTGGTTTTTATGGCCTATGATGTGATGTTTATATTGCTTATGAATTATGTTTATTCTATGGTTTTATAGACACTAATATATGCTTAGCTAGGCATTAGATGGTTTGGATTTATGGTTATGCTGATTGCATGCTAAATTTTAATATGTATACACTTCATTATTACATTTTATACATGTGGGAGGAAATGGTTAATATGTTTATGGATGTTATTGCCTTATGATGGTGGTCATGGTTATGGGTGTCACTATGGTTATGATTATGACATGCTAATGTTTTTAATGAGTATTTTGGATTTCATTGTGTTTAGATAGGTTTGCATTGATTTTATTGCTTATGGATGTGATTATCATGTATGACATGGTAATGTAGGTGGTTTATGGGTATGCTTATGGTCTTTGTTGTTAATGTTTATGATAAAATGCATGAGATAATTTAATTGACAATACTAGATGATAGAATAAAGAATATAATCTAAAGGTGAACACCATAATGAAAATTTCAACTAGTCATGATAGGGTAAGAAGAAGTCATACTTCTTGTTCATTGATACAGACTAAAACAAAACCAAAGTTGGATTGACTTAATGAATATAAGACCTTCAAATGCTTCACATTAGCATTCATTAGTTTAAAAAAAGGTGTCTTGACCATATAATTTCAAGTGAGCTCAAGAATCCCTTATATATAGTGGGGGATGGGTGAAAATGGAACCCTCTTATGAGACTAGCATGCCTCTTCTATAGGTGTCTAGAGATTTAGTATAAATAAGACTATGCCAAGCAATGTGGATTAATCGATGCAAGAAGTTTACTTGTGGAATCCAATTGGAGCTTCCACCTTATTGTGTTACTTGAAAACTTATTGTAGCTTCCAAGATTATTTTTCTTTTGCTTTGATTGTGATAATGGGTCTTCTACTAATTTCTATATATGGGAATCTAATCAATGTGAGAAGATTCCAAGAAATTCTTTTGCTTTCGACAAATTCTTACTTGGTCATCCTTTAAGGGATTGGTCTAAGTTTATGTGTTGTGCCTAATGATTTTTGATAGTTATCCTTCAAGGGAGTAGTCCACCTTATGTTTTAGCAATTTCCAATAAAATTTTAATAGCTATCCTTCAAGGGGTCAGTTTGTAAATGGTAGAAATGACCCATGATTGCTAGTGATATGTATTTTGTTATTTGGCTTTGATTTTGCTTGGCATAGACTTAATTATGTTAGCTTAGTGGTTCACCTTCATGATGGCAAAACCAAGATACAAGAGGGTTAGTTAGGTATAAAGAGGGTTAGGTGACAATGATCATGGAAATCCATCCTAGAAAGGGATGGAAAGAACCATGATAACTATGTCATGGGTAGAGCCATGATACCCATTGTTCAAAATTCGGATATGCCAATGACATATAATCACATGATTCATTTTTAATCAATTATCCCTACAAAAGGGGATGAATCTGGGTAGATGACAAGGGATGAGATTAAGTTAAACAAAAGATGAAATTGATCCTTCCTAAAAATAAAATAGATGCAGATGTGAATCATTGATGGGATCTAGATCTAGGTAGCCTTCGATAAAAGACAACCAATAAGCTCCAGACCTGTACTTATAGGTTATGGTATAAGGTCTAAGCCAATTGAAATAAAACTTGCCCTAATTGATTTTATCCATATTAGTGATATGTTGATTTTACTTTAAGATGAGGTCTCTGATGTTAAACTCTCTCATTTTAAGGTGTTTGTTATAGGCACATTTGATACGTTCATTGTAGACATGGAGCTGGGTGAGGGATGTTAGGTGATGTTTATCGAGTAGCTCAAGCTAGGCTAAATGGTGCTAATGATAATTGCCCTCAGAAATAAGATCTTTAAAATATATTCAAAGAGAAGGGGTTTTTTATTCAAGAGGTAAGATAACCTCTACCCCAAATACGAGAGAAAATAAGGTAACACCTATAGGGGTTCTAATGTTAGTGTAATATGCCCATAAGGTGAAGGGGATGTGTAGATGATAATCCCAACTTGATTCATTGACCATTTTAGTTAGTATGTTATTAAGAGTTTTGTTAGAGGCTTATACCTATCTATTCTCTTTAGGATGATAGGGAGAGGATAAGCTTAACTTAATGCTAAATATGTCACATAGACCTTGGATTTGATTGTTTTTAAAGGATTTACCATTATCAGTGATAATCTTATGAGGGACACTGAAGTGATGATATGATGGTTGATAAAGTTGAAAATATTTTTTACTTTGGTTGAGACTAGGGTAATAACCTCTACCCACTTGATAAAATATTCAATCATGGTGTCACTGTGAGGAATGGGGAAAAAATTACCCTAAAGATATCTAGACCCCATTGTCAAAAAGGCAAGATATTGGTAGAAACTTGAAGGATATATATAGGTGCATGATGCAAATTGGCATGTTGTTAACATTTGACACACTTTTTCACATAATCACAATATTCTTGGTTAAGGGTAGACCAATAATATCTGAGATAAAAGATGTGTTTAGTGACAGTGAAGCCACTAAAGTGTCTCCCATAGATGCCATCATGCGTTTCCTTGATAGCATGAGAGGATTCATGACTACATAGGCAAAATAAGAGGAGTCCATCAAAACCACATTTATAAGGTATTCATCTCATAATGGTATTAAATGAGGTACTCTAAATAAATTCTCATCAAGCATTATTAGAAAAGCTAGAAGGAATTATGCCAAGGTTAAGGTAGTTAAAGTTTTGTTAATACCAAAGGTCAGGTTGGGTCTCGTCCACATTGAAAATGCTGGGAGAATCTGATTTAGTATAGGAAGGCTAATTAAGTCTATGATTAATGATATATAGTTTAGAGTCTGAGGATGTAGATGGTATTTGAGAGGCAAGGGAATCCCTGGTGTAAATGAACTTGTTTGTAAATTATGGGCTTGATCAGATGTGGTAGTGCTCAAATGATGCTAAGAGTTCATCCACTAATTACATTTACTACTAAATAACATCATTCTTAAATTGGTAAGATCCATTTTTTTGATTGATGATAAGTTGGGAATCACCAAAGATGTTGATCTTTTTGACTCGTAAGGCTAAGGTAGTTTGAAGGCCTATTACTAGGGATTCATACTTAGCCATATTGTTGGTACATTCAAAATAAATATTGAAGGATAAAGGAAGAGGTTCACCATCTAAGGGGATAAGTATGATACTTTTTCCCCCACCACATTAACATTTTGATCTATTGAAGAACATGGTGACTTGATAGGTGAAATCGACTCGAGATAGGGTCATGATGGATTCATCTGGGAAGTCAAGAGGAGGATGTTAATTTTATTGTAATAGTGCTTCAGCTAATTATTTAGTAATGAATTTCCCCTTAAGTGACTTCTACTAGAGGAAATCAAGGTCAAACTCTGTTATGAGCATGAGCCATTTGGCCATACATTGGTTTTGGTATGGCTTGGAGTGCATGAACTTTAGTAGGTTAGTGTTGGTAATGACATATGTTTTATGGTTAAGAAGGTAGTGGTGAAGCTTGGTGGCCATGAAGACTAAATATAAATAGATTTTCTCAATATGAGTATATCAATTCTCATACTCTATCAACATGTTACTTATATAGTACACATCTTGATCTCTATGTTATTCATCTCGGTGAGCTAGCATTACCTCTAGGGAATGGTTGGTGGAAGAGATATAAAGGTAGAAAAGTTGGTCATCCTTGGGAGGGGTAAGGATAGGTGGTGATAAAAGTTACTCTTTGAGAGAATCAAAGGCCTTTTGACAATCGCTATTTCATTTGAAAGAGACATATTTATTTAGAAGGTTGTGGAAAGTTTGGCACCAGTATAAAAGCTAAGAAATGAAATGAAAAATGAACTAAAGATTACCTTTTAAGTTACGGAGTTACCTAAGGTTGGTAGGAGGAAGCATGTCTAGGATTGTTTTGATTTTGGTAGGATTGGATTTGATTCCATTAAGAGAGATAATGGAGCCAAGACATTTTCCTGACAAGACCCCAAAATGAACTTCTTGGGCTTAAGATGGACATGATAATGGATAAGTCATTCAAAGATGAAAATGACCAAGTGATCCTTTCATATTTTTTAAAAAGTTCATCCACATATTCTTCTACAAACTTATAGATAAAGTCATGAAAAATGTAGGTCACGACACGTTGGTAAGTTTCACCAATATTCTTTAACCCAAAAGGCATGCCTCTATATCAAAAGGTCCCCCAAGGGGTGGTAAAAGTAGTTTTATGTTGGTCTTTAGGAGCAATCAAGATCTGATTGTAACCTAAAAATTCATCCATGAGAGATAACATCTCATGGCTAGTTGTAAGATCAATAAGTTAATCTATGCTAGGTAGAAGAAAATAATCTATGGGGTAGGCAAGGTTGAGGTCACAAAATTCCACATAAATGTGTAGTCCCCATATGGATTTAATGACATGTATGACATTTGAAACCCATTAGGGGTATTCAGTAGGTTGGATGAAGTTTACAGATAGGAGACACTGAAGCTCTTCCTTGATGAGAAGGGCTATGTGAGGATGTATGCATTGAAGCTTTTACTTGATAGGTTTGGAATCATGATGAATGACTATGTTATGAGTAGTAATGGTAGGATCAATTATTTAAATATCATTATAATACCAAGTGAATGTTATGCTTGGTCTTGGAGGAAAGAGGGGAAGTCTTGAAGTTCCTCAGTATTCAGTGATTGGCCCAGTTTGAGGATGTGGGTGTTATTTGAAGTACCCAAGTTAATATCCATAGTGGATTCATTAAATATGGCCAAAGTCTTAGGAGTAAGAGATTTGTAAATTGAATAATCTATGGCACCAAGGTAGGTGAGAATAAAATCATCATCCTAACATTGAATAGTGTTAATGGTAGGAGAGTCTTCTCCTATCATCTCAGGATGGATTAAATGGATGGTTATGGATTCCCCCTCCTTTTGATAAGTCAAGGATCCAAGGTTGATTATGTGGATAGAAAATTTTTAGGTGGGATGATGTCATCATCCTCACATGTGGATAGGGAAGGGACATTCTCCTTAATAATGGTAATGGTAGGTTGTTTGGATTTCTTCATATTAGGTGATATGGAACCAAGTCCATGATTCTCATGTGGATTCCTAGTTTTGATGGTGACCAATTTATGTGGGCCATTCTCATATCATCCCAGACCAAAACCTTTCCAATCACACTAATAGAGGTATGCCTTGGTGAAGCTTGGTTTATCAAGGTAAGAGAAACCAATAGTGAATGGTCGAGGTAGAAGAGAGATGGTAGAAGAACCAAGAGATTTGTCAAGTCCCCCATAAATAAAATGGGTCCAACTATTAGGAGGTCCAAAGGGAATGATAGTTCTAACATTAGAGTTATATCTTGGCTAGTTGGTAAGTTTCCCATACTTGTGAGGAGTAGGTAAAGTCAATGGAGTATGGATTCTAAAGGTCCTATGGTGGGGGTTTGGTGTAAGGATATAGGGGATCTAGTTGATACCTCATCAGTAAAAAGAGGTATGATATCCACTTCAGTAGTTGGAGGTTAGGTTTGAGCTACTGAGGGTGTATTAGATGGGGGTATGAGGACATCATTGGGGTTATAAGTCATGTTGCATGTCAAGAAAGGACTTGGGTTAGATTGGATGGTGATGCCCTAGCCTTCATGCTCAAACTTAATGCAATAATGGAGGGTAGAGGGAATGCAACCCATGGAAAGAATCCAAGGACATCCCAACAAGATGTATTAAAATTCACCTTCTACACCATAAAATAGGTCAAGAAGTGTATGGGGTCCTACATGAATATGAAGGATGATAGTCCCCAAGGTAGTGGGCATGGTATCATTGAAAGAATGAAGGATGACTTAGGATTTAAACATGACATTATCTAATAGGTCAATTTGGTTATAGGCATTAGAGGAGATGATGTTTATGATATATCCCCCATAAATCATGACAAATTTGATGTGGGTTTAGTTGATGTAGGTAGTGATAAAGAGAGGAGGATACAGGTCTTCAGGATAGATGGAGGGTATATTTGAATCCTTGAAGGTAATAAGGTTGGAAAACTAAAATGCACAAAGAAAGGTAGCTAGAGGTTAGGGGTTCTTAGGCTAGACTTCAATGGATTGAAAAGCCTCTATTAACACTTGGCAATGGTGTGGAGAGGTAGATATTATATCATACAATCTCATCTTCACCAGGGTCTGATAAATTTGTTTGAGGATAGCCATCCTAATGGATTTTGAAGGGTTATATTGGAAGGCACCTAAGATAGATACCTTAAGGTTAGTAAAAGATGGAGATGGTTGGGAGCTTGAGGATGGGTATGTCTAAGGAATGGATACCTTATCATTTTATTGTGCTTTTGTGACCATGTTAATATTGTGGATAGAAGGAGAGCTAGAGGATTAGTCAAATTTGTCAACACATTGAGGTGAGAGTGGAGACTAGGTGAGTGTTGGGTAGGTATGTTTGGTAGTTGGATTAGTATGGGGATAATAAAAGGTTCATCTATTAATAAATCATCCTCATCATAAATCTATTGGATAATATTTTGGAGAGATTTATAGTTTTTTGTGTCATGGTTGGGTGTTTTATAACAAGCACAAAATTTGTTGATCATTGTACTAGGTAGGTTTTGAAGCTAAAACATTGAAGGGTCTAATGGGAGGTTAGGCCAAACAAAAAGTCTATAATAACCTATGGAGGATGGCTGAGTAGGACTCAGCTAAATGTGATAAAGGTGTGGTGGTCTTGGCTTTGGTTGTTAACGTGAAAGGTTGCCTAGAAATGGGTTTGGTAGGAGGTGTTTTGGGTAAGGTTGAATGTATGGTTGATGGTTGTGATTTAGGTAAGGATGTTGAAAAACTAGAGGTAGAAGATTACAAGGTAGGTATCCTAAGTATTTTTGGTATAGTGAAAAAAGGTGCATCAGAGAACAATGGTGAAGGTGTAACCAAAAGAGGTGGTGAGGGTTTGGTAGAGGTAATAGACTTCCTATTCAAGGTAGAGAGATAAGGGCCCAAAATGGAGGGAAATGGTGAAGGAGGCAAATTTTAGACCTTTTGGCCTTTGTGTGACTTTGCCTCTTTAGCTATTTTGGTCTAGCATTGGGTTGGTGGGTTTTAAGGGGTTAGGTCTACTTTAACAAATGGGTTAGTAAGGCTCAGTGTAGGGAGGATATCAAGATTCTTGGTAGACCTAGTTGGGATGATATGAGATGTATTGGATACTTGGGTCTTGGTTAGCTTAAGTTGTTGAGGGTTGGTTGGTTTGGTATATTTTTTAGTTGGTTAGCTAGATGGTTTAAATGTTTGGGTAGATGTGGTAAGGGGTTGGTATATAAAAGTGGTAGGTTGGACTGACCAAGAAAGGGATGGAGGTTACAGTCAAGTAATGTAAGGGAGACCTAATTAATGCTATAAGGTGGATTGATCCATGTCAGATTTGGACATAAATTCCAATTTTTGTACTACCCTAGAGAAGGGTTTGTAGGTTTACTTAATTTCATAAATGGTAAACTTGAAGATATGACTCTATGTAGAGGTACATGGATGGTATCCTCATCCTTTTCCTCAATCAAAGGATGTGGGTTTGAAATAGATGGTTTCTCTATGGGAGGAGTAGACATGGGTTTTTCTCCTCGGGAATGATCTTCAAAGGGGGTTTGGTTTATTTGGTATTTAAAGGTGAAGGTGAGGTGGTGATGGTTGGTTATTCCAATATATCAGTTAAAAGGGATGATAGTGGTTCCACTACCTCAATAAGTGGCATAATGGGGGATGGTATTTCCTCATTTTGAGTGTCCAAAGGAAAGGAAGGTAAGTCCACTATCTTAATAGGTAGAGAGGGTGACAGATAAATGGGTTGGTTAACATGTTCTTTATTAATGATTATGTCAAGGACCATGTTAACTATATGGGTTTTATGAGATCATTCAACATTATTTCTCTCATTCTTGGTAGGAACATGGTTTGTTAAGGGTTTCCTGAATATATCAAGGGCTTGAGTCGATGGTGCATTAGGGTTATCCAATGTAAGCTACCATTTGTCAATGAGGAATTGGACAAGGCTATTGAAAGTGTTGAACCTACTAACATCATGTCCTATTACTCTATGAAAGACACATAGATCATTGTCATTTTACCAACTAGGTGTGGGATGAGAGGAATCAAATTGTTGGGGTTGCTTGATAGGAGGAGGTTGAATGATATTGGCTTTCAATAACTTCTCCAATATAGAAGCATAAGATTATCCAAGTGGAGTGAATTATTTTTGGTTACTCTGGGTTTGGTTCCTTGGATTTTGATTTGAAAATCTAGAGTAATTTGATTGGTCTACATAAGTTGGTGGAGTGGATTTAAGGATGACTACATTCACAGTTCCCTTTTTCTTGGTGTTGGTATTAGACTAGTTGCTTGACTTGGAGGAAGAAGTCTCATTGGTTTTATAGGTTGAGTTCTTGTTCTTGGGCTTAAGATTTCCATCATTAATGGCTCAGTTCTCCAACTTACGTACCATGGTAAAATATTCATCAAAGGTTTAGAATATTTAGACACATAGTGTAGAGGAGATATGCTTGGCACATGCCTGAAAAAAGAGCTCTATGAGTTTAGGTTGAGGTAGGGAGAAGGATAGATAGTTGATAAGGATCTTCCAACAAGCCCAAAAATCTATAATGGATTCAACTTCAATTGTAAAATATAATAGAGGTCAATGATGGACACTTTATTAGGGATATTGATAGAAAAGTGTTTCAAGAAGGTTTGGGCTAGTTGGGTAAAAAAAATGGAATTCTTAGGGGAGGAACTATACCAATCTAGGTATGGACTAGCTAGAGACATGGGGAAGCTATGGAGGAGGAGGGAATCATCATAAGTGATGAGATATCAAGCATGCCTAAATTATCTAAGGTGTTGTTAGGGATCCTCCTTACTCTGAAACTTAGAGAACTTGGGAAGTTCCCATTGGGGAGGGTATGGCTTGATAGGTACAGATGGATGGATGGGTTCATTAAAAATTTGGTCATAGGACAAGATGTTATGAGCACCCAAAATAGATTACTCTAAGGTGGTTATCTTGTCCATAAGAATATTCATTAGGTCAGTTTAGGGTTGTGTACCTGAAGGGTTATAAGATGCATATTAATAAGGTGGTTGAGAGACATATAGATAGTGGGTAGAAGGTTGGAAGGGTACCACATATGAGTGAGTGGATGTCAATGGTTGGGTGGAAGATGTATAAGAGTAGGTAGATGTAGGTATCTAGGTAGTGGGTACATGACCTTGTAGATTAAGGATGTATTCGAAGGTTGATTTGAGGGGTGCTTATTAGATAGGAGTGGTATTTGGGTTGGTGAATGATGGAAGGGTGGTGACCCTTGTAATGATTGGTGGTAAGGTAAAGGGTATGGACACCATAAGGCTTTGAAGTATAGTGGTGGTTGATGGATTGAAGGTGACTAAAGGAAGGATAGTAATGATATAGGTAGGCACTCCTATAGTGGAGGAGTGGCTGTTTAGATTAAAAGGTATAAGGGTGGTGGTAGTTTGAGTTGGTTGGTTTTTAATGGTAGTTTCAAAGGGGTTGTTGGTTGATGAGGAAGCTTTGGTAGTCAATGGTTGTGTAGTGACCATGGAAATGGAGGTACTCCCTATGAGATGGGGGGCATGCCATAAGGTGGATATATAAATGAGGCTGGAGCTAAAATATGATAAGATGTGGTTATAAGATAGTGTTGCAAGGCTACAAGATTATTGTCTAGGAAAGTGACAAAATATGCATCTCCTTGAGAAACCTCCTGAACATAGGTATGACTTCCTGAAGGGTGAGGAGAGTCTACTAGTTTGGAGATATAGTCCATGGATGAAGAGGTGGAAGAGGTAGGTTGGTTTGGTGACAGGTTTTAATCCATAAGGTCTCTTCATTACTAGCAAGTGAGAGCCATGTGAGATAGGGGAGATAGAAATCAAAAATAGCATCCCTACTCAAATAAATATAAGGAAATAAAAGATCAAATAAATCTAATCATAGTTTAAGAGAGATGTTAAGCCCTAAAATTTTAATTAATATCACTTTTGGCTTATGCCTTAAGAAGTTGTGTGATAAAAGTTGCCTTAAGAAGTTGTGTGATAAAAGTTTGTTTGTACAGAAGGTATTAATGAAGAAGTTTAAGATTGGTTTCAAGTTGTGTTTAGGTGCTGAAAAAGAATCTATATTAGAATCAATACATGGCCTAGTATTAGGGCATACCCCCTCACTTCACACACCATAGTAATAAAGGTGTCAGTTACTTGGTCAAAATATATTGATATCCAAAGATTATACTCAACCATAGTGAAAAGTTGGTCCTCCCCTTGGTAATGACCTCCAAGTAGGATCATCGATAAAGGGTAAGGTTACCACTAAGTGATGAAATCCTAGTTAGGCCTTTTATCAAGTATGTTTGATGTGTAATTGATGAAAGTTATTTGGTTTAGGTGTGTGTAACAAAGAGTGAAGTTATGATAAATTACTTTGCCTTTAAGTTTTAGCTATGTGAAGTAAACTTATAAGCAGTCGATGTATGCACTTAATTTTGAGTCCAAAAGAAACTTTTAATTTTGTTAATGAGCAAATAATAAGAAGAGAGTGCAAGCAAACAAGAACCCAAGTAAAGACACATGGGTCCCACCGAGCGTCCCAAAATGTTTTAACTAATTTATTGCTTATTGTGAAGAAAAGGAAAAGAAGAAACTAAGTATGGGTATGGTTGAAAATTTTGACTGATAGTGTGCATGTTAAATTAGAATATTGTGAAGATCTCCTCTTTGGCTTGGGATGATGGCCTACAAATAAGAAAGCACTAAAGTAAACTTATTTGTTAGACAAATAGTTGGGTGTATTTCTTAGAGATAGCTAGATCCTGAAAGTGAGAGCTTCTTTAGGGGTTATCAATCCACACATTTTAAACAATTAAGTTTATAAATAGGAAAGAAAGGTGATTGAATGAATGAATCAAAGGGTACTAAAATTGAATACAAGAATTTTTGCTAATAAATATGCTAGAAATGGTTAAGTTAGCAATAAACTAATCAATATTAGTGCTAAAGGGTTGGGTATGATTTAGAAAATTAGAAGGGGGTCTATGAATAGGTAAGAACATAGAAAATTATGTTTGGTTGGGTGTAAGTGATAACAACTTGCTAGTTTTCACTACCACAATGACCATTGGTGGTTGGGGTAATTGTCAGTGGTTGAGGTGATCATTGGTGGTCAAGATGACCATCAGTGGTTGAGTCAACCATTGATAGTTACTATGTGAAGATCTAGGTTGATAAATTGCTAATTGATGAGATTCAAAAGATGGATTTTGAGAGATGGATAAGGTCTAGGTTTATTGAAAAATGGAAATAAATTAAATTAATACTCATAAACATGTACTTATCTTACCAAAGGTTTATTGGGTGGATAATTGAAGCAATTAATCTGTTGGTAAAATCTAACTTGATTCTAGTAGAGTAACGGTGCCCTAAATCTTAGTGGAGAGGTGGTGGAAAATTGACTCTCTGATATGATTGCTAAATTGATGGATTATTGATGGTGATTGACCTATAATATATAAACTCCTAGATACACAATATCTTGATGAAAATTGTAGATGATTTTCACCTCCTAGCTCCTCTCTTCTTATAGGCATAAGAAAGAGGTGGAAGTGAAGGTTTAATTGGGATATCTAATTATAAATTGTCCGTGCAAAGGCTCATAATAAGATTTAGACAATCTATAATTAGAAAATAAAAGTAGATGGTTTGCTTGGTTTTGGTTAGGGAGGTGGACCCTGACCATCAATGGTTAGGGTGACTATCGATGGTTACTTTGATCGTCAGTAGTTGAGTGTAAAAGGGAAAAAGGGCTAAAAAATAAAGTTGAGCTAGTTAAATTAAACTTGATTATATGCTAGGTTGATTAGGGATCAGAAGGTGATATTGGTCTTGAGAGCATTCTAGGGTATTTTGGGGGAATTATGACATTCAAAATCATGATGTGCAAATTTCTAGTGTCTACAGTTGGATAAAGAATGTGTATTGAATAGATGAAAGATTTTGAGGGATATAATTGTTATGGAGGTAAGTATAGGTTTCATGATGTGAAGAGTGATTGGGACTAACAATATTACATTCAATAATACTAGGGTAGCCACATGTGGGATGATTGAGGAATTGAATGTTGCTTCAATATTGTCTTCAATATAAGATGGGGATCTATCATGCAAATATACTCATACAAGGGGTAGATTAATTTTATAATATATTGGTGCCTTAGAAAGGTTTTAATAAGGGTATTCTTATTGATTTTTGTGATTGGGATTTAGATTTTAATTATCCAACAATGCCTCAAAGAGTTTTTCACTAAGGTAATTATATTTTTGAGTTTTTAGATTTTAATTTGGATTGGTATTGAAATTTGGATTTTGATCATCCAATAATGCCTCAAAGAGGTTTTCACTATGGTACAATAATTTCAATTGGATTTTATGATTCATATTGACTTAATAACACTTGTTCCTCTCAATATATATATATATATATATATATATATATATATATATATATATATATATATATATATTTTTTTTTTTTTCTTTATGTTATTCTAACTAAAGGTCAACTAGGAATTATATGATTATCGTGGGAGGAAACTAATAATAAGTAATCTTGTTGGTCCCAATCATGAAATATATTTGATTATAAGATTATAGGTAAGATTGGTGGTGTTTATTAAAGGAGTGGTAGAAAAATATTCCTCATAAAGACTACGAGCGTATCCTTTTTTTATTACAGATGAAGTTTAACAAGTAGAAAACCATAAAAGTGTCATTAAAATATTTACATTGATTTTAAAATGGTTTATAGTTGGTGTCGTGAGGTCCATTGTTTACTTTGAAATGGATGGGTTTTATAATTCCTTACTCATGGATTTTGTTTTATACAAGTAACTATATCACATGGGGTGTATATTTTGGGGTGATGAGGTCTTTGTTGTGTGATAAGAGGTTGGGTGATTGGATAATGGGAGATAGGTTGAGTTGGTTAGAGGAGGACTAGTCCAAGATAGGATCTTAATAATACAATGGAATTTTGGTAAAAAAATTGGTTTTTTTTATCAAAAATGGGATCTTGGTCAAAGACAATTTTTTTGTTGAAGATAGGCTCTTGGGCAAAGATTGGTTTTTGCTCAAAACTAGGCTCTTCAACAAAGATATGATCATCAAATATAGGTTCATAAAAAATGGATGGTATACCATGGTTGTAAAAAATGGGTTTATCAATTATAGATTGGTTGAAAATGGATGGATCCAATGGAGTTTTGTCAAAAATGGGAAAAATATTATAAATTTGACTTGGAAGTGGAATAGGTCGATTAAGATTAAGGAAGACATTTTTCTATAACCCCAAGCTTTGATTTTCTAGTGTTGATACACTTGGATCTACTTCAATGTTACATTTGTCAATCAAAACTTATATTTAAGGATTTAGTCTCACATAAGGATTGGTGTAATGGCATTTACCTTTATGATAGGCACAATACTCATTAGCTCTATACCATTTAGGTTTTAAGATGTTTTTTTCAAATTGTTTTGTGTTTGTAAATACAACTAAGTTTAGAATGACCATGTTTTGAAAGGATACATCATAAGGTTCCCCCAAGAGTGAATTTGCATTGTTTTTCTTTTCCAACTTCACCACTAGGAAAAGTAATGGTTAATATGTTGGGTGTTTTGGATTTTATTTGGCTTTGGGGATGGATTGATGCTAGATGGTATAGGTGTTATAATTGGGTTCTATTTACTAGTATGATAAGGGATGTCAGAATCAAGTCTATAAATAGTGGATGGGAGACTTGGTTGATTTTAGATAGTGGGGTTACTCGTGGTAGGTTGATATGTAATGGTTTGGGGTTCCCTTTTAATGGGTTTATCATTTCCCAAGGAGTCACTATAGGTCCCTTGATATTGGATGGAAGGTTTGTATGTTTTCATAGAGAGTAAATGATGTAATAATTTCACTTCAAAATTAGATGGAAATTTGGTTCCTAAACCCAAATTTTCAGTCTTTATGAATAACTCTATGATTTGGGATGATATACTATTATGTAAAGAGACCCATATGTCTATGATCCTAATCTTCAACATTATCATTGATATCAATATGGTTTTCTTGATTTCTAAAGTAAAATGGGTGATTTCCAAAAGGCTTCTCTCTCAACCTAGGATTGTTTAATAAGGCCATTTGTCTTGTGATGGAACACATTGATTAAAATGACTTAACTCAAAAACAAAAGATGAAAGACCAAGACTAGAGAGTAATATGATTGACAATAAGTTTCTTGAGTTTTGACTCTAGATTTTTATTGATTTTTTATTTTCTTCGATATGGTTATGGTTTGATTTTATAACTCAAATATCATTTAAATAAAAAGTATTTCAACACATTATTTCACATGGAAGAAAAACAAACAAGCACCTAATCTAAACAACCATGCAATACATAAAAAGATATGAAACTTAGAAAAACGATTTGAATATGTTTTAGGCTTTCCTTGTTACTTACTTATCCATTGGATAGTGTCATCCCAATATTTTAGATCATTGAGTATTTAGGAAATATTATTCCCATAGCCCACTAAATTTAATTTCAAAGGTACATGAAAATAACTTCTTGATGATAACCACTAACTGATATGCCAAAGTAAAATGATAAAAATGGCTCACCTAGGATTAAGGTTTTCACAAGCTTATTTAATGGGATTCCATTAAATACCTTTTGGTTATGAGAAAAAATACTATATAGGAAGAGATTGAAACCATAGGTATTAAGACATGGAATCTTCTCAATCATAATATGCTTAAAACACATCACCACATATGTCTTTTAAATAATTGATGATGTTATTTATACTCCACTAGTATACATAGTTTGTCCTACATGTGATGGTGAAACCCATGGTTCATAGAACCCCTAAGAAAATAAATTAAATAATATTATCACTTATCTCTAATTCCCAGGTATCACCACCAATGTGAAACCAAGGGAAGAGCATACACATAAGTGAATCCTTAGGTAAAAAAATTTACAAGATTATTTTTGATTCCCAAGTATCATCACCAATGTGACACTAAGAGAATAACACACACATATAAAGTACTTGAAATAAAAAAATTGTGGAAATTAAGAGATTAATTATCATTAAAATCAAAATATGGGCTAATTACTATGGAAATGGAAAAATTGATAAAATTATTAAATTAATGTGATTAAAATTTAGCATATAAAAAGACAAGGGTATTCCAAAACTGAAAATAAAAGCATAATGTTTAAAAATGAAATAAAATTTGATTGTTGACTTGTTTTGTTTTCTTAATTTTAGACAAACAACCTAAAAAACAAATTTAGAAGTGTTTTGAAATATGAAAGGACAAGGTAACCTAAAAATTTAGCTAAAAATAAAGCAAAAAGATGGAAAATATATATTAAAAAACATTAGCCTCTAAATAATTTCACTATTAAATAATAAAAGAAAACTATGAATTCATTAGTAAATGAAAACCACAAAAAATAGAAAATAGATACTTAAAACATGAATTCTCCATTTTGAAATGAATATTTTTTGAGCTAAGATGATTTTGCTATGACCTAAGATAATTTCATTTCTAATATAAAAATATTCACTATAGTGAGAATAATTTTGATTCTAAAACTTCATTGTAGTTAATTTTTTGAAGCATTCCAAAGTTTAATATTTTTTCACAATTGTATTCTCTTTTCTAATACCTTCATTTTGGTATAAATGAGAGATCAAATGGAGTTTCAAGTCAAAAGTTATGGTCTTCAAAGATGACCACTACAAGTAAAAAATGAATTTGCCATAGTATGCTATGAATTCACCACATTATGCTACAAATTTTTCATAGTATGCTATGAATTTTTTGAAAATGTCTCCAATTTCATTATTCTTCAAAAATGAATCAAAATAGAAAATATAAGCTAAGATGGAAGATAAAAGTGAAATATAAGATGGTTAGTCAACAAAAATAGACTCATAAACTGATAGAAAAGATAAAACAAATTATAAAAAAAGTATGAAAATGTTCTAAAAATGAATTTTATGTTAACCCTAATAAATTGATTGAAGTATGATCTAATTTATCTCTTCTATACATTTATGAACAACAAATAAAAAAATTGGAATGTTAAATTACATAGATTTCTGATATCAAGCAACTGGAATGATTATTAGAATATGTAGGCATAGGCTTTACCTAGAACTATGTCTGACCACTGCCTGATTGTCCTCAATTAGAGGGATGAGGGACATCACAGACCTCCCCCATTCTATTTTGAAGCTATGTGGATTAAACACAAAGGTTTTAGACAAATGGTGGCTCAATGGTGGAATATTCCCATTCAAGGTACTCCCATGTTTAGAATAGTCAAGAAACTCCAGCACATCAAACAAGAAGTTAATGGCTGGAATAGATACAACTTTGGGCAGGTTTTCCAGTAGAACAAAAATATAATGGGAAAAGTCAAGGCTATACAACAACTGATAGATCAAGGGGATGACTCTGAGGGCACCTCAGAAGAAGATAACATCCTGTCTTCAAAATGGAAGAATCTTATGGAAAGAGAAGAGGTTTTCTAGAAATAAAAATCCCGTGTTTAATGTCTTAAAGAGGGGGATAGGAACGCTGCTTTTTTTCATCTTTCAGCTATGAAACATAGAAAAGCCAACTCAATAACTAAGCTTGTCCTAGATAATGGAGACATTATTACTGAGGATAATGAAATAGGGGAGCAAGCTAGGGGGTTCTTTTAGAACCTACTTACGAAAGAAAATAATAATGATAGAATTGATAGATCTATGAATCAATTCATTGATAAAATCCCCATGTTTGATAACAAAAGAAGACAATATGGAAATGTTAAAGCCTATATCTGATGAAGAAGTACATGTTATTTTATTCTCCATGGGCTCTTTTAAAGCCTCGAGTCCTAATGGCTTTCCTCCTATATTCTTTCAAGAATATTGGGAGATTGTAAGAGTCGATCTCACGACTGCAGTTCATGATTTTTTCAAATCTAGATTTTTTTTTGAAACAAGTAAATAATACCTTCATTGTACTTGTTCCTAAAAAATCTCAACCTTCACACCTCATTAATTTCAGACCCATTAGTTTACGCAACATTGTGTATAAGATATGTACTAAACTACTAGTTATGAGGATTCAACCCTTGCTTGACAAAATTATTTCCCCTACTCAAAAATGTTTCATCTTGGGTAGACAGATTCTTGATGCTGTGATCACCACACATGAGACTATTCACTCCATGGATAAGAGCAAAATCCCTGGGATGGCCCTCAAGCTTGATATATCTAAAGCCTATGATAGAGTCTCATGGACTTTTCTATTCCAAGTGATTAGAAAACTTGGGTTTAATGATAAATTGTCTTGCTTATTATGCAATGCAGTCTCTTCTACTAAATTGTCAATGCTGGTTAATGGTGTTCTTAGAGGGTTTTTCTCATCCTCAAGAGGAATTCATCAAGGAGACCCTCTCTCCCCATACCTATTCATCATTATGGCTAAGGCACTGGGAAGATACATACAAGCTGATATTATTTCAAAAAAGCTAGTAGGCATCAAACCTGCCTCTTTCCTTCATCCTATGGTTCTACAACAATTTGTGGATGATACCATCTTGTTTGGCATCTCATTGGTGATTGAATCTAGAAGATGGAAGAATATACTAAATGATTATGCCAGAGACTTGGGACAAAGCATAAATTTATAGAAAAGCAATGTGTACTTATTCAACACTCCTAATGAACTTAGACATATAATCATTGATATATTAGATTGTGCTGAGGCTGGCCGACCAGCTACCTACCTGGGTCTCCCACTCTTGTTCAAAGAGGTATATCTAGGTTTTTTGAATGGAATTGTGGAAATAACATAGAGGAAACCTCTTGGGTAGAAGGGGAAACTATTCAACAGTGCCAGTAAGCTGCAAATTCTTCGGGCATCTTTGCAAGGTATTCCTACTTACTTCATGTCTCTTTTTAAAATTCCTACGTATTTTGCTGAAAAGTTGCAACATTTCCAAAGGAAATTTTTATGGATAGGAGTGGAAGACAAACAGAGAATGTCTTTAGTTAGATGGGAAAAAGTGTCTCCCAAAATCTCATGGTGGACTTAATATAAGATCCATAAGGAACATGAATAAAGTCCTCCTCTCAAAAGTTAGTTGGAATCTGATTCACAACAATAGTGAGTGGGGGAAATAATGTATGCCAAATACATGCATAACATTGATGATTCTAACTTTTGTCAATAGGTGGGATTACCCCAGGGGTCTGTGATATAGAATAAAATGCTAAAATGTAAAAGCCTTCTCAAACAGGGAATTAGGTGGAATCTTGGAAATGGCCGACAGATTAAATTCTGGGAGGATAACTGGTTAAGGGATAAGGTTCTCATCTCCCAAGGAAGCTATGGATAAATTGATGACCTGACTACACAGTTCTTTGGTGATAGGGTCAGTGATTATATGGAAAATAACAATGGGATAAGGAGCTGGAAAAACCTTTTGGATTGTTGTGTGCATAGGCATGAGCTTATCCCAAGAATTTAGGAGATCCAGCAATGTGTTTAAGAGATCAAAATCTTGCTCTTCCCTTGGGAGGATGAACAATACTGGTGGCCGAATAAGAATGGATCATTTTCTGTCAAATCTGCCTATCATCTGCTTATACCTAAAGCTCAAAATAAGGAGGTATGGAAAAAGGTTTGGAATCATAAAATCATTCCAAAGATTAACTTGTTTTGGTGGGCTGTTGCCCATAACAAAATCCTTACTCAGGACAACCTTCAAAAGAGAGGGTTTACTTTGGTAAATAGACATTTTCTGTGTGGTTATAAAGAGGAATCAGTTTCACACATATTTATCCACTGTGAGTTTACTCGAGATTTATGGGGCACAATACTTAACAATTTCGGCATTGAATGGGTTTGCAATTTTGACCTTAAAAAAGTAATTCTCAACTGGAACTCAACCTTCATGCATCCCTGGATTAAGGAATTATGGAAGCAAGCTCTGCCATGCTTGAATTGGACCTTATGGAAAGAGCACAATCATAAAAAATTTAGGAACATTGCTAGAAATGCTTCTTAGGTGTTTAACTCCTTTGCTAGGACCATCTTGGAAAGTGTTACAACAGCTCATATTAGTGTTGCGAAGAAACCCCTATCTCAATTTGAAAGCCAAATTGCAGCCAAATGGAAGGTTTTAAACCTTATCCCTGGACATGATAATTCCAAAATTCTTTAGAGACTTCATACTAAATGGATACCACCTAAACCCAATTGGATGAAACTCAATTTTGATGGGGCATCCAAGTTGAGTGGTAAAGCAAGTGGAGGAGGAATTATAAGGAATGAAAAAGGAGGGATGTCTACTATCTATGCTGGTGGCATTGGTTGCCAGAGTAATAACTATGTTGAAGCTATGGCTTTACAATGAGGATTAAAGTTAGCTATATCCCTAGGAATTAGAAATTTGAATATTCAAGGAGATTCTAAGTTGGTCATAGATGCCGTTAATAAAGCATCTAACATTGGAATCCAGCTAAAAGACATCATTACTGATATCCAATTTCTTTTACAAAAGTTTTTTGAAGTTGAGATTACGCATACCTATAGAGAAGGCAACAGGGTCATTAATGCTTGTCCCAACCTTGGTCAGCAATTCTAAAGATGGAGGGTATGGCGACAAGGTGGTCATATACCCCTAAACATTAGAGAGGTCATTCAGAAGGAGATGATGGATCAGGAATGATGCACATTGATGACAAAGATAGCTTTTAAAGGTGGTCTACGTGGAGAAGGCCATTGTAGATCTTGGAAAATGATAACCTTAGTACTTCCTTGATTATCATGATTAATTCCTTGTATCATGAGGTGGAGGCATGAGAGTTGCATCATGAAAACCAAGGGGAAATTATTTTCAAGCATAGGAGTAGACATCACTGTGGCAGGACATTTTGTAAAATGAGCCTTCACATCTGCATTCAACACAAACAAAACTGAGGGCTAGCTACTTGTTTGAAGCTCAAGGTGAAAATTGGGAAGTTCATCGGTTGGGTTTGTAATTACAGAATGGGGGGAGATCATATTTAAACTGAACCGGTCTCCTATTGTGAATTTAAAGACAACCCATTAGTTTGGCATTACTATAAAGGAGGTATCAGCCCGTACTTGGAAAGGCTAAATGGTTATGACAAAAATTTGTCTGAGCAATTTGTAAGATCTTGGTTGAATAGGTGGGTCACTGTGGGGGGTATTAGCTTTGAAATCTATGAAAAGGTGATTTCAATGGCCATGAGAATGACCATGCTGGGTTTAAAACTCCAAAGGAAAACCAAAATCATGGATTTGGCTAGTCACAAACTATTTCTGGGTGAAGGAGAAGAACTCATCCCGTATCAAGGAGGGTTCAAGTGTGTCAAACTTCCAGAGCCATGGGATGGTGTCTATTTCATTCTAATGAAATACTTCACTCTCGAGGGGTGATATACCAGGTTTTATAAATATCACCTTCCTTTGTTAAATCATTTTAGATGCAATGCTATTATCAGCTTTCCTTTCTACCTGCTGTCCTCATTGGAACACTCTATCCTGAGGGTGAGAGCCAAAATGACCAAGAAGCTAGACATAAAACCTGTTCCCCTACACCATGGGATTATTTTTTGTCTCTACAATTTTCACCGCTCCCTTGAGCTAAACAAGAATATCAGAGGTGTTAATGAAGACATTCCCTCAAACTCAGTATCTGGTGATGCAATTGATGAATCATGGGTTTCCCCTGCTCCTACCAATACCAATGATGCCCCTCTCTCAACCCCTATTAATACCCTTGTTAATACTCCAAGCTCCTTTGTGAGAAAAAATGGAAGGAAGAGGAAGGTTGATGGAGAAAAAGAAAATTTTGAAGAGACTACGGAAGGGACCCACAGGAATCCAGATAGGGCCATGGGGGGCCAAGGTGGCAAACCTCATAAGCCTTCTAAAATCAATAAGGATGGTTTCCCTTTAGGAGTGCATAGGTTGGGATGGATCGCTAGAAAACTAGCCCCAAAGGTCAGGTTGATTGAGTATTCAGAAAGTTCTTCTGACAAAGCAATCCAAGATGAAGAGTCTGAAGAGCCAAAAATTTAGGAAATTTCAGAGGACACTAGTGGGAAACAGGCTTCTTGAGTTTTTGAGGTCACTAAAGAGCAGGGTGCTAACTCTATGGGAACTACTGACAATAAGGAAAAGATGCATGTTGAGGAAGCTAGTGAGGGTACAGAGAATGAGAATGATTGGAAAATAGAAATTGGGGCCTTGAAGGACCAAATTCAAAAGCTGGAAAAGGTCTTCGCCAAAGGCCTTAAAAATAACATTCTACTAAATATGTCTATGTTGGAAGTGGTGGGTAATCCAGGGAATGCTGACAATGCAAACAATGAGAATCTTAAGGATCTTGTTAATTCAATAGTTATGTAGTTTTGTCCTTTCTGACTCTGGTCTTTCTAGTGTTTTGTTTTGCTTCTAACTGTGTTTCTTGGTTGAGCTATTGTTTCTATGCTGGCATCTTTTGTTTGCCTACCTTCTTGTCTTTTTTGACTGTATAGGGTTTGGCCCTTGGTTTTCCACCTTAATCAAAAACAACTCAAAAAACTCAAAAAATAGACCTTTACTTGCAAACAAAAGCTTTCATAGATAAGATTAAACACATGTGCACAATAAAACTGATTCAAATCAAATGAATTAACCTAATAATGTTACTATGATGAGAAAGGTGGGGGAAATTCCCACCCGACATGCCAAAATGTATAATGTGAAGTTTAGAATATAAATAAAGAAGATAAAGATAATGCAATAATGCCTAAACTACACTAAACTCTAGATAGAGAAATAACAATAAGAGAAAGATAAATATGAAACACTTACAACACATGAAATGTATGTTCATCACCTTCTCCATTGCGTGATGAATGGTAAATTTACTCTTTCTTGATTGATGTGGCTACTCAAATCTTATTTAAACAAAGTGAATTGGGTAGCATGTGGTTGAAAATTACTTTGATCTCAATGGATTCACAAGGATAATTTAATAGAATTTTGATATCTTGAAGGTGGATGATTTGAGTGGAGGATAGAATGTTAATTTATAGGCATGATGGCGATGATATAAATGGTTAATATTAATATGAATTTTTTTACTTATTAAAATAATTCATGGTTGGATTTGAGTCCTCATCCCAATAGATGGTGACTAATTATCATATGTTAAGAAGAAAGGGAGAGTTGGTAGTTGAGTAATTCAACATGAATAGGTCATGATAGATGAAAATTCAAGGGATGAATCACAAATTGGTTGTAATATTATAAGATGACTCATAAGGTGGTTGAGGAAGTTGAGGAAGGTGGTTGGATGAGTTAACATTTAGTTGAGACAAATGTGGACAATGTTTAGATGAGGTGTATAATCTATATTTTTAATAATTTTTGGAGGAAAAAGGTGTGCATGAATTAATTATGAATTAAAATAAATTATTTAAAAATTGGAAAATGATGTTAATATGAATTTGAATTGGGGATGGTGAAGGGTTAACATGTCAAATTTAATTTTGACATTAAATAGTGAAATTTAGGTGTCTACAATAATTATATTTGAAAACTTTAACTTTGATTTTTTTAACTTTTTTTTCATATGGCCATGCAAATTCATTCAAGTGTGTATGATTCTATAAAAAATGAGTACATATGTATGTCATATTCCCTACAATATGTATCAATGTGCCAATATATGCTTATATATTTGGCTTATAAATAACCTTGAATCTTTAAAAATATGTATTTTATTGTAGAATATATTTTTTCATTAGTTTGAATCTTTGAAAATATGTATTCTATATTTTTGAAATTTGTGTTTTATACAATATCTATTCATGGAGGTTTGGATCCCTAAGATAATCCCATTGTGATGCCCCACTTTTAAGATGACAGATATAACTTTCAAGTCACTCATCTGAAAAGAAGAGTTAATTGTATCATATGATAAAGATATAATCATGTAGTATAATATCAACATGTTCAAGAGTTATCATATAATTGTAATAATCATTTGAAGCATGTCTACATAATATTGAATTGAGGAACACATGTGTCATATCTAAATAGATATATCATTCAAGCATGTAGTAAAGTAACCACCTATAATATTACATGATATGTATCATGGAAATACTATTCAAGCTCATAAAACACATAAAAACAACATAAAATAAGGCCAACAATCACATACAAGGGACATGTTTACATGTTGCATAAGTAAATATTGCACACATAAGGCTAAGGGTCACAAGCAATAGACACATTTAAATGTTAGACATACCAAGTAATTATCTCATTGAGATGTTTAATAATTGTGCACATAAGGTTCAAGGGCCACATATAATAAGCAATAAATATCTAGCCTATTATGTAAGGAAGGAAATAAAATTGAAGGAGCGTATAATAAATGAAGCTAGTTTATTCCATCCATATGTGTTAATGTCATATTATATAAAACTAGCATATCCATGTAGTAAAATGTAAGATATGTATCCCAATATTGCACTTATGGTCATAGATAGATATAAAATTTTATAATGTAACCTATATATTTAGTTGCCCCCACTATAGGCATGGCTAATAGGTAGAAGGGATTCCAACATCTTAGATTTTATGTATTATGTATATCTTGCATCACACTCATATACCTCATGAAGTGTATGTGCATATATAAAAATAATATTTTATTTACCAAAATATATTATAAACAACATATGTAAATAATAATTTAAAATATTATGTCATGCTTAGGTCTTGATTTTTTATTTTTTTATAATATTTTGAATGTTTTTGTAGTTTTAAATATTTTTTATTTGAAAATTTTGATATTTGATTTTTTTATTTTTTGAAATATTTCAAATTTGAAAAGTTGATTCAACTAATAAAATCTTATAAAATAGAAGAAATGAAGGGATCTAAACAATCTTCAACATGTGTTAATGCATAATGTGCACTAGATGTGATAACAGGCCATGTGGATAAAATGAAAACATACAATATACTCTCATTGTATATGTATATTGTAGGAATGTAGATCAACATTGTATGTGGAGATAATAATCGACATGCCCTTAGTTGGAGAGAATCAATGTGCACTCATACATTATATAGGAGTAAGATTATGCAATCACTTTTATAAAGGTAATATGCAAGGATGAGCAAGTAGGAAGCCAAAAAAGATGTGTATTATGGTCATTGTATGATGGGTGTCATGGATATTTGGATTAGGATAGACAATCTAGAGATAAGGTCTAAATAAAACCAAAGGCTATAATAAATGACTATGTAAGTGCATATAAGTATGTGTGCCAAGATACAAGAATAAAATGGTTGAGAAAATTAAACAAGCATCAACAAGATATATACAATGGATTTTTTTTCCTATTAACTAATGATCTCATCAATGGGATGCCATCATGTAACTCATATATCCAATAAGGGAATGGTCATTATTTGTGAAAAAGTAGAAGCATACCACCGCACATGTCCATCATCTATTGAATCATTCACTATATCATTATTTGGAACATCACTTAATTCATATACTTTGAACCATGCCTCTAGATTATTAGAATCATAATAATCTACTTGGTCATGAAATCATGATATGCCACTTTGATGATATTTTTCATTTGTTTTTGAAAAACAAGCTAAACCATATTGTCATATTACCTTATTTACATTTTTTTCTCTTGATTATGTTCATCATTGTTATGATCTTGCATCTCATTTTATGATGGCACTAGGTATTAGAGGAAAAATTTAGATCTTACATCATGAATATTATTTTAACATAAAATTGATAATATATTATTTTGAGATTATATTTACAAGCAGGGTAAAATATTATAAATAATTTATGGGTGGTTACAGTATGTGACCAATTATTGTGAAACAACCGAGAGATAAATTAAAATAAACTAATAAAATTTGGATCATAATTAATCCAATAAAATCCCCCTTGATCCAAAGGGGTATACCAGATGAATGAATTGGATAAATGACTCTGAATTCATAAAAAAACTCTATAATAATTACAAATGGTGTACTATACCTCTACCACTGACCAAAAACTATGTTTCTCCATAAAAAATCCAACCCCTAAGAGTTGTGGCAAAAAATGGCTGATGAACATGATAAAGGCATGCTCATCTCCAGTTATCATTGTACCATAATACATTAAAACATGATCAAGCATGTCTAGCTACATCAACCCACATAAAGTCCCACACAAGAACCCATCTAAGTGACAAACCCATACTCTATATGGCACATATTCATGATGCCCAACAAACACTGATGACCTTTGCTCAACACTATTAGTGATAGCAACCCCTATCAACTCGTACTATCACCAATGACTGATCAAAGTCTAACCAATGCCTAAATCTTCTCCCCCTATCAGGTGAGAGGTGAGAATTCATGCATTGAAAGAAACAAAAACAACTATCTATGCCCATTCTATGTCATGTATATCAAATATAGAAAGCCAAATATAGAACTAAAAACAAGAACACAAGCCAAAATTTTCCATTCAAGCATTAAAACCAAAATCTGAGTGAATAGCTAATTAGAGAGGTTAATTTTTCTCCAACCTCCAAGGATCCTTCAACCTCTAGTTATCACTTATATGGTTTCAATCAGAATGATCCTTGGACATGTAATGGATGGTATTGTACCTGAGAGCACAAGCATGAAGTGATATTATAAAAGTTTTCATTTTAAAGGTGTCAGATTCAACAAAAAATATAGTTTTATACATTAGTTTCATTATGTTTTTTATAAAAAAACATATAAGGACACTTCAAATTACAAAATTAACCATTATAATATGTCCAAAATATTCAAAAACCCATAGTTTCACTAGTCACATGACCACCTTCAGACCAAAAGAGCAAATAGACAAAAATGTCTCAATAAATCATAACTACACACTTATATCACCAAATTGATCCAAAAAATAATAGCTGAATAGAATTAGAACTATGGAATTCTATTTTTTCAAAGAACTAACAAAATGACTTTAACCAACTTGCTTTTAGAAAATCTAGGTGTCAAAAAACATTAATATCTAGATAACCATGATTTTTCAAATGAAAGATAAAAATATATGGTAAAATTTTTCACCAAACTCTTAAGAAGGGACTTTTACCAATTTTACTTGCTGTAAAAACATTCATCAGACCTTCCTCCTTTCATGGGACCCACTTCAATGTTGAAAAGGAAAAAATAGGGTTTTGAAAATGCTAAAAATTTCTCCTAATTTGCCATACAAGTCTAGTGTGGGATTTTAACATTATCCCATATCTCTCTTCAACCTTGGCTCTTTCAAGTCTTATATTTTTTTTGCAACACATAAGTTCCAAATGCCATTTAATATGAGGTGAGCAGAGATGACATTGAAGTATGTGATAATTCTTCTCTTTAGCTTCACACCCAACTATATGGCTTTGGTTTTGATTACAGTTTAGATCAAATGTTAGCATTGATCAAAATAAATAGAATTACAAATTTGATTGAGCAAATTAAAATTTATTATGACCACACATTGCTTACCTAGTGCAGATAACAAGATTGTATAGTTCACTAAAAAGATGTTAATTCATCATAGAGTTTGGTCATCCACCATACATATCTTGTGATTTAATGTATTCAATTAGAACCTGATTCTTCAAGATGTACGAGTGGATTACTATTTAAAAAATGCATGCTATTTTCTCTAGCCACCAACATATTTGATTTAGAGCACTAGTTCAAATGAAAGGCTAATGTAGAGGACTCAAAATGTTACTCTCAGTACATAATAAAACTAGGACGTGCCATAAAAGGAGTAAAAGAGCATGAAATAGAGGCAAAATGTTAACTAAACTAAAAAAACATATACCATGTACCATACTTCTCACTCCTTGAAGTTTGTGAAAATGTTGCACCATACCACTTACTACTTGAAGTTTGTATAAGTGTCGTACTACATGAGGAAGAATTTATAGAATAAACTTATACTAGACGCCCAGCCATACCCTCAATATTTCTTTTTCCTAGAGCATCGAAGATTTGATACCACTAATGGCACTAGGTATCAGAGGAAAAATTAAGAGCTTACATCATGAATATTATTTTAACAAAAAATTGATAATATATTATTTTGAGATTATATTTATAAGCAGGGTAAAAGCTTATAAATATTTTACAGGTGGTTATAGGATGTAACCAAATCCTGTGAACTAACCAGTACATAAATTAAGACAAACTAATAAACTTTAGATCATAATTAATCCAACATTCTAAACTAGAGAAGAATCAGATATCATTGTTTGAATACTAAGAAGGGAAGTAGTATCTACTTTAACTTCTTGACTTAAATATGTAACTATAGATTTTATATTATTGGACTTATCTTTTTGCTTTTATGCATAAATTAGATATTTTATTCATTAATTTTGCATTATAAGATGAGTCACTTGGGATTTTATAAACACAAAAGATGTATTTGATTGATTGAAATTTATTTTATTATACATTAGTGTTCCCCAATTTATTGCATGAGTATGAAATATATTGAATATTTTTTCAACATCATGCCATTAGAACAATTATTACTTTAATTAGAAAATATAAAAACTAAATATCCAATAAATCTATTATATGATGTGCATAATCAATAACCAACCACTCAAATATATGGGTAGATGTATGAAGTTAGGGTAAAAAAACATGATATTGTTATAAACACATATCATTTTTTCAAATGTCATACACCCTTAAAAAAACCTAATATATACGACATGGTCACAAACCTAAAGGGCATCCATCCTTTTTTACAAATGGCATATGACCTTTTTGGCCACACAAAGGGTGTATGCCATTTTGGGCACCATAAATTCCATATGCCCTATTTGGAGTAAAACATTACATATGCCATTTTTCAAAAAGATTGTATACCTGTTGTAAATGTAAAAACTAGACTTATATTCATAAAAAATGAATTTAATTTATTTTTAACTATTTAGGTAATGTTTTGAGAGAAAAATAATAAGGGTATGTGTACCTTTTCTCTCCTTACATCCCCACCAAGATTGCACACTTGCATCACGATGCTAAGAATGATTTTTTTATTGTAGGGAAAGTTTGGGGTTTGTAATATTTTATTATGAATTTTAAATATCATCACAAGGTAAGAGGGTTTTGAAAATAAAATTTCATTCATTTCATGAAAACCTTGAACTAGGCCTAATATAAATGTTTTTTTTATCAATTTAGATACTTGATTCGATTAACCCATTGCCTGAATAAAAATGTCAAAAAAAATGATGAAAACCCCAAAAATTTTAACTTCACAGAAGGATACGATGAATTATATGAATAATATAATTTAAATTGGTAACAATTTCTAATTATTAACAATAGTTTACATGAATATTCAAGTCATCATACATGTAATTCACTTGCTAATACATTAGAGGCCATTTACAACAAAGCAAGAAATTGCACTTCCCAATTTGATGCAATGTTTCATCAAAGAGAGGTGTTAAAATAGTATTATTTTGATAAATTTTCACATGAGGAACTTTAAAAGAAGATAACAAAATAAGAAGTGTGTGATTTTTTTATCAAGCCTAGAACCACCGAACCACCACCAATGAGTTGCAAACACATTACCATTGATTGGTGTGCTCATGAGGAGATTACAAACAATTTTTAGGATAGGTGGTGAATGGTGTTTGATGAACCTCCATACAATAATAATTATTTTTCATTATATTTTTTTATAAATTTTATTTTGGATTTGTTCTACAAGAAATAAAGAATTATTTTGACACGAATGCCTTCAAAGGTAGGGAAGGTGGGTCTTCATTTGATAGACTTGGTTCTAAGTGGGACCAAAATAGACAAAAATGATAATAGATAAATAAAATTATAATAAAACATACTTATATCCCTAAAATATCACATTTTATAACACATACGGACACCCTTGAGGTAGTTATTAGTCTCACATACGTTATGATTGACCATGGGATACATACATTAAAGAGATGTACATAGTTTACATATAGTGGCACATATAATAGTTTCCCTCATATTATTGGTGCTTCATGTGGTGGCATACCTAACCATCATCCTATATTTTATGTTAATTATTGCATATTATATGTAGGGTAAATTTTAATGGTGAATATTCGCTAATTCACAAATATTCACTTTTTGGAAAATTGTATTTGGAAATTTTTTAGGAGTAGTACATAAGACCCATTCACCTAAAATTTTGGGATGTAATTTTTTTAACGGTTCAAATCACCAATCATCTATAATAATTATGAAGGAATCCATGTGATTCACCTTATTTATAGTTCATATGTTCATAGGGGTTACCATCCAAGTCTCATTCTTTACCTCTTTGCCAAGTTAAATATTGAGGTTGCTTGATAGATAGGTTGTGATATAAATGAAAAAGAGTTTCAAAAATTGCCTAAGCCTTAATATTATTTCATATCTAAATTTATCTTGAAGAGATATGCAATTTTTAAAAAAATCATCTCAATCTGAGTTTGTATACAAACATTGTGGCCTTAAGAAGTTATCATTTGATTACCTCACATCATGTTGTTGGTGATGCATGAATTCATCATGGTGATGTCACCTAGTATCCTCATTATGCTATTACTTGGTATCATGGTACAACTTGGAAACATGTTATCATTTGATGGAATGTTATGATGCAACTGAACACCAACTTCTAAAGACCATAACTTCTACATACAAACTTGGTTTGAGGCAATATTTTTTTTTAATTTTTATATCTATTTGAGATAAATCCAAATTTTAGCATGCTCCTAGGTGGTAGCATGCTACCACCTAATAGCATGATGTGATGCAACTAAACACCAACTTAAAGAGGCCTTAAATTTTGCATACAAACTTGATTTGAGGTAGTTTTTTTTGAAATTGTATAACTCTTTGAGAAGAATCTAAATTTTATCATTCTTTCAGGTAGAAACATGCTTCCACCTGATGTCATGATACAATGTCACTAAAAACCAACTTCTAGAGGCTATAAATTTTTTATAAAAACTTGGTTTGAGATGTCTTTTTCTGAAACTATATATCTCTTTGAGAAGAATCCAAATATGCAATAATATTAATGTTTAGAAAAAAAATTGTATACTCTTTTTATCCTACAACCTATATTTTCTAACTATGTATATGGGTGGTTGAATGGAAAACATAAAAAGTGATTTTTTTTTGAAATGTTCATATTCACCAAGTCTATGAATCAGATTCATATTAATAAACCTAAGGGGGTTTCCAATATGGTATCTTAAACTAAACCTTGATTATGTGAAGAAGTGTACTAGATCACTTGTTTAGGTTAGATGTACAAGGGTTAGATATAAAAATTTAATAGACACACCTATAGAGATTAGACACATGTTTCTAAAACACACTATTACACAACAATATATCCCATCTATAGTTTTTTAAAGACATATAGACACTATTACAGAGTGTATTCCATTTGTAGTCTCTTCATCACCTCAAGATACTAGAATGCCATAGTATATGCCATCTATAGTTTCTTTACCACCTCAAGACACTATCACTCTAGAGTATATGCCATCTTTAATTACTTAAATCCCCTCTCTCCCCCATCACCACATAGCTAAATATTGGCTTATCTAATTCACCATATGTATTTGACTTACATGTTTAACTAATTATATTTTATTTATGTAAAATATTACTAACTTTATCTTTAAATATATGTTTACTTAATTGACTAATATTTGATTTATTTCTTTTTTTTGGTTGTATAGACAATAAATAATATCTTAGGTATCCTAACTAGCTTTGAATCTATTTTTCATTATATGATTAAAATTATAATACCCTACACTAAGGTTGGGAAAGTAAATTGTCAAATTGATCTATTGTTTAGATATTTTGTATACACCATAGTTTTAGTGTGATTGTTTTCTTAGACTTCTCCTCCTTATGTGAGATATATACATAATAAGAGAGAGGGAGAGAAATAGATATAATGATGCATTATCTCTCTCCCCACTTTCACTCCCTCTCACTCTCTCTTTATGTACATAAGGAATAATTTTAATATATCTTGAATAGGTTATGTAATTTTTTTATTTCATTGTTTATTTATTACACTACTTAGTTGAAAACTTGAAAGGGAAGATAAGTAGTGCGCAAGAGGTGAAAACTAGAAATAACACCTTGAATGATTACTGTGACTCTTACTAGTCTACCCAATTTTTTATCTTCTTCTCTCAGTGCACAATTAGATGAACCTACGACATTGTCTTAGGATGAGACAACATTTTAAGTCTAGGAAAGTGTTGGGGGAAGAAAATAGAAAAGTAAAGTTGTACATGATATTTTTCAAATATCCATAGGTTAGGTATGAAATTGTCAACTATATGTATTCCATGCTATCCTCCACAAGTTGTTAAAGGATAGAAGATGAACAATATCCTCTCTTTGGAATCAATACATGGGAAGAATATGAATATTTAAGAAACTATAGTGACTATAAATATGTATGTTTGTATGAAGGAGATGATGAACCTTTTTTGAGATCAATATAGACTTGTTGGTTATGCTTACCTATCATATTTATTATGTTATTCCTTATATGTGTTAACATTTTTAATGTTTGATTTAATGTTATCTGAAGTAATTTGAATTCTCTACAAACCTTAAGAAAAATCTAGCTAATCTTATTTCATATCTATTGCATGATAACTCATCTATATCATACTTTTTAAATATGAATTTTTTGTACTATCATGTACAATATAATAAAACTTATCTATCCTCATTCTTAGCATGTTCTATTACATCAGGAACCTCTGCTAACAATAGGTGGAAGATAAGTAGGTTTTAATAATTATGGGAAAGATAAAAGTTTTAGGTCATAAACATAAGATGGGTTAGACTAAGAGATAGGCCAAGGGGCACAAGATAGAGTCGATGTGAAACTTTAGAAAGTTAGAAAAATCCATAATTGAGAGAAACAAACAAGGTCTAAGTTTGACATGTGTATCAGACCAAGGTGATATATAATTAATAAAATATTGTCTATATTTCTTCTTATTTAATCTAGTAATGAAATTAGTAGTTTAAAGGAAATGAATGCGTACTTAGGTATGTATAACACACCTTGTCTTTGTTTGAATCCAACTTGAGTGTTTTTTTGGTGATTGACCTATAATAGAGAACATCTTACACTACATAATCACTGCATATAATCTATAATTTAAAGTATTTGAAATGGTTTAAATTGAATTATCAAGGTTTAGAAGTACACATGTGTATCAATGTAACCACCTTGCCTATTATCAAGATGATTTGAAAGATGTATCACTTTAAGAATATGAAACTTAGGACAAATATATATAAATCTATAAATTATATATATTTAAAGAGATAGAGAGAGAGATATTGAAAGGAAAATGAACCAACCTTGGTGAAAATGTGAGTTTCCACTTGACAGTTGAGAGTAGCTCAATCATACAACCCAATCATACTTATAAACTAATGAGCATGAGTGAATAAAGTCAAATCATAATATCAAATTGGTAATTGTAGATGATACAATCAAGTCCAACCTAACAAATTGGCAAGATTGAGTGATTTAATCACTTCAACATACCAAAATTGAACCAACTACTGTAGTAGATTGGCTCAATATAGTCCATAAAAGTACATCCTAGGTATTAGTTCATAAAATTACATTTTGGTAGGTTATGATAGTACCTAAGAGTATTTTGAAATAAGAAACTGATTTGGATTTTACAATATTAGGTGTACATTTCATAACATATGCACCTTAGATATGTCTCAGGCTAAAACTATGTATAACAATAGTACCAATGTATAGAATTTTTCCATAATTATGAATCTAAATTATATAATTGTATGCTTTAGCCAATTCATAAACTATATAAATGTGGATAACATTCTTCTAAATCATGCTCCCACTATATATGGAGAAATCTAAAACTTAAAATAAGTACCAATGTGGAGGATATGTTTCCAAAACATTTTCCCACTAAATTTAGTTGTGATGAATACTAAATAAGTTGGAGAACATGCTTCCAAATCATTCCCCCACTAAGTCTAAAAATTGATATAATTACATAAAACTAAATGAGTGCGGATAACATGCTTCCAAATCATGCCCCCTTGAATATGAAAACTGCACCAAATGTGGAGAATATGCCTATCTGACATGACCTCACTGATATACCCCCTTTGAGATGATCAAATAATAGAAACTAGTAGTTACCTCACCTCAAAAAGATAATACAATTGAATAATCTATGAATGTAAGCATGTAGCATATATAAGGACATGTCTAGGTAGATGTAACATTTAAGTGCATAGAATAATGTGATCACATGAAGACATAAGATGAATAATAATGATCATGATGATGTCTAGATAGTAAAATTATAATATTCATAATAAAATCAAGCACACACACAAGATCACTCAAAAGAAACTCAAAAAGTAATGGTCTAAGGAAACTGCAAACAAGGGGAATGTTCAAATGTTATACAATCGAAGGGATATAACTTATTAAAATGTCCACAAAATTAAGGGTGACATATTAAAATGTTAATACAAAAAACAATAACATGATCAAATGTCAAAAAAAACATACATAGACATGGGGGCTGCAAACAAAGGAACATATTCAAATGCTTGAATAATCAAGACAATACCAAGGCAATGGACTCAATGAAGTGCACAAAGGAAAGCATGAGCAATTAACATAAACATTTCATGGTATCTTATGGACCAAATGTGTTAGTAAAAAACATCGAGTGCATAAAATATCAAGTACCATGTGAAAGATATAATCATGAATAAAGGCACATATAATTACGTATATGAGCAAAAAACATGATAATTTATAGTAACCATTCAATTATATAACCTATGAATATCTTGATAATAGAGGTATATGCCCCCAATGTTCATATGAAATGAGTAGAGAAAAGGCCCAACATCCAAAATAGGAATAAATCATATATATGTGTATGCCTATATCACACTCAAGTAGAATCATGAAAAACATGTGTATGTAGGAGTAATTGATATGCTATCCATCAACATGGTACAAATGCATAGATGATAAAGATCCAATCGGACATGTAATTTCCATTTTTTTAAATTTTCTAGATTTTTTTGGTATTTTTTGAATGTTTAAAGATACTACTCTATAATATCATTCAATGTATGGTCATAGGTATCTCCTACTCATTGCCTAATAACCTTAAGTTGGATCTTTTAATTTTTTTGCATCATGATTTGATAAGTTTAAAATGCACATAACATGTTTATCATCACATTATACATGTGTATTAGTATATGTAATACTATCATTTAGAATATGTACTAATTTTCGTTCATGAGAAAAATAAATACATTGCTGATTTGGATCAATTTTTGCTTCCATTTGGTATAGCCAAAGAATTATTAGTATAAGTTCATATGGATATATGGTAGGCATAACCCAAAACCTTGTTTTAATTACATTAGAATCACAAGGAATTAGTATTATTATATTACCCAACGAGTCTTTCCAACCTCCTTTGTTTTGTAAATTATTTAGATCAAAACCAATTTTTTTAATCATCTAAAATTGAAAATAGTTTTCGCTTGTGTAAGATCAATATGGTTATGTCAAAAATAGGCAGCAATCATGAATAAGGTAATTATTAAATATTATTTAAAGGATTTATTTTATTTTATTTTTCACTTTGGGATTATTGCATATGACATGAACCTTGGTTTGGCCCAATGTTAAGTAACATTTGCAAACATGCCATATAAAGATTAGGGATACCACATGTTTGTTCCTAATGTTCATTTGGTAATTTTTATCCCTCATTTATGTGAGGAATGAAAATTTTATACTTATAAGGGGATATGTTAATCTTTTTTGGATGAGTAAGTATGAGTGAACCATATTTGTGCACATCCACATACAAATGTGTAAATGACTCATATTATTTATGTAATGCTCTTTCTTTAAATGAGAAAAGAAGTCCTCTACTAAAAATAAGTTGTAATTGAAAATATGAGGGTCTAAATTCTAACTCTCATTACATACTTTTGAATCCAATAGTATAATATTGAAGCAATTCATCAATACATTGTTTGAAATGTTGAAATGTAAGTTTTGGCACTTTATGGATATTGAAAGACATGAAGAACACATCTTTTAATTATGCAAAAGTGGTTAAAAAACCTTTTGGTAGGCTATATAAATAATTTTTAGCCTCATCAAAAATTCTCATATGGAATAATTTTAGCAATAGTTTATCATCTTATGGCCATTGACCAAAAAAATGTATATAGTGAATCATGTGGTCGAATGGGTCCTTATGACTCAAAAAGAGAGGTAAATTTGGTAGTTCAAAATCTTGTGGATAAATATATTCAAGCATACATTGTGAAATATATTTATTGTTAAAAATTCAAATTTTCATTAGTATTATTTAAATCTATTTGCATTTGAAGTATAGAAACCTGCTTTTGAATACTCCCAATAGTGGTCATCATAAAAATAAGATGTTTCATGGGAATAGTGGTGTTTGTCATAAGTGTTATAATTGGTTCCAATTCAACACCTTTTTTGAATCGAGGCACATGTGTATCATCATCCTTATGGATATCAAGTTAAATTTCATGATCACTACATTTATGATGAGTCAATATTGGTATTGGATCTTTGAATTTTTATACTTTCAGTATATCATTTGAATATCTCAGACCATTAAAAGAATTTGGTTCATTCCATTTATTATTAGTTTTTAAATCAGTCGTAATTTATTTATGTAATTGTCACAACTTCTACCAATCATATGAAGGAGAATCTTGGTCATATTTAATCATTTTTATGGTAGGATGAACTGAAGGCCTTGATTAAATGACTTGCCTTGATGATGACTCATAGATTTTTCTAAAAATACCAAGCCTTAAAAAAATTTATTATTTTTAAGAGATACAAAGTGGGTCATACCTTTCTCATGTTAACCCAATCCTTGGCCCTACTATCCATAGTGTATTAAATATAAAAGGCCAAAATCATATAATGGTTGTGTAAGGCATACAAGTAAAGGATCCATAGCTTCCTTAAGATGGATTAAATCATCTCTTGAAATGGTGAAAGTATGAACCTAATTTGAGGTATGATAGCTACCACCATGCAAAGATTTGATATTTAAGGCTTTAGCACTAGGAATAAGACAAGAGTAATCCATTTTCACCCCTTAATTTATATAAATTTGGAGAGTTTCATAATCATAGTTATCAACTCAATCGATATCATCCATGATGAGAGAGATAAATATCACAAAGATTAGGACAAAGTAAGTAAAAAAAAAACATCCTAAATGGTACACTTAGGTAAGAAAGATGTTCAAAGATCAGGTTCACCAAATGTTTAACCCTAAATTAAATATCTATATTGGGTTATCTAGGGGTAAATAGGTAGAGATAGTGTAGGTCACAAGGTTGATAACTATCTCTAAATTAGGGCAATTAGGTGTTAAACTCAGATATAAACATATGTTGAATTAATTAAATTGAGATGCGATAAAAATAGTAAGTACAACCATGCTAGATATGGAAATGATAAAGAAGTAATGTATTTATCTTATTCTAATGTTAATGCACTTGTGGATCTCTAATAGATATGAATCAAACTAGAATATGATTTTAGAATAGTCAACAGATTCTAGATTGTGTGCTTATGAAGCCTCAAAAACTAGTGTTAGCTCTAGAAGGTTATGTCTATGCTACTATCTAAACCTAATGTAGGTGTCTTATATTTAATACCTGATTAAAATTTATGCAACCACCTAGATGTTTCTAGGTTTTAATTCACTTTCATTCTAGTGCATTCATATATGGCTCATGAATTATCATTCCTCATGAATTTGTAAAACCCTAGTTCATCTTCGTAGTGGCCTTGGGGGAAATGGTTTAATGGGCATATGATGTCAAGATGACCCCAAAGACCCCTTTGTCAATGAATATTTCCTTCATAGACAATACTCTAAACAAAGCCTAAAAATGATGCAATTTTCCCCTACATGTTGGCTTGTGTGTGAATCAAGAAATATGTGCAAATAAAGTACAATAGTGACCTAGCTTGTAGCTTAGAAAATATAGCTATTGAGATGATTCTTTAGTAATTCAAACCTATGTATGTGTTATCCTTATGACTAATATGGAAATAAGAGAAAATAGGGAGGCTTTACTCACTTGAGTGCTTGATTAGATGCCTTTTTAAAGTTACTTGGTGAGTAGGTAAGACATTTATAGGTTAGGAATGAATGAGGGTTGATATTTTATTTATATCAATCCATTTGGAGAAATAAATTGCATTAAATCACTTAGGTTGACAAATAGAATACATTTCATTTACAAATTAGATAATTTATGGTACTGAACACTTGTGTTAAACCAAGACACTTGCATCAATGTAGGTGTATGTCCTAGATGTTAGTGTCAAAGGAGTAGGAAAGTAAGTACAAAATCAGAACTTGTAAAGGTGGAAGATAAATAGGTTTTAGGCATTCTAGGCAAGATAGAAGGTTTGGGTCATCAACATAATACAGGTTTAACTAAGAGATAGACCAAGGGGAAAATGATCAAGTAGATGTGAGACTTTGAAAAATAGGAAAGGTTCAAAAAATATAGGAACAACGAAGGTCTAAGTTTTAAAGACTAAGGTGTTATATAACCCATAAAACAATGTCTACAACTACATTTAATGCTAAATAATTTCTACTAAACCCAAATTTGTATTTTTTTGTAACTTCCCCCACATTTCATAAGATCAACTAAATAAAATTTTCAAATATTTGATTATAAATAAATGTCAAGAGTCACTCATTAAAGAAAATTGATATTCACTTGGTTTAAGCATATACACTTCTCCACATTGAGAAAATCTACCTTATTTTTCAATTTCTGAATCATTCACAAGTAGCCATAAGTAAAGTTTAGAGATATATAATTAAGTCAAGAGATATCATTGTGAAGTATCAAATCCATTTTATAGGTATATACACATAGTCAAAGGGGTACAATTGCAAATTCACTCATAGGTGGGAAAATTATGTCAGTTTGATTTCTCTCCTTGGATTATTAGATACACATGTAATGGCCAATCATTGTGGGGGTGATTGAGGTCAACTCAACCCATTACACTCTCTTTTTTTCATGTAGGTTTTCAAGGTATCAAAATTCCCTAAGTGTTTCAAATATAAGAGAAGATAAATTATTTTAAATTTTTATGACTTTAGTGTTTGTAGCCCTATGTTATTAAGGAGGATAGGTATAGTAAATCATGGTGTAAATCTATAATAAATACATCCACTAGATTTGAATAAAGTTGAATTAATTTGACCTTTTGAAAAATGGAAATAAATAATGTAAATGAGTAATTAGCTATTAAATTATTGAAATATGATATTTAGAAATTGTACATTGAGATAGAGAATGGTCTAATTGTCACAAACATGATCTAGGTGTTATAACCCTTCTTGGATAGTATCAACCTAACTAGATAGTATTTCCATGTGGTGATAGTCTCCCTATTTTGTAACTAGTGTCCTTCATGTATAAGTGTTCTGATCTTTTGGGTGTACATGTGTCTAGACCTATCAATCTTATTCCTATGTGCATGAGTTATAGATATTTGTAGATGACTTATTTTGACTAATTTTATGTGTAAACCCTAAACCTCCATGTTTCTATGGCATCTAGTTGACACATGAATTAATTTGTGTTGTTATTAGTCTATGTTGGACATCCTCAACACCCCATTGTAATGAGTTGCCTACAAACCAATACTCTGAAGAGGGATCAAGCCCGGTGTAGTTCTTCCCACTTAAGTGTTGGTGAAAGTGAAAGTGAATCTAGTATGAATTTAGACTTAAGTTATTTGAATGTGTTTGATATTGTAAACCTAAATAATCTAAGCTTAGGATTGTTTATATGGTTGTTTGCATAAGTAGGTAAGAATAGGGATTGATAACCTTGACTATGAACAACTTGTTCTAAGTTTATATGTGTAATTTGCATTTGATTTCCATCTAGTGGTTAGAGGGATAAAAATCATGTATGTATGTATGTATGTATATATGCATGTGTGTGTGTGTTTTTGTAGTTTAGGTGCTTGCTCGAGCCTTAAAAGAGGTCTAGGATGACCCTAGGTGGTCTTAGGTTTAAAAAGATATCTATTAGTATAAAAATGAGGGAAAGGACAATAACATTAAAATTGGGACATTAATACCTTGTGGTGATATTGTCCCTAATATGTTGCTAGTGTGCAGGTAAAAAAACCTAAGGGCCAAGATGTCAAGATGTGGGTATGGAACTGATTTAAGATTATCTAGGGATACATGTGGCCTGTACAAAGGTTGGATAAGTGTCTAAGTAGCTCCTAAGATAGGTTTATATCTAAGCTAAGGATGGGTGGTCTCAAGCAACACTCTTAATAATCAAGTGTCATTTTTAGTTGATTGCATCCCCCCTCCCCTATTCTAGAAATGCAATAAATAAAAATTTCTAAGATAAAGAAAAAAGAAATGTACCTATACTTACCTAAGAGATGAAGCCCATGAATTTGGATCTAAGTATGTGAAGCATGATCCATTACATGTATTGAAAATGAAATTTGCATAGATTACTCTTTACATAAGAGATATCAAAAGTAAATACAAAACTAAGTAAAAAGAATAAAATTGAGTAATGAGATAAGAGAGAGGAAATGAACAAATACACCTGACTGGGTATGTGAACCAATAGATAAACTTGGTGAAAACCTATGTGTGTACATGTAGATAATGATCAATTAATGAATAACTTAGAATGAGTTGATGGCTTGCTAAATCCACATGTGTGGGTGGATCAAGATAGTTTTGACTCCATTATTACCCACCTCTACTTGGTGGACCATAACCTATGAATAAATTGGATTGGACATATGGTGTGTCAAAACCTTTCATGTAGGTGTCTTAATAAATCAAGTAGACTATCAACCCATCATTGCCTACTCATTTTTATATATTACATTTAAAATTAAAACCATGTAATGTAACTAGAGATGTGTAGTTGGAGATATGTAACTAGATATGTTAGGTATGCATCCACTCAATATATTAGGTGGCTTTGGGGAACTTGAGCATACCAACCACTAAAGATGGAGTAAGGCATGAATCTGATGCATAGTCTAGAACATGGTGTCTAATGTATACAACAAAGAGAATTATATGGAGTTTGTCATTCCATCTGATTAAGTGGTATATACATGAGCATATGAAAAAAATGTGCCATGCACATGCCCCAAAATTTGATATCTGACTATATGGACTCTAGATTGAGTTGTAATCATTTGTATCTGAGCATCTAAAACTAAAATAGGAATAATTATTACATGCATGATACCCCTAATGTGAGTAAACTGGTATGAATCTAAGATAAACTAAGCCAAAACTAGTAATCTATAACTAAACCTATGAAAACTTGGAGTGTACCCATTGTACTTTTCTAGCCAATCTAGAATTTTATGAAACTAAGGTTACTAAAAAATACCACCATATATTAAATAGTAGTGCCATGTGATGCTAGTGTCCCAATTTGTACACTGATGTTCCACTATTATTATTATTTATATATAACTAAAAATTATCTCTGTGTCACTAATTCCCATTATCTTTTCTTGAAATTGATTTATATATTATGTGCTTAGGTGGTGAAAACTGTACTCTAAGTGCATTCAGATAGCCTGATATATATGACAAACCTATGTGGATTCCTACTATTTTGAGGGGGTTTTTTGGACTGTGAAAGAACTATCCAAAAAATAAAAATCTCTATAAAATGTGTGTTAGCGAGAGCATATATGATATCTACGTGATAAATCAATATAATTTGTATACTTAACATTAAAATGTAAGTTAATCTGAGCCTATGTTTTTAGTATATGATTTATGTTAGATATAACTATCATAAGGTTCAAAGATTATATATTTCCACAATCCATAACATCGCAAGAGATATTTTTTGAAAGAAACTATGTTTGGTTTTTGATGATCCAAAATGCATCAATCATCAAAAACCAAACACAATTTCTTCTAGAAAAGATATCTTGTTATTCATAATGTTATGAAGATAGATACATCAATGTATGTGAACAACAAATATGAGTAATAACTGAGTATCTACCTAGGGGTATGGGGAATGATTTCCATCACGACACCCAAGTAGGAAGGGGAGATGGATAAGGTCCCTCATGGCATCTAAAAATGGAGGGTGTCATAAGCAATAGATAAGTGTCATAGTCAAAATGCATATAATAATGTATGTACAACACACATGAGGCAAGTAAAGTAGGCCAAGGGGCCACAATACAAGGGACATGGGCACATGTCACTAAATCTAAGAAAGAAACACATACAAAGATGTGTTAAAAGATCCAAATACACAAACAAAAATCAAGGTGTCTTAAAGCCACATGGAAAGACATGTTTCAATATCTGCATACACAATCAGAAAGGTACATACAAGGATCTAAGTATATGTCCAAAGCATATATACAATTAAAATATGTGGCATAGAGCCATAGATCAATTACATTTTCAAGTACACTCAAATATAATAATCATAGAGACACAATCAAGTGTAAACTAGGAAAGCTAGAAATGAAAGTATACATGAACATGTGGTATAAATTTGTATAGGATCAAAGATGTATATAAGCTGAGTTTAAAGTAGTAGTGTTTGGTAATGAATCTGAGTAGGTTTAGTATGATCAATATCAAGATATAAAAATTTTAAATATATGATTTATAATTTATAAATATGTAACCTAGTAATTGAAACTATGTATAGAATGCCCCTAAATAGGTAAATGTATCAAATGACGAACCCTTGTATCTATGTATATGCCCCTAGTGGGTAGATAGTAGAAACTCTAGATCTATGTAATGGACATGATTCTTGTAAGTATCTTCAAACACTTGAAAATAACAAGTGAAACATGTATGTATGATAAAAATTTACTATACTAATAAAGATAACATATGTAGTGTCTGACACATTTAAGAAGTGTAGACATGGCCATCCCTACAGTCTATAGTTTGCATTTTTTGAGTAAATATTTGAATTTTTTTAATGTTTTGACATACATACACACACACACACACACACACACACACACACACACACACACATACACACAAACATACATACATACATATATATATATACATATATACATATATATATATACATATATATATATACATAGCTATATATATACATATATATGTATATGTATATATATATATATATATATATATATATATATATATGTATATATATACATATATATATATATACACACACATATATATATACATATATATGTATATACACACACACACACACATATATATATACATATATATACATATATATATGTATATATATGTATATATATATATATATATATATATGTATATATATACATATATGTATATATGTATATATATATACATCTATATATATATATATGTGTGTGTGTGTGTGTGTGTGTGTGTGTGTGTGTGTATATGTGTGTGTATATATATATACATATATACATATATATATATATATATATATATATATATATATATACATATATACACACACACACACACACACACACACACACACACACACACACACACACACACACACACTATATATATATATATATATATATATAGTGTGTGTGTGTGTGTGTGTGTGTGTGTGTGTGTGTGTGTGTGTGTGTGTATTGGAGATAAGATACATACAAACAACATGAAAATGAAACTATATACAAGGATCAATAAATAAGGAAACTATGTACAAGTAGAGAGAACATACTAACTGATGAGTCTCATTGTAGACTCATTATTAATGTGGCCTATGTAAAAAATAGGAATAGTAACCTTTCATGAAATGTGATTGATATTTTTTAGTTGAATTAAGTTTCAAAATGAATATGAGTATTGTTCGTTATTAGCATCATAATAATCATAATAACCTAAAATGTTAGTGTTGACTTGTGTTGTATCTAGATTAGTATAGGGAATTGCCTCATACTATGGAGTTGAACTTTTTGAATTGTGCTTTACAATGTTAATTGTGATTGTGCCCTTTTAAACTAATATTATTTTAAGCATATGGTGCTTTGGAGGCTCTTTTTATAGAAATAATTTTTTTTAGAATGCTTTTTGGCTTAACATGATTTAGAATTTGCAACTTAAGTTCTTTCTCTTTTTTTTTACATTTCTTATTTATCTAGATATTTTACCTTGATAAACTATATCTGTGAATGATTTGCCTTAGGATTTTCAATAAATCCTAAGCCTTTTTGACCAACATTATCAACTGATAGAATAGGAGTAATGATGAATTGGGCATGTTTTTCTAATCATTAACCTTGATAATCAAACTATTGTATATACTTTTAACCAAACTCATACTACTTTGAACGTGAGACCTCATTTTTTATAGGTATATTTTTATCTTTTACTTTTTTTACATGTGTTTTTTATACTATTTCTTGCTCTAGTTTTGATTTTTGAACCTTTTTTTATTCTGAGTTATGCTATGGTAGACACTTTTTTACTATTTCTAAATATGACGCTTTTTGAATATGTGCTTGTATCACTGTGGATTGCTTAACTGATTTATCTTGTGTATATTTCTCATTATAAATAATATGTTGTATATGTGTTTTCAATGACAAATACGAATTTCTATGATGACCATGCATTATATGGTATGCACAATAATATCTAGATCTCCTCATTGGATTTAGAGGAGGTGAGGTTGATCAACTTAGCTTTAATCATTTGCCTTAAAATATCACTTGAACTTCTATTTTATATTTTAATTCTTTTTGAATCACTAGTTATAGATTCACTTTGTTGTGATTTTTTATTTTGATATGTAATATTGCTTTCCATAAATTGACTAGGAAAAGATGCATATACATGATTGACATTAGTGTGCCATGGATGCTTTTGTCTGGTAAACTAATTTTCCAATGTTGTAATCTTTCCATGTAATAGTTTATTTTTATTTTTTAATTCTACAATGAGCTTTCTAATACTAATAATTTGATCACATAGAGTCTCACAAGTGTAAATTTTATTTTCTTCTAATTGAACATGTAGGCACACACCCTATATAAAAGAGGTGGACACATGAATAGGCTAAGTATGGGAATTAGTAAAAATAGTGTAGTTCTTTTCATTTGATGGAGTGATAGAATGGACCTAGTTAAAGTGAAAGTAGCTATCAACCTCATAGATATGAGTAGGAGAAGGATATTATTTCCTATGCATAAGATATGATAATGAAACTTGAAGCCTATTTGTTATCCTATCTAATAAATCGTCTATGTATGTAAGGATTTATTTTTTAATTGAATTCCACATAAGAGAAAAATAATATGATAGAGATAGAATGAAATATGACATACATTTTAATTGATATAAAGTATAATGTACATATTTGTTTATGTCATCTTTTAATTGATTCCAAATGAAAGGAAACAAGCATGCAAAGGAAGCTAAAAAATGTTGTATTAAAAAGTGATAAACTTCATCTATCATTATTATCATGATTATGTGAAATACAAATCAGAAAGTATAGGGAACTAAAATCTAAATGTGGGTCATAGAAGGTTAGAAACATACACCCTAAGGTTATCTATGGTTAGGGTTTTTCATTATTTGAAGTAATTCAAGTTCCACAAATGTTTTAACCTTTTAGGAATTTAGTGTTTGTACATCTCATATTGTTAAAAGGGTTGATTATATTAAATCAAGGTAGAAATGTGCAATAAATATTGCCACTGATTTGTAATAGAATTGACTTAATTCAAACTTTTAAAAAAATATTAATAATTAATGTAAATAAGTACTTAGATGGGAAATGATTGAAAAAGGAGACTAGCCTCTGTCTTATTTTATAGGCTATAAAATAAGATAGAGGCTAGTCTGAGTGTCATAAACAATATCTAGGTGTCATAACCCTTCATAGATAGTAGTTCCCTAATTGGATAATAGTGCCATGTGGAACTAGTGTCACTATTTTGGTGGTAGTGTCCTCTATGCATAAATATTCCAAGATTTTAAGTGAACCTATGTCCGGGTCTATCAATCTCATTCTTGTGCACATGAGTTATGGATATCTATTTATGACCTATTTTAAGTGATTTTATGTGCAATCCGTAATCCTCCATATTGTTAGGGAATTTAGCTGGCACAAGTAGTAAGGTTTTTTGTTAGTGGGTTAGGCTAGACATCCTCAACATCTCACAATTGATGAGATTTGAATACATACCAATACCTTGAAGATGGATCAAGCTTGATGTAGTTATCCACCCATAAGTGTTGGTGCAAGTGGAAGTAAATCTATTATGAATGTTGACTTGAGTGTTTGGAATGTGCTTGAGACTAGAATCCTGAATAATCTAAACTTAGGAATGTTGTAGATGATTGTATACAAAAGTAGAGGATAATAGGGATTGAGAACATTATTTTTTTAAAACTTGTTCTAAGTTTGTATGTGTAATTTACATCTGATTTCCATCTAGTGTTTAGATGGATAAAATCCATGTATGTATGTATGTATATATATATATATATATATATATATATATATATATATATATATATGTTATGATGCTTGTGTGGGTTTTAAAAGAGGTTTAGGACAACCTTAGGTGCTATTATATTTGATAAGATATCCATTGGTATAAAAATGAGGGAAATGACAATATTACAAAAACTGGGACAATAGAGTCATGTGGTTCTATTGTCCATAATATGGTGTTAGTGTCGAGGTTAAAAAATATGATGCACTAAGGGCCAAGATGTTAATATAAGGGTCTATTATTTCTTTAGGGATGTCTATGGATGCTTTTGGCCCACTGAAGGCTGGATAAATGTCTAATTAAGCCCTAAGATAGGTCTAAGGCTAATTTAGGGATGGGTGGTCTCAAGTGGCATTCAAGTGTATTTTTTAGGTGATTACACAAATAATGTATTTTGGATGGAAAAACCCTAGTTGTGACATATAATGTTACTCAAAATATATAGGCATAGAAGGCACATTGATTAGTTTTTACTCGTATTTAACAAGGACAAGTCTATTTTTGATGGACTAGAACACATTATGTCATTGTCCATCTATAATGAACCTATCTAAAAACATATTTTAATTCCACATCTGATATTTCATTTTAATATTATTGTTTTATTTGTCATTTTATGTCAACAACCTATCACAATCAATTATCACAAGTCCATAATCAATGAACTAGAGCACACTACGTTGCCATTTATTTATAGCAGACCTATCCAGAATAAGTATTTATTCCTGATTTTGATCTTGAGCCTGTACAATTACCTCTTCTTATATTTTCCACTTATAGAAGAAAAGTATCATTTATCCCTATTGATTTCCTAAAATAACAACTTTCTATACTTAACTATTTTTAAAATTAGAATAGTTTTATATTGTATAACTTTAGCATTTTGATCTTTCTAGGTTTAAACATATATAATAAAATAGAATTCATATGTTTTTTAAAATAAAAAATAGGGTAATAAAATTTTCATCATTAATGAAAATTATTCTAAGCTAAATGGAGACTGATACAACCTAAAATGGTAACCCATACTTGCCCTAACTATCATCAAACCTCTATATTCATAATAACATAATATAGAAAATAAATAAACAAAACCAACAAAAATACTCACAAGTATTTATATTATAAATAAATTTACTTAATCTCCATACTAGCTAATTGTGCTTAGCACATGAACACTCTGAACTCTTCTCTAGATGGTTAATATTTTTGTTAGTTATCATAACATGTTCATTTGTGTTTTTTGTCAACTTGAAAACAAGTGCAAAACATCACAAACATGTGATATCAAAAGTGATTTAAAATTCAAATGATATGATGATGGTCATACATGAAAGTAAATCTTAAAATTAAAATATTTTACCATCTCAAAATAGTTATATCAAATATGATCTATAACACATGGAAACTAAACAAAAAAATGTAACTTTTTTGCGAGCATTTATCCAACAAATATTATAGTCCATGATTCAGTTAAAAGAGTCTATTGGTAATAAAATAGATCTTATAATCATTTCATTAGTTTATCTAATAATTAAAAGTTTTTTTTTAAAAAATGGTATGGACATCTAGAATAATTAAAAGTGGAGTCATATGTTATAGTTTCAAATATCAAATTTATGTAAAACATGGAATAAAAATTTGGAGGTATATTTAATGTATGTGAATTATTTCAAAAGATATATCAATTAAATGTGGTAACATTGAATACAATGATTAAAAGATACAAAAATGTGAAAACATACATAAATAAATAAAGGAGACGGTTTGACAACAAAATTCAATAAAATATTATACCTTATCTTGTCATGAAATTTTAAATCTTATGACAACATCCCTAATTGTACTCATATAAGCCATTAGAGATTTATTATGCATAGGGATAGTAAAAATTTTCATAATGGGACATCCACTCCATATCCCAATGGAAAAGGCTTAGGTCCCATATTAAAAAATGCAATTGAACTCATTTGACCTTATCAACACCAGATTGTAAATTTAAGGCAAAATCAAACTTCTTAGAAAACTACTAATTTTTATTCCAATGCAGAGACTAGACCCAAGAGATGAATTTTGACTATTAAAACTTGGTATAAAAACTTCATCTCAAACTACTAAAATCAAGAAGGAGAATTACAGTTGAGCGTGTAGGCCAAGGAACCCAACATCTGTCCAAGCAAGCTAAAGAACACACCATGTGTTTGAGCATAGGGAAAAATTTACCATGTATTTGAACACATGTTGGAACCCACCATGTGTCCAAATAGCGTCCAATCTCCCTCAAGCCATAAATTTCACATCTGAACTCCAATTTTTCCCTTGTTTGATTATTTAGAAATATAATTTGATGAATAATATTTTACCTTAATAAAACATGTTACAAAAACTTTATCTTGAACTTCAAAAATCAAGGGGGAGAATCACAAGTGCAAAAGCTTGGTGAAGTTCCCATAGGTGCAAAAATAGGGTCTAATTCCCTCAGGCCATAATAGTTATCTCCAAGCCCTAATTTTTCTCTCATTCGATGCATTGGAAATATAATTTGATGAATAAGATGGTACTAAAACTTAATCTTGAACTTCAAAAATCAAGGGGTGAACCACAAGTGCAAAAGAAGTGTCCAATATTTATTGGGCCATAATTTTCACATCTGAACTCTATTTTATATCGTGTTCAATGATTTGAAAACATAATTTGATGAATACAATTTTATCCTAAATACCCATGCTACAAAAACTTCATCTTGAACTTTAAAAATCAAGTGGGAGAATTATAGGTGAAAAATTAGGGTCCAATCTCATTTGAGCCATAAATTTCACATCTGAACTCTAATTTAACTCTTGTTCAATGTGTTGGAAAGATTATTTGATTAATAATATTTTTAGTCAAGGATCCATGATAAAAAAACTTCATCTTGAACTTCTAAAATCAAAGGGGAGAATCATAGTTGCAGAAACAAAGTGAAGTTTGTAGATTTTAAGTTGTGCAAAAACACTAATGCACTATTGCAAGTTATGTAAATTGGTCATTGCAATTTTTCAAGTCATAAAAATTATTCATTTCACTTTTTTCATTCATATCAATTTGTCAACACACTTTATCAAGTTGTGTGAATATATCATCACACTTTTGCAAATTGTGTAAATTTGTCATTGCACTTTTACAAGTTTCAAGTTATGCAAAAACACTAACACACTTTTTCAGCTTGTGATTTTTTTTTTCACTTTTGAAAGTTGTGAAAATTTTACATGTTTTTTCAAAATTTAATTTTTGAAAACTAGTTAATGTGGTTCTACAGGTTCATAAAAAGACAAAAAAAAGGTGGTTACACACCATAATCACCCATTTCAACCTATAAATATGAGTTAGGGGCTCATTTTTAAGGGTTATTGATACTTATATTTTTAAAAATAAATAAATAAAGAGGAAATTATGTGTGTGTGTGTGTGTGTGTGTGTGTGTGTGTGTGTGTGTGTGTGTGTGTGTGTGTGTGTGTGTGTATCGATGAGAATCAATATAAGGGAAAAATTTGTAAAATGTGTTCGAAATCTCTTCATAGACAATGTATGTGTGTACATAAATATGTATTTGATTCTTTTCTTTCTAAATGTTGTTGAGGTTATGGTTAATTAGTTAAAAACACAAGAATTTTTTTGTAAAATTTTTTCTTTGAGTCTACATTATTAATTTCTGTAAATAGTGAAACCATGATGAGATTAAGAGTAGGATTTTATGCCTATTTTTATCGAGAAATATAAGGTTGTTGTGTATCTTTCTTTGAAATGATATCCAATCTCCTCAGTGTATGTATCATAATCGTATGCTCATGATATGCCTTTCCAATCTAATTTTCATAAAAAGATTTACCATATTACAATCTCAAATCTTGGGACATTCTAGTGAGTTTCTATGTTTAACTACGTAGGTTATCCTTTGTCTTTTATAGGATTATCATATTATCTTATGTGTTTAACTAGATAGAATAATCACATTCTTCCTTTCTCATTTTCCCTTTTTCTCACCATTCCATTCATTTGTTTTCTATCTCTTTTTTGTACTTTCTAGTTAAAAGTATGAGAACCCCATATAAAACATTTATGTTGTAAATAGATGTGAATAGTTGTTTCCAGTTACCACATCCTTTTTGGTTTTGAATAAAGATATATCTGCTTATTAATAGAGAGGGACTTTTTCCCCATGTTGTCTACTAATGTAATGACTTTGTCCCCGTGTTTTTAAATGAAAGTCCACATCTGTCCCCACAACAATTTTTTCAACCAAAAACTTGTCATATAATTTATATCCATTCTCTATGCCATCAAATTTGTATACTTATATTACACTAGAGATAATGTATTTACAAATACTATTTTCATTGAATAGATGTTTTATTGACATAATTTGTAGGTTTTAACTTTTCTAATTAGCTCATTTATGAAAATATGTTTACCAATTTAGCTTGTAAAATGTACATAAATTTATTAAATTTTTCAAAATAGCCATGTATTACGAGTAAATTATTTCCTAAAAATTCACTTAACATGCATATATTTCATATTTTTTTATCTGAAAATACAAGCCTAAAATTATATAATTTAAAATAAATTCCATTTCTTAAAGATTACATTGATGATACGGGTATGTACCTTATATGATCTTTAGAGGTTTCTAAAAAATGTTATATGTATCCACCAAATAATAATATAAAGGTAACATTTTTTAGATGTTAGTAGTTGTAAATTCCCTATGTACACAAAACATGAGCAAGTTTGAGATTGTACACAAGGTACATGAATTGTTTCATAAGATGTCTCAATGAAATGTGGTCACATGGAAGATAATAAGTTTATGATGCAAAATGTGGAAGCATACATAAAGGAAGTGAATTTTTTGAATAAATATCTTTAAAAAATGTTTGTTAAGACATTCACATGCCTTCTCTATGATACTACAATTGAAACTGATATTAGAATAGAGGATATTTTGGTAGAGACAACTAAAAGATGGGTGTATATCACAAAAGTGTGAGTAGATTTCATAGAAGGAGTTGTTTTTTTATTTTTCACCTGTGAAGTCATGGGGATAACTATCAATGTGGATTCCTCTTATTTTAGATGAGATCCTCTTCTTTTGAAAAAATAACTCCGTCTATCAAATCCACTCCCAAATTCACAATTATCAGCATGACATCATTGGTAAAAAATTGTGTGTGTGTGTGTGTGTGTGTGTGTGGTATTTGGTTTTTCTTATACAAAGATTTGTGATGTTATTTTCAATTTTTTTGTTAAGATTTTACATGTTGTAGATCCTTTTTAAAGTTACGTTGTGACTAAAAAATAATTTTTTAAGGACACACTTAAGAAATACTTGTTTTTATTGATATTTCATTAAGGTATATCACATTTTTACTAACATTTTATTAGGGTAGGCCATAAATTCATTAGAGTGTTCTATAATTATTTCATAAGGTTCTTTAAACTATTTCATAAGATGTCTTAATGAAATTTTGTCATATGAACTACAATGATTTCATGATGCAAAATGTTGGACCATAAAAAATATAAGTGAATTGTTTGGTGAAATATATCAATGCAAGGTTTTATTTTGTCAAACAATTCATAGGTATTCTCTATGATACCACATTTTACAACTGATATTGCATTAAAGGGTTAGTTCTTGGTCTAAATCAGACATTATCGGCACATTTTATTACTTTCAATGGTCACCACACCTTATGCTGACATCCTCCATTTATTAATTCATCCCTTGAAATTATGCTAGTCTTCCTTCCTTGTCATAAGTGTGAACTAATGTTATAGACATATTTGGAACATTAGTGCATGGTTTTGTAAATATTTGTTGTGTTATTCTATCACTTAGTTGATGTTACCCTTATGCCACATTTTTTTACCATTGGATGTCATTTTGCATGTCAATAATGTCCTAATATGAATTCATGTTATCTATAAATACATATGCATCTAAATCATTAAATAAGAATCAAGTGAAAGCTAGATAATTCATTTATTTCTCTCATGAATCTATTGAGCATTTGTAAGCATTTTAGAGAAATAAAGAAATCATGAAATTATTTGTTGATGTATAAATTTTCATGTTAGAGTCACAAAGAAAAATATATTTTTTTTAATTAGTGAATTATTATGATTATTGGTATCTTTTTTTGATATTGTATATTATTAGAGGGCCTAAAAATATCAAGATAACACAACTATTGTATGGTATAACACATTATATAGAATATTATTGGTATGTTTATGCATCTAAGGCATTAAATAAGAATAAAGTGAAAGCTAGACAATTCATTTATTTCTCACATGAATCTATTGAGAATATGTAAGCATTTTAGAGAAATAAAGTAATCACTAGATCATTCATTGATACACAAAAGTTCATGTTAGAATCACAAAACAAAACATAGATTTTTTTTACTGATGAATCACTATAATTATTGGTATAGTTTTTTCAATATTATATATTATTGAGGGGCCTAAAAATATCAACTATTATGTATTAAATATTATTAGAACATTTTATAACTGTTGCATAAGGTTCTCTAAACTATTTCATAAGACATGTCGATGAAATTTGGTCATATGAACTACAATGATTGTATGATGTAAAATGTTGGAACATAAAAAAGATAAGTGAATTTTTTAGTGATATATCTCAATGCAATGTTTTAGTTTTTCAAATAATTCGTAGGTCTTCTCTATGATACCACATTTTATAATTGATATTGCATTAGAGGGTCAATTATTAGTGTAAATTAGACACTATTGGCACATTTTATTACTTTCAATGGTCACCACACCTTCTATTGACATCCTCCATATATCACTTCATCCCTTGAATCTATGTCAGTCTTCCTTCCTTGTCATAAGTGTGAACTAATGCTCTAAACATGTCTGGAGCATCAATGCATGGTTTTCGAAATATTTTTTGTGCTATTATATCCCTTGGCCCATGTCACTCTTATCTCATATTTGTTTACCATTAGATGTCATTTTGCATGCCAATAATCTCTTAATATGAGTTCATGTTATCTATAAATACACATACATTTTATTTTTTATTTATGCATCTAAGACATTAAATAAGAATCAAGTGAAAGCTAAATACTTCATTTATTTCTCACATGAATATATTGAGCATTTGTAAGTATTTCAGAGAAATAAAATAATCATTAGATTATTTATTGATACACAAAAGTTTATCTTAGAGTCACACATCAAAACATTGATTTTTATTAGCTGATAAATTACTCTATTAATGGTATGAATTATTCTATTATTGGTATATTTTTCCCAATATTATATATTATTGAAAGGTTTTAAAATATCAAAATAACTCAACTATTCCATAGTATAACACATTATCTAAAACATAATTTTTCCCTCAAATTTTCTTAATAATGTGAGTCAAAAAAACACACACATATCAATATTTTTTTCATTTTATAATTAAAAAGATGTGAAAATTATATTCTTAAAAGATAAATCACAATTTTAAATCTAATTTAAAATATATTTAGATATTTAAAATAAATACCTAACATTATAAATCTTAAAAAACCTTTCCTTTCCTTAATATTTCATGTCACCCACAACATATAACCTTTTCAATATAAAATATTACTCAACTCTTTCTTATCTTCTACCTTCAAAGCTTAAATTTGATGGTCAGCGTTACCCATCAATTTTTTTTATCACACTCATTTATTTAACATTGCCCTTCTAAAAGTAACACGGTTCATATTTCAATAAATAAATATTAAAAAATTACAAAAATAAATATTAAAAGATTATATATATATATATATATATATATATATATATATATATATATATATATACACACACATATATATATATATATAATTTTTTATAAATAAATATTAAAAGTTTAAATATATAATTATGATAAATTAAATATATATTTATAATCTTTCATAATTTTTTTTGTAATACTTTAAAATTTTCTTCTATCATTTTATAAGGTTTATAAAAAATTTCTACAAAATTAAAAAAGTTTACAACACTGTTAAATATAAACTTCTACTTTTATCGTTATACAGATATTTACATTATAAATTACCTTCCAAAACATAACCAAGATAACCGACATATAAACTTTAAAAATATATTATTATTATTATTATTATTATTATTATTATTATTATTATTATTATTATTATTATTATTATTTCATTGAAGTTGATTCAAACAAACTGCTATAAAAACCATGTATGGGAATCAATCAAACCCATAGTTTTCTTTCTTTCTTTGGGTCCTCTCGGATCCCAATGATCCCTGGTTTCAAAAACAGTTATTTTCTGAGTACAATAATAAATACGCAACTGCACCCTGCACTTAGCACTCGCTTAGTCTCCATCCATGGGGACCGCCTGGCGCCTAATCCTGCTTTCCCAGAAAGAATCTTAAATTGTTTCTTCTCTTCTGCACCGATATGGATTTATTACCCTCTGTGAGATCATTCATACGTTGAGAATTTCAAGGAAAGTCTGTCACTGTTAGAGGTTTCTTTCTTGCTGTATTGCTTTACAGTGTGCTAAATGTCACCCTCGGAAATCTTTAGAACTTCACATGAGCATTGAATTTCATGTTATCAGAGCATGGTCAGCATACTGGTTGTTGAGGCGGTTGGAGTAATTAATCATTTCGGGCTGGTGCATGAATGGTATAGATTCATCCCAAACTGATTTCAACAAATCTGCTTCGTTCCATACCTTTGATTTGCCAATCCTGTCAGGCGTAATTAATAGTTCAAAAGGGATACAATTCTGGAATGAAAATGTACGAACAACTCAGCAATAAGTTTGTGGCTTCTAGGAAAGTGTGGCACAGCCATTAACGTCTTGTAAGGTATGTGCTCGTGCATCCAAGTTTCGCTGCCATTTTGTGCCCACACTTTTCTGTCACTTTATCAAATAAGGTCATTATTAGGGTTCTTTAAGTTAAAGATCCTCTGAATGTGGACTTCGAACTCAGGCTCCAAACAATGTGCCTTCGATATTTGCAGCTATGGGCTCTCTTAGATCCGTCGTCTAGATACAGTGATCCTTCGAAATTTTCTTGGTATTCGTTCTGGGTTTAAATTTAATTTTTTTAATCATGGTCATTTTTTTAATAGTGTCCTCTAATCAAAAAAGTTATAGTTTAATTAATAAAAATGATATACAAATCTTTCAATACAAAAAGTCAAATTAATACATCTAAGATTAGTCGAAAGAAGGTTCTAATTTAAATATATATTTATTGAACAATTTTAATTTATTTAATTTAATTCAAAATAAGAGTAGTGATGCTAATGTCCATGTAATTATGGGCTTCACGAAAAGAAACATAGCCTTTCAAATTCCAAGGTGATTCATCTTTAAAGAAGGATATATGAAATTATATACAAATTTTGATGCTTCAACAAAAATTTCTCTATTATTTGATATGTTTTTTAAAAAAATAATTATATTTCACAATGAAAGTATTAAAATTATTTATATAATAGTCAAATTTAATAATTGTTTATTGTTATTAAGTGTATGAATAATCAATTATTCTCCCATTATTTTTTAATATTTGGAATTTATATTTTGAATGGTTTAACAAAGGTAATACACTTTACCATCATTCATATTGAAAGCTAAATTTGACAATAATATGGCCGTATTTACACTTTTTTTACCTTCTCACAACTATGATCTTTCCCTCCTCAAATTTGATCAAATTATTCTCTCCTTATATGAAGTATGCAATTACACTCTAAACATGTCTAGATATAATGTATGGTTTGGAGGTAAGGTTTTGAGCCCTTATGTTCCTTACCTTATGTGATCGTTATCCTTCTTTCACTTTTTAAATCATTTGATGTTAATTCATGCACCAATATAGTCATATTTTGAATTTAATTAATTTATAAATACAAAAACACCCTAGTGAATTTAGAGATATAAGAATCTAATAAAATGAAAAACTAGATAACCATTTTATTATTCACAAGAATCTATTGAACATTTCAAAGTATTTAGAGAAATCAAGGAATCATTAGAACATTCATTGAAGCACTGAAGTTCATGTTAGTGATATTGGTTGATGAGTTATTACAATTATTAGAGTGATATTTTTTATATTGTACAAACAATTAGAGTGATGTTTTCAATATTGTACAAACATTTAGAATGATGTTTTCAATATTGTACAAACATTGAAGGGCATAGCAAGAATAAAACTAAGTGTAACATAGGACTAAAAACACATTTTCTCCTTACAATGTTTTAGATATAGTTGCCTAATTATGGAAATAGAACAAACCCATTTTACTAGAGACATAAACGAAGGCACAAAAAATTGAGTGAGGGTTTTGGAGCCCTGGGTTAGAAAAGAAAACACTTCTAAAATAAAAAAATCCTACTTCAAATTTTTTTGAAAAAGACATGATGGTATGAACATTAACATGAATGAAACTTGATAATTTATATATCATTCTTGAATCATCACATGTTTTTTGGGTCATATTTTGATCATTATTGAACATCATTCCCCATTCTAATGCAACCACGAATTAGGGGGCTAAGTTAATGGATTCCTTTTTCCACAACAACAAATTAGTATCACCAATGGACACACAATCATAAAACACTCTCTTAAGATTATAAATAATTAATAGAAATATTCATTCAATAAATACATTACAAAAGTTTCAAATATCACACACACTCACACACACACACACACACACACACACACACACACACACACACACACACACACACACACACATCTCACTTGTTTATTAAACAT